>WNYG01000073.1:0-167500 GCA_021396235.1 Sporothrix pallida
TAAGTGTTGTAAGTGTTGTAAGTGTTGTAAGTGTTGTAAGTGTTGTAAGTGTTGTAAGTGTTGTAAGTGCTGTAAGTAAAAGTCGAAAAGATGACGGTTTGTCGTTAATTACACAGAGGCAGTGGATGGAAGGTTGCAAGGGGCAGTGGATGTACCGGCCGCCTGGAGGGAGGCGTGGCGTGTTTATTTTCGAATTCTGTAGCAAGTACGACGTATTAGTAAACACATGTGACGGTTTGAAAAATTTCCTCACATTGTTCACTTCCATGCATTACTTATCGCCCGCTGATGAGCCCCTAACAAGGACGCCCCCAAACAAAGGTCGAATCGTGGAGTCAGATCGTGGCTTTGGAATCAAGGCTGTCTGTTTTCAGACTTTGTCTCCTGTTTGGCCTGCGATTTGGCAGGGCTGATGGGGCGGTTTAGTGCTGACGGGAAGGACCCACAATGCGGCACAGCAGCCTGCCTCCTGCGTACTGCAAGTCGCTGAGCCAGCCAAATCCTTCTAGATTTCACATTCGACCTCCGTGAAGTCGGACAAGAATCAGGAAAGAGGTGATCTCATACGCGGGTAATGCCTGCTAAGACGAGCGGCAGGGGGCTGAAGTGCAGCTTCCGTTGCTCTGATTGTCGGGGAAGGTGCGATCGTATTTAATGTCGAGGGGTTCCTTCCTCCTCTTGTCATGCGGAAGTGGTCACCATCGCGACTTCCCCCTTTGTAAAACTGCACACCATCTCATACGATGGCTCCCGGCACTCCTTCCACTGCGGCGGCCCTACGCGACTTCCTCCAGCAGCACCCCTCCGTCAAGCTGTTTACCCCTGAATCCCCCGACTTTGACGCCACCAAAGTCTGCTGCATCCTCAAACCACAAGTCCAGCCGTTTGCCATTGCACAGCCCACAACCGCCGCCGATGTCCAGGCGCTCATCAAGTTTTCGTCGAGCATGACGTTGACTTTGTCGTCCGCGCTGGTGGCCACGACACGGCCGCCCGCTCCCAAGTCGACGGCGCACTGACCATTGACATGCGTCTCTTCAATTCCGTCGTCGTCGACGAGGCCTCTCAGACCGTCAAGATTGGCGGCGGCGCGTTCCTCCGCGACGTCTCGGCCGAGCTCGAAAAGTTTGGCCTCATCACGCCCGTCGGTTCAATCGGCAGCGTCGGCTACACGGGCTGGGCCACCCTCGGCGGCTACGGTCCCTTCTCGCCGAAACACGGCCCCGGTGTCGACCAGATCCTGAGCGTGCGGCTTGTCAACCCGGCCGGCGAGCTGGTCGAAGTCAAGGAGGGCGATGAGTTGCTGGCAGGCCTGCGCGGCGGCGGCGGCATCTTTGGCGTCATTATCGACTCGACCGTCAAGGCGTACCCGCTCAAGGAAATTGTCGCTGGTCTTGTGGTCTCCGACCCGAGCGATCTGGCCGGTGCGTGGACAGCATTTTCGGCCGCCTACCAGGGCTGGCGCGAGTCGGGCGAGCTTCCCGCCGAGCTCTATGTCCAGCCCTTTGGCATCCCCTTCCCCGGCGTGCGAAACGTCTTTGCTCTGGGCCTGACGTGGACCGGCGAAGACCAGGCAGCTGCCAACCCGTGGATCGACAAGGTTGCCGCCTCGCTCGGCAAGCCCCCGATCGTCAAGCAGGCCGCCCCGACGTCTGTGTATGCCTTTGCCGAGCAGAACGAAAAGATGCTGACCTATGGCGTCTATGGCCGCGTCTTCCCGCTCAACTTTAAAAAGTACACGCCCGCCGTGGCCGCCATTTTTGCCAAATACAATGCAAACGTCCCGACGCCCGAGTCTGGCATCTCGATCCACGCACTGCGCTCTCCGCCGGCCAACCCCAACTCCGTCTTTGGCGCCCGCGAGGACCACGTCATGCTCGAGATGATTGCTCTGGCCAAGGACCCGGCCAAGGAGGCAGATGCTGCTGCGTGGGCCAAGGCTTGCATTGCAGAGCTCAAGGCCGCCGACCCGGACAACATTCTGGAGAGCACCTATGTGTCGCTTGGCGGTGATGACGACTCGGACAACAAGAAGATCTATGGTGATCAGTACGACCGTCTAGTGGCACTCAAGAACAAGTACGACCCGACCAACGTCTTCAAGTTTGCCATTCCCAAGCTGGGGTCCAAGTGAGGGGTTTGGAGGTCAGTCAATCGGGAGTATGGAACGACATGGAATCTGAGCTTTGCAATTTTTTGAATATGATGAAAATATGAACTTTTTTTTCTGCTTAAAAATGAAGGGCCAAACATGAAAAGCGCATTTTCGAACAAAAGGGCCGAAGTGTTTACACGCGTCCCTGACTAAATGGAACAACGTCCCACTACTGTTCGCCTCACTTTGTTCCCAGCTTTTGTCAGCAACACTGGTTGTCGTCACCATTTTGGCGCATTTTGGTGCATTTTTGGAGCTATTGGGCCAATGTATTTTCCGATGCCCTGCCTTGATGTCGAGAGAGGCTGACTTATACCGAGGTGGCCCGGAGATGGGCTGCACTTATAACATGACCACGACGTCAACGGACAAGACTTAATTTTACTTCATTAACGTTATTCGCAGATATCTTCAATTCACAAGTTTTTGAACTCGCCTTCACCAATTCACACTTCATTGCTAAAAACCAGAGCGTCGCTTCACTCAGCTGTCAACCCCGCCATGGCCACCCCCACTGCCTCCGCCATCCTCTGGCCCGCCCAGTTCCTCCCCGGCCGTGTTGACAACTACGTCTCCAACGAAGTCGTCGCTGCCGGTCTGTCTTCGGCCGATGTGTGGCCGTATCTGGCCGACACTGCCCATTGGGAGGCTTACTATGACAACATTGGCCAAATCACGCCGCCCGCTTCGGGTTCCATCCTGACCACAGCCGCCGTCGGCAGCCGCTTCCGGTTCGCCACGTTTGGCTTCCCGCCGCTCGACATTGAGCTCGCCGAGTGCGTGCCGCCGACATCCATGACACCGGGTCGTCTGGCTTGGCGCGCCTGGCAGGACGGCGATGCCGATGCCAAGCTGGATGTGTACCATGCCTGGATTGTCGAGGATGCGCCGTGGTCGACGCCCGAGAAGCCCATTGCGCGCATCCTGACGCAAGAGTCGCAGATTGGCAAGCCGGCTGCCCAGCTGGCCGCCCAGCAGCCCAACCCGATGCTCAACGGTCACCAGAGCTGGCTCGACGGCCTGGTCAAGTACTCCAAGGAGAAAAAAAGCAAGGACTAGGAGACAACAACGAAGCGTGAGAACAAAAATGAAAATAGTTGAATATTTCAGACACTATTCGTATGATGGAAAATGTGAAGAATAAGAAATAAAATATGTGCACATCAGGATCACCCTCAACGACATCGACACCAATTTTCCACCCCACCGCCAGGCCCTTCACCTTCTCCTTCATCTTCACACCTCGCTTCCGCTCGGGCTGTTGAGGGCCTCAAGTGCTCAGGGTGTACTTGCTGCTGCCGCCAGCGTTGCCCCAGCCCTCCGTCGCCAGCACTTGGTAGTCCATCGTGCCCAGCTTCAGGCCCAGCGCCGCCCACGCGTCAAAGTGCGTCTTGGTCGTGATCGTGCCGCTGCCGGGCCGCGAGTCGCGACGCTGCGAAATGTACTGCGTAAAGGTCGTCGTGCCGGCAATCGACGGCTGGTTGACCTGCGTGTGCTTCCAGATGTCGTAGGTCGAGCCGTCGCTCTCGACGGTGCCGACCTTGGTGCCCTGGGCCGAGCCCTTGCCGTCCGAGGCGTACTCGGTGATGTAGTACTCGACGAGCGGGTTGCGGGACCAGCCGTAGACGGAGACGAGGACAGTGCCGCCCGAGCGGGACGTGGAGCCGTCAAACGTAATGTTCCTGGGCAGTCAGTACGACCGACGAGAGTGAGGGAGTGTGCGAAACGAGGACAAAAAGCGAGCGAAGAGAGGAAACAGAAACTTACCGGGTGGTGCCGGTCTTCCAGCCCTTGCCGACGACGAAATCGCCGGCGCCCGAGAAGGTCACGGAGTAGCCGTTGCTGCCCGGCTGGAAGTTGACGTTGCCGCCGGTCTTGTAGTTCTGGTTGTAGTCCTGGCGGGCCTCGAGGACCTCGGCAGGGCCGATCATGAAATCGGGGGCATCAGCCTCGGCCGTGGGGGCAGCAAAGACGGCCGAGATGGCCGTAGTGGCGAGTGCCAAGTACGAGAAAGCGACCATTGTGGCGGGCGGTGGATGGATGTGTATAAGTGGGTTGGTAAAGTAAACAATGATCCTGGACAATGAATACCAAGAGAACCAAGAGAACCAAGAGAACCAAGAGAACCAAGAAAACCAAGAAAACCAAGAAGACCAAGACCAGGACAAGAAGGACAAGAAAAACAAGCAACCTGCCAAGCAGCGCCTCCCGGCACTTTATATAGTTTCCCCATGTTTTCTATTTTATGTGCCGTATTTGCCATAATTTCCATCCTTCTCGTGTTTCCCATGCTTTTCCCATATTTTGTGCCCTTTCTTTCCTCATCAATATCCCTTCTACTTCTTCCAAACTTCCGTTTCTGTCTGTATTCGTCTTTTGCCGTATTAGTGTCGATGGTGTAAGTCATCGTTGCTTCCGGCTAAATTCGATCGCGCATCCTCCCCTCAGATCGACACGATATTTGACCCCCAATCCTGGGATATTATTTTATGGGGTCGTGATATATGGTGATATATATCATAATTCACATACATCACACCTTTCTCCCCATATTAGACACGGCATTCACTGAATCCACTGCCTTCTCTTCTTCCCCCTTCCGTACTTTGGATAAACCGATCTGTGGAAGCTAGTCTCCGTAACGCGGGGAGCCGAGCGCCTCTTTTCTTGGTGTTTTCTACAGTCTTTTCTTCGATTTGTTCTTTTTTCTTGCTCATATAATCAAATCGGCTCTCGTACCGTTCTCCACATCAATGAATTTGAGAATAGAAGAACGACTGCACAACTGCTTCCGGCCAGCCGACTGCTCCTGTGGGCTCGCATCTATTTCTGATTTCACACATCTCATGATCCACCCATAGTCATACGGTCACACAATGTGTTCCAATGGAACATGGGTACCCTCCAATCGTGCTACCGTTTTTCACCACTGTATTCTTCCACCTATCCATGCCGTCCATATCCGGCCAATGAGTAGTACTCGACATCTAACTCTGACCATACCTCCTCATCCTATCGACAGGAACCATTCATGATCACCCGGATATTCCGAATAAGAAGGCAGATCATTGCTTGATCTTTCTCTTTTTCTGTGTCTATTTATCCAGAAATACACAGCACTTCCCCATGCCCATGTACTGGGGTAACCGATGCTACCACGGCCCAAGACGTTGCATCCAGTATCCGCACGTGTATGCATCCTCGGTCCTGAAAACCGAACTTTCATAATGTGGCACGAGCAAATCACCGAGGCAAGAGAAAAAAGGAAAGGATTTATGCTTCTAGTCTTTACATTGTAATCAAAGATTGAAATGGGTGCCAGTCCTATTGACATGAACTGGGATGGAATTTTTATGTTCCTTATTTTAGTGGCAATATTTTATCTGTTTTTCTTTTCTTTCAATCTCTTTTGTTTTTGAAAAAGAGAAGAAAAAACACGAATAAAAATAGTAATTAAAGCATATATGCTGCTAATAAATGAGAAAATAATATGATACATTCTGCACGAGGATATCCAAAATGTAAATAGGATAAAGAGAAAAGAAAACAATAATACTGATATGACACAAACATAAAAACACACACACCCAATCATCATTCATCACTCGTCAGAATCATCGTCAACCCCAACAATACTTCCACAAATTTACACGCTCTCCCAGGACTCTTGGTTCACCCAACCGGCAAACTTTGTCTGGATCTTCATGCTTTCCAGCACACGCTGCTTGACATCGGCGGCCACAATGTCCGTGCCAACAAACGCGCCGTGCGTGCTCGTGAAATCGTGGTGCTTGAGGATCTGCCACATGGCAAAGACCTCGTCGCCCGACAGCGGGATCATGTTGGGAATGCTCCACATGAATGCAAACGAGTTCATGCCGACCGGGCGCTCTCGCGGCGTGCCCAAGGCATCTGTGGCCCAGCTGCCGAGCCCAGCTGGCGTCGTCACAAGCGTGTCGGCTACCAGAAGGTGTCCTCCAAACAGAAGCACCTGGCTGCCAGGGAAATGGCCGCCCAAGCGGATGGCCAGAGCAGTTGATTCTTTCCCTTCGACAAAAATCGGCTGCACGTCGGCGTCGCTCCAAAACACTTGCTTTGAGGACTCCTGAATAGTCCATTCGCGGTCCTCGGCGCGCAGATAGACGGGACAGTCGAATGCAGCAGCCCATTCGGTATGGGATGAGTAGTAGTGAGGATGAGAAATGACAATGGCCTTGAGACCGCCCAGACTTTTGATGTGCTCAATGGTTGCCTCGTCGATGAGCGTCAGGCAGTCCCAAAGAATATTGCCGGCGGGCGTCTGGATGAGCACGGCTCGCTGTCCTATGGCGAACTTTGGTTCAGTCGTAATGCTTGTTAGTCTTTCGTCGCCGCCGGTCTTTGCGTGAAAGACATTGCGCCGGCTGCTGCGAACATCGGCCATGGTCGTGAAGGACTGGCCGGACGGTGGCGTGAACTGCCGTGGATCGTCACAGATGCGGCATGACGGTAGTGATTTGCGATCAGACGTGGGGAATTGAGTGCCGCAAGCCGTGCAGACGAGAAAGTCGTCTGTTGCGTGAGGATCGTAGGAAGACATCGTGAGCCGGTGATTTGACTGTTGCGTCTGGAGATCTGAGAGTGGCAGTGGCTATTTATCAGTCTGGTGTTGATGGAAAGCGTGGTAAGAAAACTGACGGTCCATGTTGTTGTGGGGGATACATAATCCGAGAAACACATATGGACCCCAAGGCTGAATAGTTATGTCGGAACTGGCCGATGTTAAGCGACGTCACAGTTGCCCCTTTCCCTTTGGTGCATGTGTGCACGTATCGCGATAAGAACGGAAGCTACCCCACCTTGGCAGCCTGTATTTTGGTGGTCTGGCAGGCGCGTTCAGTCAGGCACGAAAGTGTCAGGAACGACCCAATGACACCGCTAATTTTTTTTCTGCCGCGCCTTCTGTATTCTCTCGTTCACCCCGCAGTCAACAGCGCATCTAGCCCCTGTCAAACAACAACAAACCTTCACGTTCACGACAACTCGACAACATTGCCACGCGGGCAGCCTTCCTCATAGCCAAACGTGGCAAACTTCTCACGATACGAAATACGACACATTATACCCTCCTCCCTGACCGTCTCCCACGATGAGCTTCGCGATTGAGGTGCCCGGCGCGGCGGTGCCGCTCAACCTGCCGGATCTCTGCAAAGCGCTCCAGGCAGGCAATTCGAGCGACACCAGCCAGCGGAAGGCGGCGTCACAGCAGCTGGAGGAGTGGCAGACACACCAAAACTTCCATTCGTCCCTCCAGTCTGTCTTCTTGGACCGGACGCTGCCCTACGAGATGCGCTTTCTGGCGGTGATTATGCTCAAAAACGGCATCGACAAGTTTTGGCGCAGCTCAGCACGGCTCAAGGGCGGCCTGAATCCAGACGAAAAGGCACTGATCCGGTCGCGGCTGCTGCAGGGCACAGTGGGCGAGGAGAACCGGACGCTGGCACTGCACAATGCCCTGGCAATGGCGAAAGTCGTGCGGATCGACTACCCGCAAGAATGGCCGACGGCTCTGCCCGAACTGATTGCATTTTTGAGAAACATCAAGGACAGCAGCCCGGCGCAGCTGGGTGGTGGACTGTTGGTGCTGCTTCGGGTGATCAAGGAGCTGGGGACGGCACGGCTGCGTAGGTCGCAGACGGCACTGCAGCACATTGCCGAAGAGCTGTTTTACCTGCTGGGCGAGATTTACACGGCCAACACGACGCTGTGGATGAACTACCTGACGTCACAAAGCCAAAACGGAAACGGAAATGGAAACGGGGCGGACCGGACAAACATCGACCACGCCATGATCAACAGTCTGACGGCCCTCAAAGTGCTGCGGCATCTGGTGATCAGTGGTTTTGAGTACCCGCACAAGAGCAAGCTCGTGGAAGAGTTCTGGTCATTGACACAAACACAGTTTGACCAGTTCCTGGGCTACATCAACAGCAGACAGGGCCAGGAGCCAACAAAGGACGACGACATTGTGGGCAAGCACCTGCTCAAGTTCACGCGGCTGCACATCGATATGAGCGAAGGCCACGCGGCGAGTTTTGCGGCACTACCCAACTCGGTGCCCCTGGTGCGGGCATACTGGGGCCTCGTGGCCAACTTTGCAGAGATCTACAAATCATCGGAAGGCTTGCGGCAAAATGGATCTGGAGGCAGCGGTGGTGGCGGAGGCGGGGACGGAAAGGGAGCCAAGCTCGAGGGACCATTGTTGGAGCGGCTTGCTCTGCGCGGCCTGCTGTTGCTGAAGAGCTGCATCCAGATCGTGACGCAGCCACTTAAGACGTTCAAGTACCGCAGCGCCGAGGACCAGGGGGAGCGCAACGCCGGGATTGAGCGCATTAAGAAGGAGCTCTTCACGGACGAGTTCCTGCTGTCGGTTGTGGACACGATTATCACGAAGCTGTTCTTCTTCCGGGAGTCGGACCTCGAGGCGTGGGAAGAAGACCCAGAGGACTGGGAGTTGCAGGAGACGGACAATGGAGCAGCATGGGAGTGGCAGGTGCGGCCGTGTGCAGAGCGAGTGTTCTTGTCGCTCACAATCCACTACAAGGCGCTTCTGGTGCCGCCACTGCTGGCGTACTTCCAGCAGGCGATGCGCGAAGACACGGACCTGTTGACCAAGGACGCAGTCTATACGGCCATGTGCAACTCGGCTGTTGCCGTCGACAAGGCTTTTGACTTTCCCAACTTTTTGCAGACGACCGTTGTGCGCGATGCACAAGTGACGGGCCATCTCGCAAAAATCCTGCGGCGGCGCGTGGCCATTTTGCTGGGCGCGTGGGCGTACCTGGACATGTCGGACGAGACGCTCAAGACGATGCTGTCGGTGTTTGAGCACCTGTTGAACAAGGCCGACCCGGACAACGACATCGTTGTCCGTCTTACGGCCGCGCGGCAGCTGGACGAGCTGCAGTACACTGCGGAGCTCTTTGGGCCAAAAGCTGCCAATGTGTCGACCGCGCTCTTGGAGCTACTGGAGGAAGTCGAGAGCGACGAGACGAAGCTGACGGTGCTGTTGACGATGCGCTCATTTATCGAGCGCATGGAAACGATTGTGAGCACATTTAGCGACAGAATCGTGTCGGCTCTCCCACGAGTCTGGGCCGCGGCACCGCTGGACATGTTCATTGTCAAGCAGGCCGTGCTGTCGATCCTGTCGACGCTCATGATGGCGCTGGGCAAGAAATCGCAAGTATACCATGGCCTGATGCTGCCGCTGATATCTGAGGCTATGAACCCGAACTCAGCGGTGCATCAGTTCTTGTTTGAGGAGGCGGTCGAGCTGTGGAACGCCATCATGAACCAGTCGGAAGCGCCTCTGGCGGGCCAGCTGGTGGAGTTGCTGCCGATGGCCCTGCAGGTGCTGGATTATGACTCGCAGCTGGTGCAGACGTGCCTCAGCATTATTAACGCTTACATTGTCCTGGCGCCCGACCAAGTACTGACCGACCAGTTCCGGGTGCCGACACTCGAGGCGCTGACGGGCGCCATGGACGGCAAGAAGTGGGAGCTGGTGCACCAGGCGTCGGTCAACATCCAGAACATCATCCGGTCCGCCGAGTATCTGGGCGGCCCGGTGGGCGTGGAGTCGATTGTGGCGGACCTGGTCCGTGTGGGCATGATGTCGCGGATTCTGGAGCGGATGCACGGCGCGTGGGAGGCGCACCAGTCGACGGGACCGAACGCAAAGAGCAGCCCGATAAAACCGACGACACAGGTCGAATATGTGATGATCCTGAGCCGTATCGCCATGGGCAGCCCCGACGCCATTTTCAACCTGGTCGAGTCGCTGCCGCTGTCGGTCGGTGGCGTTCCTCCTTTGAGCCTGACAACGGAGACGACAGGTGCCAACCTCGAGACTGTCTGGCCGTGGCTCATGAGCGAATGGTTTGGCACTCTGGACAACATGGGCAGTGCCGAGAACCAAAAGGTGGCTTGTCTCGCTCTGACGCGGCTGCTGGAAGTGAACCGTACTTTGGGACCAGGTGCCAGCGACCCCAACAAGCCGGTCTCGGTTCTCGTGCTCGACCGCCTACAAGACTACCTGGCCATGTGGACGACGACGGTGACCGACGCGCAGATTGACGCCACAAAGCCTGACAGCTACGTCTGGGCAGAAGGTGCGCCGGCGCCGACCGAGTACGACACGCCGCTGATGATCGCCGAGACGCAACTGGCGGCCAAGGACCCGCTGCACACAGAGACGACGCACCCGTTTATCATGGTGCGGCTGATGAACATTATCGAGCGCGTGGGCGGCGAGGCGGCGTTCAACGACAACTGGCTGGTGAATGTGGACCGGGACGTGCTGGCCGGGTTCCAGGGCCTGACGACGCCGCGGACCGACGAGCCGTTCGAGTAGGGAGGAACGACGCCGCGGACCAGCGAGCGGTATCAGTAGGGGGAGGATACGTAGCACATGGAGTATTCTGTAATGAAACGAAGCATGAAAATGATACATAGATTAATGCAAATGCAAATACAAATGCAAAAACAAATAAATACGTCGAATGGTTGCCAAGTAAGGTGACGTTTATGAGTCTATATCCAGGTCCTTGTGTACATTTTAATCATCCGCTCACACATTTACAGCTTGCTCTCGCCCTCCTGGGGCACGGCCACGACGACCTTGCCCCACGTCTCGCGGCCGCCCAGAGCCTTGAGCGTCGCCGGCACACGGTCGAGCCCCGAAAACCGCTCGCCGTTTGTAAAGATCGTCGGGCGGAACGCGCCGCGGTCAATCAGCTGCCGCAGACCAGCCCACACCTGCGGGATCGCCTCGGTCTCCTTGAGGGAGTACGCGCCCCAGTGGATGCCCACGAGGCTAATGTTCTTCAGGAGCACCTTGTTCATGGCGACCTTTTCGATCTGGCCGGCCGCAAAGCCCACAATCAGAATGCGGCCGTTCCACGCCGTGCACTTGGTGCTCAGGTCGACCATGCCGACGGGGTCGTAGACGATGTCGACGCCGCGGCCGCCCGTCAGCTTCTTGACCGTCTCGGGCCAGCTGGCGTCCGTCTTGTAGTTGATTGTGTGGTCGGCTCCAAACGCCTTGGCGACGGCGAGCTTGTGTTCTGTACCGCCGGTCGCAATCACCTTGGCGCCGAATGCTTTGGCAACTATCGCGAAGGGTGGTGTATTAGAATAAAACGCGGGTGGTAATATCTTCGGTGATCGTGGGCAAACTCACTCTGGACTGCAGCCAATCCAACGCCACCGGCGGCGGCGTGAACAAGGACATAATCGCCCTGCTTGACGCCGGCGCGCAGCACAAGGGCCGCGTAGCTTGTGGGCGCCGTCACGAACAGGCCGGCCGCCTCTGTGAACGACCAGCCGGGCGGCACGGGCTGCAGCTGCGCCTCGGTGGCCACGACTTTTGTCGCATAGGCGCCCTGGCTGGCGCCGAAAACACGGTCGCCGACGGCAAATCTCGGCTTGAGGACAGAGCTGGCGCTCGGCGTGGCCAGCACAACACCCGCAAACTCGGCGCCCGCAATCCACGGGAAGGCTGTCACGTTAGGGGTGGACAAGTCAAATTTGAGTGGTTTTGAGTAGATTCGGGGGACATACGAGGCTGATTCTGGTACTTCCCCTGGATCTGGAGAATGTCGAAAAAGTTGGCGGCGGCGGCGTGGACGGCGATCAGGTACTGGTCCGGCGCGGCCTGCACGTCCGGCAGCGACTCGACGACGAGCTCGTCGGGGCCCTGGGGGTGTTAGAGAAGTATTCGCATCATGATGTTGATCATCAATAAGATCAACAAGGTGCAATTTGATGTGCTTGGAAGGAGACCTGCCTTGACGTATTGTGTAATCTTGATGCCCTTCATGTTGTGTGGATATGGGATTGGAGATGTTGAAGAAATTGAAGATGTGAACGACAAAAACAATCGAAACTTTGGCTCGTTGATAACAAGATTGTCAGTTGGAGATTTTGAGACTGAGATTGAGACTGAGGTTGTTTCTATTTGAAATCGGCACTCGGCGCTGGGTTTCCCATTGAAGCCAGGAGCTCCTGCCAACTAACTTTCTTCTCCACGGCTACGGTTCCCCCAAGGAAGGTGCTACCGCCGCGACCGCGACTCCGTCACCCCCCAGGGCCCAGGGCGCACTTGCCCCAAAGAGACCATTGCCGAGGCAAGGCGATGCTCCACCGCCGACTCCTCACCAGCAAAATGCGGCTCCCCCGCAATTCCCACGGCAGAGCTGGGGTACGCAATGTTAGCTCCCAAAATGGGAATCAGTCGCACCTATTTGCACCGTTCTACCTCTTCTGGTTACAAAACAGACAGTAACAAAAACTGCGAAAATAGTGATCTTGGCACTAACACGCACCAAATTGCATCATCAAGCAAGCCAACACTGTTGACAAACTCTTGACTTTCCAGGATGGTAGTATTAAATGAGTTGCTTTTGATATTTTTGCTGTTGGCAAGAGTATATATGATGTAGAATGACAGAAGAAAAGAAAACAACAATAAAAGGACAATAACAAAACCCTCAAAATGCTAGATGCCTGCTACCTGCCGTAAACCAAAACGCCTCATAAAAAAGACAGTAAGAAAAAAGAAACAAAATAAAACGAGAGATAACATAATGCTCCAGCCTCCATAAAGACGTCCCAATTTGTGAATTGCCCCAGCTCCAATAAAATACTACTTTCCCTTCTCCTAATCGCGTCCACGGCGCTCGGCATCGTACAGCGCCCGCTTCACGTCCATGCACACATCCTCGATCTGGCCCACCTCGTCGCGCGACAGCGTCGCCGCCTGAAGGAGTGCCAAGCTGCCCCTGAGCATCGACAGGATCCCTGCGAGCCGAGGCTTTTTGGCAGGAGGGCGGTCCTCACCAGCATCGGCGTCAACCTCGACGACAGAGTCAGCAGCAGAGTCAGGTTCGACGATATCATCCACGTCGACAACCTCTGTGATGGCCGAAGTGTCGGCCACAGACGTCAGGTCCACCACATTGTTCTTCTTGCTTCTGGTCCGGCTGCTGAGCTCCTGCAGCTCGTTGGCCAGCTGCGACTGCACGTCGTGGTCCGCCTCGGAGCCGATGCTGGCCGTCTCGTCGCCCAGAGTAGTCTTGCCAGGCGACGACAGACCGACCTCAGCCGTTGTATCGGCGACCTCCTCGACAGTGGCGACAGGAGCAGCCGCCTCAGGCACCGGGCTTGCCGTCTTGTTGCTGCGCTCCGACCGGGCTTCACTAGTGTGCCGTCTGGTGCGAGCCATCTTGCGTTCGGCGGCAGGGCTGCTGGCAGCGACAGGGCTCGACGTCGCAATGTTGTCCTCTGCCCGTGCAGAGGCAGACCGCTTCCGCTTTCTGTCTCTGCGGCGGGAGCGCTGCGACGGCGTGTTCTGTGCGCTCTCGGGCGAGTCGACTCTGACTCGGTTGGCGGGGACATCCTTGTTCTTCTTCGCCTTCTTGACGCCGTTATCGTCGCTGGTGTAGACCAGGATGAAGTCCAAAGTGTCGTTGTCACCGGCCACACTACCAGCCTTGCTGTTGCTCCGGCTGCGTGTTACTGGGGCAGGCGACGACTGCGACTGCGACTGTGACTGTGACTGCGACCGCTTGTTGGCCGTATCCAACTCAAGAGCCAGGCGCAGCATGCTGCGCTCCTCGCCGTCGCTCATCCGGAATGACACGTTCTGCATCGACGCAGGCGGCATCGCCATCAGCTTGTAGCGGCGGCTGAAGCTGCTCGAGGTGGTGCTGGCACTGCCGAAACTGCTCGATGCGCGGATCGGGCTCGACTGGGCGACAGCCTTGGATGCGGCGGTGGCAGCCGATGACTTGCGGTTCTTGCGCAGAGCACGCGTCATGGATGCAGACGCAGACGCCGTGACAGAGTCCGAGAAGCTAATGTCGCCGGCGATCGAGCTCTCGTCGTCGGCGTGGTTGTCCTGCAGTCCTCCCTGGGATGTCTCCTGCGACAGAGCGCTGCGGCGACGTGTCTGCCGGGGTGTGGCAGGAGCAGGCGAGGCTGTTGAACGGCCCTTCTTGTGCGCGAGCGGCGAGATCTCCACGGTAAGGTCGGCCTGCAAGGCAGTAAAGGCGGGAACAACGGCAGCAGGGACGGGAGTCTCCACATCTTCCATGTCAACGTCGGCGTCCTCGTCAGGCTTGGGGTCAGAGACCTCAGGAACGGCAGGTGTCTCGACAGCAGGCTCTTGAGCGGCATCACCACCCTCCTCCTCATCCTCCTCAGCGTCATCCTGCTGGATACGATCCCGCAGACTAGCTTCCAGAACACCATCGATACTAAGCTCTGGTTCGGGTAGCGTGTGGCGTGCGGCGATCGGCGATCCGGACAGCGGCGACGACGAGAACTGCCACTCGTCGAGGATGCTGCTACTACGAGACCGCGATGAGATATCGGGAAGGAGAGGGTAGCGGCGCGGCTCGGGAGGCGACGAAGGTGAGTCGATCTCGTTGTCGTTGGTCTCGGGGAAGACGAGGGCCTGGCCACGGCGCGGTGTAGGAGTCGAGGCGATAAACTCGTCCTCCGCAAACTCGCCGCCCGCCACCTTGGTGCCAGGGCCAGCCTCCACTGTTGTCGGCTCAGGAGTGGCGGCGCGGACCTGCTCAGGAAGAGCGACATCCTCAGCAGGGGCCGGAGAGGATGTTTGCTTTTCCTGCTCCTCCTCATGCTCGCCGACATTCTTGCTGGCCTGGGGCTCAATGATCTGCTGCGGAAGAGGCACACTAGACTCCCGCTCAGGGACGGAGCGCGGAGCTGCCGCGGACAACTGCCGAGAAATAGCCTCCCGGGTAGGGCTCGAGCTCATGACGTCCGAGTACAGAGCACTGGTCTCACGCTGGCGCTCACGGACTTCGCGCTGTCTCTCAGTGAGAATCTGAGACTCCTCGACGACATCGACGTCCTTGGTGTCGGAAACGGCTCCACTGCTGGGCACGGCGCTGGGGAAATCAATGGCCGTGAACTCGATTTGGGAGTCGTCGTGGCGAGGACGGGGAGGCGTAGCCTTGGCAGACTTGTCACGGCGCACCAGCTTGTCTTTCTTAGCAGACAGACTCAGTTTGCTGTTGCTCAGAATACGGTTGACAGACGACGGGGACGTTGTCGAAAGAGGGGTGTGCGTGGGCGTAGCGTGGAGATGTTTGGAGGCCGGGCGCGGCGTATCGACGTTTTCCATGTGCATGTCGGCCGACGAAAGCGTAATCGCGGCATCCATGCCATCCTGAGAGTCGGCAAACAGCGGCGGCTGGGCACCGCCAGATGCAACATGCGTGATATCCAGTCCGGGAATGGGAGTGTCGACGTAGACCTGGAGAGTAACCAGGGACTCCCTGAGTTTATCCGGGTAGTCGAGCTCGCCGACATGGCCGCTGTAGATGTGGTTCCACATGACCAGAGTCGAGTTGACGATATGTCGGTGCTTGCTGTTGAACGACGCATTGAGAATGGGTTCGAGAGTGGCAATGGAAACAGGCAGGCTGGAAGACTTGGTGCCAACACGCTCCAGGAGAGTGCAAGCAGCATCCCAAGCAGCAGTTGCCGAATCGGAAACGGCCGATCCACGCTGCAGCTTGGCCTCGGCATCCTGAACCCAAACGGCCAGGCCATCCTGAACTGAAACAAGAGCCTTGACGGAAAGCTGCTCGTTGGTCCGGGCAAAGAAGCTTGCAAGCTCCTTGAGCAGAGACGAGCCAAACTCGCTCGACTCGGTGTTGTCCGCGGTGAACGCCAGGTAAGACTGCTGCAGCGAGCTGCTGACAAGTTTGTAGAAGTAGTCAAAGGGGTCAAAGGGAGCCATGGGTCCAGATGCTGCAATTGCAGAGCCCCAGAGGCGGCGCTTGGCAGCATCCACTGCCTGGCGGTCACGGGGGTGAGTAGCAAGAGACAGCAGCTCAAGGACAGCGCGGGAAGCCGTGAAGGAGAAGGGAGAAGTAGGCTGAGCGCGAAGCTCCATGATTGTCTTGGCCAGCGGGTCCAGAACACACATGGCGAGGCCGGCCTCACCGGCGTCCTCACGAACACGGTCGCAGATGGTGCAGAACAGAGACTGCCAGCGTGCCCAGGGGAGTTTTGGCGTGGAGCGAAGACCACGCTCGAGGACACGGACAACCTCACGGTACTCGTGGCCAGCCGGTGTCACGTTGGCACTGCCAGAGCTGGGAGACAGCGACATCTGGAAGTAATGGTAGTTGTTGCCCATGGAGTCGCCGTGGCTTCCCTTGGTGCCATTGCTTCCGCTGCCGTTGCCGACGCTGCCACCGGCGCTGCTGGGCGGGGCCATACTCGAGGCAATCTGCGATGCCACCACCTGCCACGGGCCGTAGGGGCACAGGGCATCCATGGGCGCCATCTGCAGCATCTCGAATGCCAAAGTACGGCGGCTCTTGCCAGACTTGGCAGAGAAGAAGGGCGCAAAGATCGATTCCAAGAAATCGGCAAACTCGTCATCATCCTGGACACCAGGAGGAAGAGAGGAAAGGATAGAGAAAAGATGGCGGAGGGGTGTGCGAGAGATGGAGTGGCCCTTGCCGGCACGCTGGGAGGGCGTCGCCACGGGCACAAACGCATTCTTCTCGTCTTTCGAGAGCTGCTTCTCGGTGAAGGGTAGGTTGCCAAGAGAATCAACCATGGTGAGGAGGAACTCACGGCCAGCAGCCAAAAACCGGGTCGAGGCAAATGTGTTGTCTGTGTCGTTGGAAGAGGTGGAGTTCGTCGAGGTGGTGCTAGTGGTGAGGCTTTGGCTGTTGCTAGAAGGAACACCGTTGGACCACACCTTGAAAAGCAGCGAGAGCGAGTGGCCCACGAAAACGGCAGTCTCGGGAGACACCTTGATTTCTTTTGCGGCAGCGGCAGAAACGGCACCGACAACCGACTTCCAGAGAATCTGAGTAGAGCTGCGCGGTGTAGCCAGCTCGAGGAAGTTCTTCTCCAGGATGGGACCGACAAGGTCAAACACGCGGTCGGCGTTGCGCCGAATCCACTTGGCATCGACTGCTGGAAGATCCTCTGGGGACACAATGGGGCTTTTAGCGATATGGTCCTCCTTGAACGGTCTGACGGTGGAGCAGTCAATGAGACCAGTGAGAATGGCACATGCGGATGTCAAGTTGGCTTTCCGCTTCTCTCGTGTCGAATCCTCTGCTGTTGAGTTTTCCAATAGTTGCAGAATAACTGGCTTGACGACGTTGTCCCAGACATTGTCGAGCTGGCTAGCATCACGCATGGCGTAGTAAAACAGGTTGCACACACAGCCCAGAACAACCCTGCGGAAATCGTCCGCCTGCTTGCCAGAGCCTTTCCGGCGGATCTGGCTGACCAGTGCCTGATTCAGCATGTTGGTCATCTTCTTGGACAGGGTACGGTTGTTGCGAAGTAGGGCGTAGGTGAAGCGGCTCCATGCGTAGTTGGCCTCTTGCTTAACATGGTAGTCGCTGCTGTTGAAGCAGGCCTGGAGAATGTGCAGCCACTTCATAAGAAAGTCCCATTTTTCAAGATTGCGCAGGAAAAGGGTAACAACGCTCCAGACCTGTGGCACAGACGCAAATTCGGCCTTGTTTTTAGACATGGTCTGCAGGCGATTGGTGTAGTAGTCGAGATATCTCTCTTCGTCGGCGGTAGACTGCAGAAGCTCAGCCACGCGCTGTGATGTCTGCCGTTCGCGGCCAAGAGCAAAAGCGGCCTCGAGGCCAAGGCTGATGGCAGCCTCTCGAATCTGCCCGACGGCGCTGACCATGTCGGAAAGCAGGTCTGGCAGCCAGTCGAGATGCACCAGCATGAGCATCTTGTTGTTCTTAACGAGGGTCCGGTAAATAATAGACCGCATGATAATGGTGTTCTTGCTCTCGTATTGTTCGTCCATGTTGTGCAAAGCAGCAACGAGGCGGCCAACGCGGTCGGATGTCATGACTTTGGGAGGGAAGCTCTGCAGGGCCATGGAACGCATCAACGAGCGAAGGACGTCCCGGGGGACGCTAGACACCTCGAAAGAGCGGATGCAGTGATCAACAATGAAGACGCCAAAGTCGTTGGAAAGTGTAGATGCGATAGCCGAGAAGCGGAGGAAGATGTTGAGGAGGTCGAGGGCGGCAATAACGAGGGTCGAGTCGAGAGCACCCTCCGGCGTCTTAGAGGACGTGATATCACGCTGGATGGCCTGTGTGAAGAGCGACATCTTGCTCTGAAGGGCAATACGGTCAGGGAGGTTGTCGGACGTCTTGAGAGCACGAGCCAGCATCATGTAGGCGTCGAGCTTGGACTCGCGGTCCGCCCCAAAGAGCTGCTGCACCGTCGATGCAAGCATGTCGGAAATATTGGTAGGAGATGACGGGGGAACGGCGTCATAGGCAGTGGCCTTGAGGATGGATTTCGTTGGTCGAGAAGCGCTGGAGGATGGCGGGAGGACCACGATAGGTGGTGTTGAATGTGTCTGCGAGGTGCCGGCCGTCTCAAAGTACACGGGCGCCTCCTTGTAGTCAGCCTTGGCCGAGAACTCGACTTTCTTCTGCCGAGAACCAGTGCTGCCCGTCTTCGTGGCAGAAGAGACTAGGGACTGAGCACTTGGAGGCGTGTGGAGGCTGGAGCGGGGATCGAGCGGATTGCATCGACTGGCAGCCAGCAGAGGCTGTTTCCGGGCAGCCTCGGCAATCTGTGCCTCTCGAGGCGGCGTCGGTGGCCGGGCCGGCAGAGACTCCAGAAGCCGAGAGGGGGCAACTTCGGCCATACCGACGATGTGAAAAGGGGAGAAAGAAGAGTTGGGATATGGGAGAAATGAAGAGAGAGTTGCACGCTGCGCAAGCAGCGGACTCGAAAATTAGATTGTCCCTCAGCCAAGCATATCAGGAGGGCACGCGAAGAGAAAGGGGTAATCGTGCAGCCGAGATGCTTTTGTCCAGCTGGTGTAGAAGACGAGGCTGAAAATAATAGGAGAGAGCGGCTCGAAGAAGAAAGGAAGCCAGTCGATTCGATGTCGAAAATGAGTGTCGGAGGTGGGATATGGTAGTCGAGCCTCGATGCAGTGCGAGAGGAATCGAAGAAATTAGATGCGTGAAATGCAGAGTGTGGTCTTGCCTCGACAGCCCTGAACGCGGTCGGTCGCGTCTCTGCCAAATCGCCAATTTACGCGTGAAAAGGCTGGGACGTGGGTTCTGCGCGGGCTTAGCGTGTGTCCAGCGCGCGTGCAACTGTGGGACAGAACTGACTAAAAAAAAACAGTGCCAGCTTACAGTGCTTGGTGCACTAGCCACACTAACCGCACAGTACCAAAAGTCAAGCCTCGAATTCCAGACATCCCGCCAACAAAACGGCCAGGGGTTGTTTGCGGCGGAGGGCGGTTACAGCGGCGGGGCGAACGGTGTCTTGACCGCCAAAAAGATAGCGGGGTTGTAACTGGCCGGTCGTATCCAGTCCCTGTCGATTCTGTCAGCCAGCATCTGTGCCTCTCAGCTCGGCGTAATCGCAACGGCACATTCCACAAGAGCTCCTGCCATTTGTGCGATATTTACGGTTTGTTTCGGTTTGTGCGGTGTGTGCCAGAAACGCAATGTACGCAGCAACCACCAAGTGTCACTGTGCAGTGGATCCCGGCGCGGCGAGCCTTGCACCTTCCTTGTGACCTTGAGCCTGCCTGCATCTTGGATGCACCTTCCCTGCACGATATCAGAGCGCAGCCCGTCCGCACTGATAGCAGGAGCGGCATCAAGCTTTCTGCCGCACCCTCTTGAGCCTCTTTCTTGGCCACACCCGATTCTCGTATCCCAGTTGCTCCGCAGAAGCTCCGTACGTCCTGTTTTCCCCCTATTTTTTACTGTCTAGCTTTCTTTTCTTTTTGACGTGCACATCATGTCTGTCATGCCCTTTGCTACGTGCCCCTCGCCCCTATCCGCCCCTTGCTCCCCCGCCTAAGATCGACGACGCAGCGTCCCCTTGCTTGCCCTCTGAGCCCTTAAAAAAACTCTTTTGAGACCTGAAGACCTCTCAGAGCTCTCAACGGCCCTCAACTCCGTACTACTGCTCCGTACTACTGCTGCTTTACCGCTGCTCTGCCGTGATGCGACCGTTGCAGGGGGTGTTAGCGGATGCTCGACAGCACTAGGGCGAGTCCGACCGACGTCTGTCCATCCAGGCTGGCCGGTGATGAGCATACCCGCTGTAGCTTGCTGTACGTTGGGCGATCTAATGCTCGTCTAGCGGTCGCAAAGTGGGCTGGATTGGCCCCCTTCGCTCCTGCCCTGCAGCGGTGTGCTGTCACTTGTCGTCAGTGGTTTCTCTTTTTGCTTGGAGTGCCCCAGTAAGCCCGCATGACAGGCGTCTGCCGGCACTTTAGGGAAGCCGCGATGGGACGATGACTGGCAGATTTTGGTTAGAGCGGTCGGGGTGGCTCGCTCTTGCCCTGCTGGCGCCGTCGCCTTTCGACTTGTCAGACTATCGGTCTGCCGGGCGTTCTCCTCTTTATTTTCTGCTCCTTTTTGCTCTTGTGCCTTTCCTTTTGTTTCTGATCTTTTTTTGCTCCTGGCTCGTGCCGTCTTTTTCTGTTTTTGTCCCCTTTCCTGTCCAGGGCCCCCATCCATCGGACATTGCAGATCACCACACACCCTGGCGTCAGGCGAGCCAGCCAGCCAACAGGACGGACCTACCTCTTTCTCTATTCCTCTTGTCAAACCGTCCCCTCCCTCCTTCCCCTTCCGCCTTCCTTCCGTTGTATTTCTCGGTCAGCGGCGCTCTTTCCCGTTTTCTTTTTCTATTGATGGCCTCCTATCTTCCTCCTCCATTGCTCCTTCCCTCTTTCCCTCCTTCTCTTTTTTTTTTCGTCTATAACTTTTGTTGTCATCCATCGTCATCTGCTCTCGCCGTTCCGTCCTCACATATTCTGTCGCATTTCCTGCCTCAATGCACCCCCGGCGCTCTCGGCATAACACTTGACACCGCCCCACCAGCCTTGTGATCCTCTCTGCATATCAACTGACGTGCAAAGAAACCTTGCCATTCTACGACGCAACGACCCGCGGATTTAAAGATACCATCAACCCCCGACAATTCGTCTGCATGATCGATCTTGCGTACGACCCTTTGCCATTCACCTCTTCGACCAGCTACTTGCCGCCAGTTAGCTCTTCGCATTCTACCGCATCTAAAAGTCGCCGCGCATATCTATTCGGTTTGCGCATTGCTTGAACTCGCTACCCGTCGACATCTCGACGACTCTCTCTCTCTCGACCGCGACGCAAGCGCATCGCATTGACCGTCCTGCTGACCCAGGATCGTCCACATGGGCGCTGCCAAATCTACTCTCCTCATTACACATGCTCGGCCACACTACGAGAAAACGAAAATGGCTCAGCAGCTCCCCCAGAGCGGCCTGACCGGCGCAGGTATGTGTGACGTCCGCTTCCTTTCTCTGCTGACTGGTGATACTGCTGTTTTGCTTGGTCCCTTTTGTTTTGGTGCCGTTTTGGTGCGCTGTCCGATGATATTCGGGCGGCAGTGGCACGTCACGGCCTTTGCGGGCTTTGTCTCATTTCCACAGCCCAAACCCGTGCCCACACATTACAGATCAGATGCACAGCCGCGGAGAACCACTCAGAACCATGGACAATTTGCTTTTGCTAACATGCTGTTTCGTCCCCCAGCCAAATTGAAGGCGGTGACCGACCTAGTCAACATCCTTACACAGGACCTCACAAAATCGAATATGCGTTCACAGCGTAAGTGGGAACCCTTCCTTCTCTCTCGTTTGCCCTTTTTTTTTTCTTGAAATTACGTCTCCGAATTGTGCCGGCCCCGCCTATAATTTGACCCCTCGGCGATGGCTGGCACCACTCTGCCCGTCATCCTCTCGTCTCACCTCATATTCCCTGTCTCCTTGTGAGCTCCTTCAAATCGCCTGGAAACTAACAATCGGCCTCAATGGCTCACAGAACGAGACACAGCCTTGGAAGAGCTCAAGGTTTACGGACGAGATCCTCGGGACGCGGATCCCATCTTTACCAAGGGAGTGAGTTTTGAAAGATCCAAAACAAGCTTAGATCTGTTTGCTTGTTTTAGGGGAGAGATTTTCCTTTTTCTGTCTTGCTTTTTTGCTCTCTCTTATTATTTCTCCGGCCGGCGGTCGGTTGGCGCCCCATCCCTTCCCCTTTCCTTATTAGGCCCCATCGCGCTAACACTACCATCTTCAACAACACAGGGCATTGAAACGCTCACAAAACATGCGTTTAATAGCTCCTCCGCCACAACATCACGAAACGCCCTACGATGCTTAGCCAACTCTCTGCTGATCAAGCCAGAGACCCGACAAATATTCGTCGACCTAGGCTACCTGCCAAAAGCATGCAGCAAACTCAAGTCGGGCAACATAGACGACGAGTTCCTCGTGTCACGCATCATCTTCCTCACGACCTACGGCACCAATGTCAACCTGCAGACCTTGATTGACCAGCACCATTTGGCCGAAGCTATCAACCAGAATATTGCCCGCCATGCCAAACTGTGTCCATCGAAACCCGGCAGCAGCGGTAGCGGCGGAAGCAGCCCCAAGACGAAAGCCAAAGTGGATCCCATGGTAGACATGGCTCTCGCGGAGACCGTCAAGCTCTTGTTCAACGTCACACACTTCTGCAGTGGTCGGGCGGATGCGTTTACGCCGTCCATCGCACCAATTGTGACCCTGATTTGCAGACACGATACACCGCAGACAAAGCCACTTGATCCTCCGCTGGGCTCTGTTGTCAACGCCCTCTTGACCTTGAACCTGTCCAGCGAAAAGGGCATAGCAGCCCTGTTTCCAAAGAGCGAGCCCGCTGCCCTCACAGAACGCCTGATCCAGCTGCTCGACCTGTCATTACACAATTACCCCGACACAGAGCTCGACACCACCGTAATTCCGCTCATTTCCGCGCTACGCAAGCTGTATGAGTTAGCGCCAGCGGACACGGTTCGGCCGGTGATGCATGCCAAGCTGCTCCCCACCGAGGCCGACCGCAAAAAGGTGCTCGGCCGCGGCGAGAACCTCCCCTCTCTCATCCTCAAACACACGACAAACGCTCTGGCACCAGAGTTCCGTGCTGCGGTCTCTCACATGCTTTTCGAGCTGTCCGATAAGGATGCGACCAAGTTTGTGCAGAACGTCGGCTACGGTTTTGCGTCCGGCTTCTTGTTCCAGAACAACGTGCCCGTTCCTGAGGGTGCCATGGAGGCCTTCCAGGCCGCATCCGCCGCCGAGGGTGGCAGTGGGCGGGCTATCAATCCGGTCACGGGCCAGTTTGTCGACGAGGAGGTCACCCCTGATCTCCCTGAGATGACGGAAGAAGAAAAGGAGCGCGAAGCCGAGCGCCTGTTTGTTCTCTTTGAAAGGTAAGATATCTCTCTTCTATTCTCCAATGCATGATGCACGTTATTGTCTCCTTTTACTAACCTCTTTATAGACTCAAACGAACGGGAATTGTCAACGTCGAGAACCCTGTGGTCCAGGCTGCTCGTGAAGGCCGTCTTGACAACGATACCATCGATGGCAAGGCGCGGGTCGAGGAGCTTGACGACGACGCCGACGAGAAATAAACAACCAGACGCTGGCCGACTGAATACCCGTATCTGTTTCTCTCAGCGTCTTTTATGTTCCGTGGTCACCTTCCTTTCGTTTTTCTAGACCTTGATATTGTTGTTTTTCTTTCCTGCCAGATGCAACTCCTGATTTGGCATTATCACCACTGCATTGGCGTTTGATTTTTTTTTTTTTTTATGTGGCCCGGCGCGTTTGCCTCCATTTGTTACGTATCTATTTTCCATATATTCCCAGGTTGTTGTCGTCATTGTTCCATTTCCTATTTTTGTGGCCTGGAAATCTTTTTTGTCTGCTAATTTTATGATGGGGGAAATGACGAGCAGAGCACATTGAGCACATTGCGAGGATGAAGACGGCAAGCTTGGGCCATTCACGATAAAAGTATGAGTTGAAGACAGAATAGAATAAAATGACACGAATACGAAAGTCATCAGAAATGCAATTGGAAATATCTGTATCTCTTGTGATTAATGGTAACTTACATGCAATCGAGTCACGTGCAACTGTTGGATATGTCACTCCTGTTTCATTCCGTTTTCAGCAAGCCGTGGAATGCCAGCCAGTAGCTTCCAGCTTCCAGTCTCCATGGGCACCTGGAGCTGGATAGCTGTCGGGCTTAACATACCGCGCCGCGCTTTCCCAGTTTGCCGCTAAAACGGCTCTTTCCTTTGCGCCTTCCAGAGCGCACTACACCAACAGTCAGACGCAAGCGAACCCCCCTCATTCGTCGCTCTTGGGTCTTTCCCCAGCCATCCGCATTTCCTCTCTTTGTTTTCTTTTGCCTTTTTGAGATCTTGATTGTCACTCTTTCTTCAACGTCGTCTGTTTTGTCACCGACATACGGGTTTTTGTCCAATTTTCGCTCTTTTTTTCTCTCGATTGCATACGTGCAATTCGACGGCAATTGAATTGAATCTGATCCAGTCACCATCTTTGACGCCTGCATTGAATCGCAGCTCAACCAGGCGCAAACAGCAACGCGTCACAACAAATACAACAAGACACAAAAAAGAGCGATTGTGACAACCACGCGCATTCGACTTTTCGACTTGACAGCTTTCGAACCGCTTGGAACCACATCAGAGTCGGTATTTCCCAATGGATTCCCTCTTTTCATCATCGACAAATCTCTTCTTTGGTCGCTCGACGTCTGCGATCGAGCCGCCGATTCCAGTCACGTCAGAGTAGGTGATGCCCCTGTTTTTTGTCTCCTGAGGCATGTTTGTCTGTGTTTTTGCGCCGTCTTTCTGGATTTCGGATGTGACTCGTCCTGCTGGGCCTTCTGTTATCGCTTTATCGCGTCCACTGCAGGTTTGCGACAGGACTAGACGCGCTTCACTGTCGCATTCGAGTTCTCGGATCTGCCACGATATTTGAGGTCGGCAACTCCAAGATTCGGCGCGTCTTTTCGGTCGCAATAGTCTGGCATCCCAATTTTCAGTCTTGCCAGCGTCAAGATCAGACGGCTTTTGTGCTGAGTGTCGGAGTCTTTGAGTTTCTGTGGTTCAATGTGGGCCCGTCAACTTGTTGTGACTTTCCTTTCATGTCAAATCCAACTCCCTGCAAACGCGCTACTTCACGTTGCACAGCTGTTTTACGACACCACCATTTTTTTTTTTTTTTTTTCATTTTTTTTTTCATTTTTTTCTTCTTTTGTTTTTTCATCACATTCGGCTTTGGTCCCAACTAACATTGCGCCTCTCCCTTCAACAGAACGGCCATTATGCCTCCCACATTAGACCCGCCCCGTGGCCCCAGCCAAGTACCCGGCCCGAGCCAGGTCTCTGGCCCTCAACAGAGCCAGAGCCGCACAGCGACACCGACCGTCGTACGTTTGTCGGCGGACGATGATGACAGCGACAGCATTGACGGCGACGCGGCCGCCGCAGCCAGCCTAGTTGTTAGCGACATTCTGAAGTCGGCACCGAAGCCCAGAGCGAGCGCGGCCAAGAAGGTCAACGGCAAGACCCCGACACCTGCGCCAGAGTCAAAGGGCGATGACGAAGACGACAAGAGCGATGCCGGAGACATGCATGCCGATGGCGAGGCCGAAGAAGAGACGACAGCATCAGGCCGCCCCGCCAGAAAGCGCGCTTCGCGTGCTCCTGCATCGACTACAGCTACACCTGCAAAGAAGTCCACAGCACGCACGCCGCGAAGCACAGCCGCGAAGCGCGGCGCAGCGACAGCATCGGCCAAGGCAACACCACGCACAGCTAGCAAGCGCAAGGCGACCGACGACGGCGAGACTCCGGCAGCCAAGCGTGGACGCCCCTCGCGGTCAGCATCTGCTGCTGCCGAGGAGAAGGAGGAGAAGGATGGCGACGAGGAGGCTGCAAAGACCCCTGCAAAGCGCGGACCCAAGCCCCGCGCATCAACAGGTGCTGCTACGCCCGGCAAGAAGGCCGGCCGCCCCGCCAAATCCCCTGCTGCAAAGGCCGCGCCCAAGGTCCCCAAGGCCCCCTCCACATACCCATCCGGTGCTCGCCGTGGCCGTCCGCCAGGCAGCAAGAACGCTGGTTCCAGTGGCAGCCCTGTCAAGGCGCGTCCTCTGACGGGCCGCCAGGCAGCGCTCAAGGCACACAAGATTGCTACGGCGCCACCGCCACCGAAGCGGGTGGCAGCGACGGCAGCCGCCTCGGCAACTGGCAAGAAGCGCGGACGGAAGCCCGGCTCGACGGCGGCTGCCAAGGCGGCTGCTGCTGATTCTAGCGCACCCAAGAAGCGTGGCCGCCCGCCTGGCTCGACCAACGCGGCAACTGCTGGCAAGGTTACCAAGGCCAAGGCCGGCAAGACCAAGGCCGGTAAGACCAAGGCCGCCGCATCTACCACTGGCAAGAAGCGCGGCCGGAAGCCCAAGGCCGAGTCCGAATACGTTGTGGAAGCCATTGAGGCCGACCGCGTCAACCCTGTAACCTCTGCGGTTGAGTACAGTGTCAAGTGGGCCGGCTACTCGTCGAGCGAGAACACATGGGAGCCGCGGGCCAACCTTTCCGGATGCGGAGACATTCTCAAGGCGTACGAGGAGAAGAAGTAGGGGAGACGCACGGTTGCTCTTTGATTTATGATTGCTTTCGTCTGTGTTTTATTATCCCAATAGCGTGTATTTTTTGTCTGCTTTTTTCTTTCCTTTTCTCTCTTCTCGACCGCAGCAAACATCGGCAGTTTATTGTTTTAGTGTTTCTAGTTTTATCTATGGTATATCGGCAAAGGTTCAAAGGAACGGTTCTATTTTTAAGGAAATCTGGGATGGTGGTAGTTCTGTACGAAAAATGAATGGGATAGGATGGACCGGATTTGCTTTCCTTATTTTATTTTATTCATTTCATATTTCAATGGTCATATTCGATTTCTTTTTTTTTTCTTTTTCTCGAAATATTTGCAAATATACCGGCTCGTAAGTCAATATTGCGTGCTCCAGGTAACTATCAAATAATTGAAGTCAAACATATATAAATGTGGCCAATGAGTGACCCCGCACAGCACCTTCCATGGACAGACTTACATCACGACCAAAATAGGCAGGCGCTTCCAACCTATCTTTATCCCTTTCACCTTTTTTTATGACAGTCACCGCTATACGCAGACAACGGTCAAATATGGATTGGCCCTCGAGGACGATGAGGCCACGACGGCGGGGCCGGCTCGGACAACTCAAGAGAACATTGGTCTTTGCTTGTTCTTTGTGCGCCAACACGTTGGCCACAGCTTCAACGGTCCCTAATCAGCAGCCTCTTGTCGGCGACGATAGAGCTTCAATTCTCCAAGATGCAGCTCGTTTCGCGTCCAATTCCGCGCCGTCTACCTCCAGCCCGTTTGACGATACGTTCCGCAAGCTTGTGGCCGATACTTTGGCCGCCTGGCAAGTGCCGGGGGTCGCCATAGCCGTCATTGACGGCGACAACACTTGGTCCGAAGGCTTTGGAACGGCCATTTACCCCGAGACGCCTGTCACGCCCGACACGCTTTTTTACACGGCCAGCACAACAAAGGCATTTGTGGCTGCGTCGTTGTCACTCATCATCGAGAGCGGCAACTATTCTCTGAGCGACGGCTCCGACGAGAAGCTCGACTGGACAACACCGATATCGTCCATTCTTCCAGACGACTTTGTGGTCGGCAGCGAGTATGTCAAGAACAGCCACGACACAGTGACCGACCGCGACCATGCTTGGGCCACGTCCCGCCTGACCATTGAGGACGCCCTGTCGCACCGCTCAGGCTTTGCAAGCCACGATCCATCACGATCACGGCGATATGGCTTGGCCCCCGAAAGCAACGACCGAAATGCCACGGTCCGTGATGTGACGCGCAGTCTTCGTCACTTGCCGCTGCACACATCCCCACGCACCGAGTATCGGTACTGCAATCTGATGTACTTGGTGCTGTCCCACGTTGTCGAGACTCTGACAGGCGGTCGATGGCTGGGAGATGTACTTCACGACTGGCTGTGGAAGCCACTGGGAATGGCATCAACATTTCTCAGTCTCGACGATGCTCGGGCAGCTTCCAACGTTCTTGCCCAAGGGTACTACTATGACAAGGACAAGAAAGGGTATATCGTCGTCCCGCACATGCCACTTGAAGAAGTGAGCGGCGCTGGTGGCATTATCTCGTCGGTCAACGACTATGCAAAGTGGGTGCGATGCTGGATTGATGGGCCGGCGTTTTCAGACGACAAAAACAGCACCGATGCGTGTGGCGGCATCCCCTTCCAACACTCCGGCCTCGACGCCATCCTGGCCCCCAAAATCTTTCTTGGCCAAAACGCCGCCTCGTCGGCACCATTCGATGCACCAATGGCATACGCAAGCGCCTGGTTGACGAGCTCGTTCAAAGGACACCGCTTCTGGGGACACTCTGGCGGCAGCAATGCCTACGGCGCCGAGGTATACTTCTTCCCTGACGACCGGTACGGACTCGTCCTCTTTGGCAACACGGCCAGCACGTCCAACGTCGCCGAGCTGATCCTCATGTGGCACTTGGTGAGCGAACGGTTTGGCGTCCCGGCCGATGAACGCTACGACTGGGACACCAAGTACCGCCGGTCGTTTGCCGCAAAGGCAGCACGCATCGACGGCGCTCTCGAGCGTCTGTTCCCTGATCGTGCGCAGCCACCGCAGCCGCCATCGCTACCGCTGGCCGACTACACGGGGACATACCACCATCCCGCCTATCAAAACATGACGATCGAGGTGGTGGACAACAAAGACTACTACGATATGACCTCAACGGCCGACTACAAGGTGACATTTACGGCCGAGCGCCGCGACCATACGTGGCCGACGCTCTGCGAGTTTATCCACATCTCGGGCGAGCATTTCCTGCTCTACACGGACATGCTGTACGAGCGCAGCGGCAATTTCAAGAGCTACGGGCGGGCCTGGTTTGAGGTCGGGGCCGACGGACGGGCGCATACATTGGTGGTCGAGTTCTGGGACGCCGGCGACGACATTGTCGAGGGTGTCATTCCGTTCAAGAGGGTCGACGTTTGAGGTCTGGGTAATCTGGGATCTGGATAGGACTTTTTTGGTTAGCAAAGTTGCTTCAAAGGAACCAAAATTGGGTTTCTGTGTATGATCAACACAACCAGGCATGGCAGGCGCAATAATCAGACTGTTGAGCTTGATTTGTGTGACTTGTGAATCAACATGGTGTTTGATTTCAGTTGGCCGTTCAAAGGTTTAATCATCATATAGAGCGCGGCGAAGGATCTGCCAATTTGTTTTGCACTGGTTGTGTTGTGTTTTTGGAGAGTCGTCGAGATAGCGACGACGTTCAATAGTACTCACAGATTGAAGGCATCTCCATTTATGCCATCGGAACGGACCGACAATGGAGAAGCGGCATTGCTTTTGGTATTGGTGGTGGTGATGCTATTCAAAGCTTGGTTGGGATGGAAGAAGAAGAAGAGACAAAAAATCCACGAGCTGTCGATTTTTCAAATTTATATGGGCCACACAAGAGGCAGAAAAATCTACACCGCCTTATGCTCCGGCTCCACCCAACGCGTCCCAGTCCAGTCACATCTTAGCAGTCGCCTGGCAACAGCTGCCTTCCTGCCTGCCGCACATAGTCGCCTAATTACAGGCACCTCATCCACTAAAAATGACGGACAGTTTGCAGCGGCCCAACAAAAATGCCACCCAATCACCAAAACGCCAGGCCCAAGCAGCGCTAACCCCACCTCACCCACCTTCTGCAAATTCACAATCGCAGCGCATTTTGCGCAACGCCGAAACGGTAACCCCGCCCGCAGCTGTGAGCACACTCCGTCACTCCTTCCCAGTTGTTGGTGTCCGCCTCTCTCTTATTTACCCCCTCACCCAAGCGGCCTGAAGCTAGCTCCCTTTTTTGTCCCTTTTCTTTTTCTTCCATCTTGAACTTGACCTCCCCCTTTCTTTACCAACGTCAAACAAAACAACAATTCTCTCATTTTTCTTTTCAGTCACTCGATACCCCTCCACACACCTGTCAAAATGGCGTCCAGTAAGTAGACCAGACTGCGCACAGGCGCATCAACGGAAGAGGGGGAAAGAAGGAAGAAGGAAGAAAACAAACGACAAAACGAGATCGAACACAAAGCGACATCGCGAGATCGTGTCGCGCTCAAGTGCTGCCGACATGTTTTACGGGTCGCACTGTTCTCTCTACTTGTCACTTCCTTCGTTTGACTTTCATACACATGCTAACTTATCTTCAGACTTCCAGGCTGTTGCGGGTATGTCTATTCCCTGATCACCAAATCTCGCGACATCGAGGCATCGCGACATCGATTTCAGTTCCCACTCCGTTATATATTGCCGCCATGACGATGATATGAGACGCCTCGACCCATGTGTTGCCATAACGATCGCCCAGACTAACATTGTCCCTCTTTCTCAACGCACAGAACAGTTCGTTCCTTTCTACTACAACGCCTTCGACACCGACCGCGCTCAGCTGCAGTCTCTCTACGTAAGATTTTCCCGCCCACGACCACACCGATCAGGCACCTGGGAAGGATATGGAAGAGGAGGGAACCGAGGGAGGCTCGAAAGGCCAGGCTACCACCGGCCTGTGCTCGAAAAGGCGTGCGAGAGCCTCCTTTTGGGCATACATTTCCGCATGTTGATATTGGGCCTCGACAGCCTCAATTTGGCACCCAGGCCAGCCTTGCCAGCAAAATTATGTCAGACTTGCTAACCAATCGCCGAATCTAGCGCGACAACTCCATGCTGACCTTTGAGTCGACATCCGTCCTCGGTGTTGCCGCCATTATGGAGAAGCTCAAGGTAGGTCCAAGTCCATGGCCCTGAACAACCACATTCAAAGTCTACTCTCTCGACTCCAACCTAACACACCCAGAACCTCCCCTTCCAGCGCGTCAAGCACGTCACCTCGACCATCGACCCCCAGCCCACCGTCGGCGACGGCGTCATTGTCCTGGTCACCGGCCAGCTCCAGGTCGACGAGGAGGAGCGCCCCATGAACTTCTCGCAGCTCTTCCACCTGGCCAAGGACGGCGACAACTACTTTGTCTTCAACGACGTCTTTAAGCTGATCTTCGGTTAAGCTGAGAGTTTGAGAGGCTGAGAGTTGAGTCAAGCAAAGTAATAGTTGGAGGTTGTGTGTGAATAAACGACTTTTATGAAAGACGACACGATAGGGTAGAGACGAAATACAAAAAATATAACGCGCATTGCTGGGGTCAGTTTTGACGTGGCATTCCATATTCATACATCCAGACATTTTCACATTATATCATGAATGGCATCAAATGAACGTGAAACCTTTCGTAATATTTAGAAGAGAATAAATCAAAATCAAATCATATACCAGTACGCCGATTATGTCCCAAAAGTATGCGTCCATGCGTGTATATACACAACTCCGTCCTTAATTCTTCCAAGCTTATGTTTCATCTCCATCGTCAATAATCACATTGCGAATCCGCACGCCCTGGCTCTCGACGCTGTACCGCCGTGTCAGCCCAAACTGCCGCGCGCCCGCCAGCTGCCGGTACGTCTCTTCGCCGCCGCCCACCATGATCATCGCCAGCGGCTGCCACCGCACAAGTCCGCTCGGTGTCCGCTGCGTCTCGTCCAGCAGCGGGCGCACAAAGTCCTGCGGGTCGTCGTGGAAGCTCATAGGCGACAGAGGACCCCCCGGACCCGCGCTACCCACGCGCACGTCGTCGTCGTCACTAACAACGACGACAAGCTGCAGGCGGCGCGGGCCTGCGGAAAAGGCCGGCACGTTGGTCAGCTTTTCCGTAAAGGAGCAGCCGCCGCGCCGCAGCACGAGCACCTGGTGGTCGCGCACAGCCGTTTCGGGCAGGGGGCCATCGCAGGCCTGGCCGCCGGCATAGACGGTGCGCCAGGGCAAAATGTCGAGTGATACGGGGCCAGAGGCCGGGATCACAGCGCCGGCGGCAACGTCGATCGACGGAAGGGAAGCAGCGCCAATGCCCGTGGGTGTGACGCCCGTTGAGTTGAGCACAACGTTGAGGGGTGGACCTGAACTCTTTTTTCGGCCGGCACCACCGCTCTTGTTCGAAAAAGACGCGTGGTGGAGGGGGTGGTGGTGGTTCAATGAAGACGCAGGTACGGGAGTAGCGTGAGCCGGGCCGTCGAGTGACGACACGATCTGGCGCCAAAAGGACTTGACAAGCGTCGTGATTCCCGAGGCGCCTGACTGTGGATGATCTTCAGAAGGGCCCTCTGCATCTTCGTCTTCAGTGACAGCGCTATTTTCAGGAACGCCATCGTGTTCGCTTTTGGCGTCGTCTCCATTCTCCTGGTTCTCAATGGTTGCGTCCTCGTCCTCGATGCTATCGTCGAGTAGCACAACAACTGGGGCGTCTGGCTCACCCTCGTCTGGTGAACTCATCCAAACAGCATGGTGCAGGTGGTGCAGCTTTGCAATGGTCGGATCGCGCACCAGATTGAAGCGCGGATCGGAAATATGGCTGACCAGCGCCCGGTCGAGCAACAGGGACTCGTCACGGCCCAGTGGCACGCCGTTAACGCGGGTCACCCGCCACGAGCGTTCCCCGTTCTCCTCATCAAGCCGGAAGATCAGCTTGAGGCCTGATATGCTGTTGATGCGGATCTTGTCCGGCGTCACACGGCCCAGCAGGTTGGCGCCGGACAGCACGTTTCCCTGTATGCCGGACGCGTCTGGTGGCTGGGGCGAGAACTCGAGGCTCATCTCGGTCGGCTGCTGCACCTTGGATGAGGTGCCGTTCTGTGGGAGCATGGCTCTCGGGAGAGTCCATGGGAAGAAGGAAACGTCTCTTTCGACCATGGAGCCTGTTGTGCCGGAATCGCCGTCGGCATCTTTGGCCGGCAACAAGTGCAAGTCGAGCATCTTGGCCGCATGGAAAATGTTACTGCGGGCGGTCACAGCAGACCCGGTAAAAAGGTCGGTTCGCGGCGCCCTGGGGCATACATTCGTAAATCCGCCGTCGTCGTACCAACCCAAGTCGCTGGCATCAGTCATGTCCGGCTCGGGCTGGCCAGGGATTCCGGATTGTATGCCCGTCGTCTCTTTTGTATCTGTATTTATTGTTCCCTTCGTTTTCGTTTTTGTCGTGTCGGCCTTCTTGGCCTTGGTTCTGCTGCCATTTCGTGTCTTCTTCTCTTCTTCTGCCGAAACATCGGGCGCTCTTTGGCGCTTGGGTATAATGAGGGGGTGGCCCTCGGTCGTAAACACATAGGCCGCATCGAGCGAGTTCAGTGGGTGGCCGTCGTCGTACAGCAAGTACATGTACTTGGCCGTCTCGCCCAAAAAGAAACTCTCCATGCGGTCCGACATCTCGCCGCTCATCACATTCTGCAGCCCAGCCCAGCCGCACTCCGTCCAGCATCGCCGCTTAATGTCGCGCTGCACCATCTCACCCACATACAGGTACCATGGGTCCTTGGTAGCCCGGTAAATGTGGTACACAGACTCGATAAATTCGGGGCGCAACGGCCACCACCCAAGTCCGCCCTCCACGGTGCGGTCCTTGACCGACCAGCGCTCAGGCAGCGCTGCATACTTGGCCCATACGGCCGTGTACAGCAGGTTCGTTTCAATGGCCTCCTCGAGCTCGCCCGCCAGCGTCAGAAGACCAGAATAGTAGGCGCCCAGACTGTCGATCCACTGCGCCGCCAGAGAGCCTGTCCATAGGTTGACGTTGACATAATGCGGGTGCTCGCGGTCGCTGTAGAGGTGCCGTTTGATGGCAGCATGGGCGAGGTGCCAAGCCTCCAGGAACGATTCGGGCGCGTTCTCAGCGTCGCTCAAACCCGGGAAAATGGCGTTGGGGTCGTGATATGCCAGGGCCTTTTGCATTCCCGTCGTATCGTCCTGTGTCCATATTGGGAGGAGATGGTGTGCTGGTGGACGCGCAGCCAATGTGCGGTTAGGCAAATCGTGGCCTGACAGCAGAATGTGCGTCTTGAGCGCATACTCAAAGAAGCTGTCCGCGCCTGCTCCAATGACAGAGTAGGCTCCGATCCACCGTCCTTGCTCCGCATCGACGCCGGCGCCGATGAGGCCAATGTCACTCCGACGGTACCAAACGGCCCAGAAGGCGCGCTTGGCTAGCTGTTCGAAGCGCTGGTCGCCCGTTAAACGGCTGAGCACGGTAAATTCGAGCACTAAGCTGCCAGCGCCGGCGCTGCACGTCTCGGTAATCTCCATCGGGCCACTCGCCCTCTGTCGTGCCGATCCGTCGGCGTTGTCGCCGTGCAGCGGTGAATTGACATAGAATGGAATGCCGTGGCGGAGGTTTACGCGCGGATACGGCATGCCGGTAGCTGTGTAAAAGGCCGGAAGCAGACGTGTTGCCAAGTCCAGAGCCAACCGCAGCAGCTGGCCATCGTAGACAAACTTGTTGGGCCACAGAATGGGAGTCTGTTGTTCGTCTGGGTGTGCTGGAGCCGGTGGCGGCGCATAGCCCGTAATGGGCAGCTCGCCGACAGCAAACAAGTGCGCACTCAGCAGGCCACCGACGCCCCGGATCACCGTCTCAAACACCTGCACCTTGCTATCCATATCGAATCCACGCCCGCGCTGGCCTGCGCCCGAAGGCCCTGGCCGTCCATCGCCGTATTGTTGCACGAGTGCTGCCACGCCGTCCTGGAAATCGCGGAGGGCCTTCGGTCCCGTGTCGCCGTCTTCGGGTGGGGCGGATGCCAGGATGGCTAGTGTCGAGAGGCTGTCGATGAGGGTCAAGGAGTAGTTTCCAAGAACGTCGTTGAGCTCCACGTTTCGAGGGTTGAGGTTGTCTCTCGTCAAGGGAACGCAGGAAACAGGTCGTAGCTAAGCGAGGGCAGGTTAGTGGCCATTCCTCGATCCCAAAATATGCCAGTCTCGAACGCGGAGACCCACCTCATCCTCGGGGAAAGCAATGTTCATGTAGTTGTCGAAGCCGTGGTAGAACATGTCGACTGTCGCCTTCCGCAGCTCGGCCACGCGACCAGACCGCATCGTGGCCTGTACAGTGGGAAGCCATGACCATGCTATCAGTGCAAGCAACATCGATAGCAGTAGTGGTGCCCTTCCTGCCCTTATTCGTAAGTTTCCGCCAGCAGCCATTGTTAGGGCTTGTGCAGTCGTTGCAGCCGTTGGCCGCCGGCCGATGCCTCCGAGTCGAGACATCACCGATAAAGGCAGTCCGTTTTGGTGATAGGCGAATGCATAGGAGAGGAGGAAAGAGTGTCGCTGCGAATCAGATCGAAGAATTGTCGACAACAATCAAATGCGCAACCGCTTGCCACGTCTGGCAGTTCGAATATCGAAAAGGAGGTGAGCAAAAAACAAATCGGAATGTTGGTAATCCCCTCCTTCCTCATAAATCTCACGTGGTAGTATCGCGCTTCTTTTTCCTGATAATAGGGCAGGAACGACCTGTGATCCTGCTAAAACAGTGTTAAGTCTCCCCAAAATCAGGGCCAAATCTAGCTCCACACAGGGGTCGAACTAAGAGTGACAGGGGCGGATTTGGGGAAACGTCGCCTGGACTTTAGGAGGCACTTATTTGTCGGCGTTGATCCTTCCGTTACCTGTGTGGCTTTAATGCAAGGCTGAATTGTGGCGCATTTTTATTCACGTGACTCTATTTGCATTCATGCTCCTCCATCACGAGTGAACAAGATCTACCAGTTTGGTTGAAACTATCATATTTATAGTTTTAATTATAGCAAATAGTTATATTTCCTGCCGGAAGGCTCCGTGTGCGTTGAGCGGTACTAAAAATTTGTCTGTAATCATTCTTCGTTGTCCTGTTTTGGCTGACGAAGCGATGTCAACAAAAAGAGAGCATCTCATTAGACACCAAAATGCAATCGCAAATACTGAGTATCTCGAGTTTCTTTTTACTAAGATTTTCTGTTTCGAAGCAAGATATGCGTATTATGCAATATTTTTATTTCGTTTTATTACGATTTGTTTTAATTATTATTGGATTTTACGATTTTTCTCCGGTTATATTTTAGAAGTTGAGTTCGGATTAATGTATACTTGAACGTCGATGAGCTGAATTGTATTCACTGTGCTAAGATATACACATTTTATGTAGAAGAGACAAATGGGATACAGTAAGTGTTTAATTTTTTTTTTTAAAAAAAAAAAACAATAACATCAATAAGCACAATGAATAGCGATACACCTGACCCAAAACTGCAAATATAGCCATCCTGTATACCCGAAAGCGAAAAAAAAGCAAACCAAAAAAGCAGACCAAAAACTCCAATTACCTTTAACGAGTCAAATCCCAAGCCCCAAATACTCCCAAACCCATGTTTGTCCCTTGGTATCCAGCCCTGGTTGCCCAGCCCCTATTTCATAATTGATCATGGATCATAGCAAACAGTGATGGAAAATGGCGACCACAAACGGCCAAAAGAGAACATGCAAGATTGCCCCGAATCACTAACAAGGAAATGTTGGCTTTAGGGGAATCAACAAACGAAACCAAGGAAGACCAACAACTACCAGGCTCCCAGTCGAGCTGGTCTTTTTTAAAAAAATAAAAATAAGAATGAATGATGACAAAATGAAAACGAAGCGGGATATATAGCTGAAAAAAACAATTGTGACCGATCATGCTTAGCGGCTTTCCGAAGACCTTGTTGAAAATGACGTCTAGCGCTGCTGCATGTGGCCGTAGTGCGAGCCGGCGACCGAAGTAGGGGACGGAAGAGGGCGCGGGTAGGCCGAGTTGCTGACGGTCGATGCACCGTTGGTCATAGCATGGGCTGAAGGCGAGTTGCTGTGGTGGGAGCCGTTGCCATCGTCAGAGTACTCGGACATTCCGTACTTTATGTCGAGCTCATCCATAAAGGTTGACTCTTGCTCGGCAGTCAGAGCGGCCGGAACAACCTCGTAGTGAGACTGGACTGCCGTGTGAGGCTGCTGCGGGCTCGGCAGGGGATACTGCTGGGCCCCGTGAACATAGCCGTTGTTGTCCCAAGGACCCGCAGACTGCGCCTGAGAAGCCTCAAACTCCATCTTGCGCAAGTTGAGCTGCTTTCTGCGGCGGAGCCGGGAGCTGTTGTCAGGCTTGACCTCCTCGAAGCCCAGGCGAACAAAGATGGACTCGATCATCGAGGCTCTCCATTGCATCTGGCTCTTGCTCTTGCCCTTGGCCTTATTCTCCTGGTTCAAGATGTCGGCGTAGCGCTTGTACTTCGCCTTCTCTTCCCGTTCATACACAGCAATAACATGCTCAAGCTATATACAGTTAGTTTGTCAACTCGTTGTTTCTCCTTAACACATCGCTGCGTGTACATCGAAATCGGGCGAGGGGGTTACTATATTCAAACTTACATCGGCTCGGGGAAATTTTCCAACGCGGCGGTAGGCCCGTCCGAGTTTCATTTGCAGGCTGGCCGATGAATATTTGTCGCTGCCGGCTTGCTTCTCGAGATCCGACTTGACTGCTTCCCACATGCCTTTTCCGTGAACCTTCATGGACCGCTGCACGCAGTCGTATAGCTCTCTCTCTTCTGGCGTAGCCTTCTCGTTCAGCTCCATGGAATCACTAGATGAGATGATCATGCTCTCTTCCTCGGGCGTGCTGCTCTTCCGGCGGTTGCCGTTGTTTCTGCGACCCGAACCGGGATGGCCGGATGCGCCATTGGCGTCATATGGGTTAGCACCACCGATGGAGCCGTGCTGGTTGCGAGGCGAGCGTCTATGGTCGTTGGATGTGGAAGGCGTCAGGCGATTTGCTTGTCCAACAGGGCTGGCTAGACCCGGAGACATGGACGGGATCGAAGCACCTGCGGCATAGTCACTGGTCGAGCGGTACGCCACTGGGCGTGGAGTAGACAGAATCGGAGCAAGGCCCTGAGAATGGCTCTGGTGGCCCTGGCTTTGCTGGTGCCCGAAACCCTGGTAGGGCTGCGTGTATGGCGAAGACGCGGCCGGGTTGGGAGGTGGCAAACGCTGCTGTGTCTGTGCGATATACTGCGACTGTCCGTTGATGCCAGAGTTAAAGGCGTAAAGAGAAGGACCGCTGGTCTCATAAGTGGACGGTGGTGACGCGGTGGCCGTATAGGAGTTGAAGCTGTAGTTTTCCATTGTCGTAGGAAGGTCGCCGCGAGGTGAGTTGTACTGGTAGTTCAACTCGTAGCTGGGCGGTGCCGAGGATTGGCCTCCGATGGTAGAACTTCCGGACACGTTGTCGTAAGGGTAGTTCATAGTCGACGGAGGAGTCGGCTGCTGGTGCTGGGGGTACGACTGGTGCGCTGTCTGAGACATAGGCGTTGAGTTGTTCTGGAGATATGTTCTAGTTGGTATATCGGATTTGCTGTAGGCGGCTTGTAGCGTGTACTGTAAATCTCTGTTGCCCTTGTGCAGCAGTTGGTCTTGTTGCTGGCGTTGTTGCTGTTGATGTTGGGACAGTTTGATGTCAAACAAAGTTGAGTGACGTGACGCCGGTGAGCCAGTGATGGATATTGGCGTCAATAGTGTGTCAGTCGGGGTGGTGAGAGTAAAGTTGGAGACTTGCTGTATGGACGGGAGAAGAGGAGGGGAGGTGGGAATGTCAGTAAATATATTAGAAACGAAAAGGTAGGGTGGGTGAAGACAAAGGATGTGTACGAATGGGCAAGGGGAATTATGATTAGAGACAGAATGAAGAAGAGATGAAGATGAAAAAAGGAATGTTGTGGGTATTTATCAAAAAGAGAAGATCCACAGGAACAAGAAAAAAGGAAAGAGGTGAAGGGAACGGGTGTGGACTTATATGGTGAGAGGGTGGGGAGGGTAAGGCAGACAAAAAGAAAAGCAGAAGAGAGACCAGGCCTGGCCAAAGGAGTCAGGCCTATCAGAGTCACAAGAGGGGGGAGAGAAACGCTAATCTAGGCCTTGTAGGCCCCTCCAACTCTTTCAACCCCCAACTCTTAGTGATGGTCTTTCTGCTTCACCTTCTGACCTGTCTGCCAAACGCTAAACTAGGAAAGACGCCAAAAAGAGAGTTGCTTGTAAGTCGAGGAGGCAAAAAATAGAGAAAAATACGTACAGTGCTATACGGCCCCGATTCGTGATCCGAGGAGAAAGCAGTGGCTGAGGATGTGGTGGAACAGTCAATGCTCATGTCCGTGTTGATATGCATGTTGCTTTCTTGGCTTTTTACACCAGTTGAGGTATACCCAAGAGTATGGCGCCTTGTAGTTATTGGACCGTTTGAGTACGTTAAGATGTGTCTGAAGACCCTCTAGGACCGATGGTCAATGGCAGAGGACGAGGTGGCTCTTGGGGTGTGATGTCGATGCCGAAGAGGCGTCGTGATGAGGAAGCAAAAAAGGAGACGCGTAGATACTTGTCCTCTTTGTAGTCGTCGGTCGATATTTTGTGGTTAGATCTAGCCCTGGTGGAATCTGAGACTCTGACTGTACTTGCGAGACAGATACTAAGAAAGGCTTGTCGAAGGGGCAGATGAAGTGGACGCAGGGTCGAAACGAGATTGCAGAAGGGCGGATGGTTGTCGCGAGAGAAAAGTTGAAGAATCTGCTGAAAACAGAGAGAAAGAGAGCAATGGACTAAACAGCCGAGAAAGTGAGAGGCAGGTGCTTTGCAGACAGAAACAACTTGGGCTGCTGTTTGGGTCGTTCCTTCCTATTTTGGTTGTTTGTCCCCGATGCTGGTGGTTGCTCCTGCCTCGATTCTCTTTATTTTCCTTTTGGAGCTCTCTTGTTGTCGAGTCTAGATTCTCTGGAGCACGATGGCCAGAACGCGGCGTATTCAGACAGAAGAGAACAAAGATGAGAACCTCAGAGTGAACGCCGAGGCTGGATAGCTTGCTCTGCAAGGACGAGGAACAAAGACACAAAAGGGGTGTGTATGGTTGTTCTTGTAGGATGTGTGTCTCTGAAAGACGTGGAGAATGGAGACAAAAGAAGCAAGAATGGATGTTCAACAGAGGCAAGAGCACGTTGAAAATAAAGAAGGAGCGACTGTGGACAGCGTATGCAGTGACACAATTTTTTCTTTCTTTTCTTTTGCTCTTCTTCCAAGGAAGGCGCGAATCTTTCTGTTTGTGGAAGCAAGGGACAGCGATTTTTGTACTGATGAGGCAAGTGCGAAGAAGGCACAAAATTGTTTTCTTGCACAAAGACAAAAAGAGGGAAGGAGCGACTGGGATGTCAACAATAAAAGAAGCAAAAGACAGTGGATGAACTTGGAACTTGTGATGTCAAAGAAGGAGGCGATGTACTGAGAAAACGAAACAAAAAAGACGACGAGAAGAAGAAAAGAGGGCGAGGAAACGCGGCCATGAAGTAGTCCTGGCCCCATGGAGGACCCCATGATGTTTGGGGGCCAAAAATGCATCCTTCAATCGAACGGATATTCTCACAACACATTGCAGCAACAGAAGCAAGATTTTGTGTCGCGATTCTGTTGATTGTTACATACAGACTATTTTGCCCGAGATCACTGTCCTTTTCGTGTAAGTGACCCATCGCCGACGTTGCTGGCCTCGTTAATTACCGTCCGAAGCGCATCGTCAACATCAGCCTTGATACCCTCTCTAAATTGCTGCTTCTACGACATACGACCAGACACACAATTTTTACCCCGAGAAATTGGAGAAATAAAGGCAATAAGGATATTACAGGAGAAATCCGCGAAACAACTAACACCGAGACGTGCCTTGTTCAGTTGGACGTATGTCGTCCAGGCTTCCTACCAGCGAGAAAAAGCAGTGCAACAGAACACGCCCCATTTCTCCAGTACGATCGATATCTACACTCCGTATCCCGCGTGGAGCTTCAAGGCGTTGGTTCAAAGGGGAGCGTAGCGCGAGAGGGATCAACTGTGTGTGTTTCTTGCGTGTGTATTGCGACGTGATGGAGGGGGGTGTACTACGCAAGGGAAGAAGAGTCAACTTTCATGTGCAGGGACAGAGACGAAAGGGCACGCAGCCCTGCAATTTACATTTTGTCTTGCCGATACAGGCTTGGCCTAGACTCTTGCTAGCCCACGCTCTTTCCATGATCGTCCAACAGACAACAGAGGAGCCGTGGCCGTTGCCGTAGAGGGGAGTGGGAGGAAGAAGGGCGAGCAGGTGTGCCGACAGGAAGAACAGAAAGGCAAGAGAAGGTGGATAAACCTGTCTGGGGGAGGGCTCTGCAATGGACGTTGTAGGAGAAATAGAGTACCGTGTGGGTAGAGTCTGGACGCTGAAAGATTAAAGCAATAAAACGCAGAGCAACAAGAGAGTGAGAAGAAACAAAATGAGGCCGTTCTCCGGGCTGACTCTGTGTCTGCCTACGACGTAATACAGCGTGCAGCAATGCTGTAAACGAGCTGCATGCGCGACTGTATACCCTGTAAATTGCTCCGTTCGAAGCACTCAGTATTGTAGTGGTGTCGAGTCCCATGTGTCGTTTCTAGCAATCACTGCACACCATGCTTCATCAAGTTTGTCTCCCGTGCTGGGTTCTTTGATTGGCGTCTAGAAAAATGAGAGCGGAGGACATATTCGGGTTTTTGATCAGCGCAGCTGGTATGGGTTAGAGGTGACTTTAGAAAGAAAAAAGACAACCAGGGGACTCGAAGGGCTGTGAAAAGAGAACGAGGTCAAGCAAAAGGGCCCAGGCAGACTGTTGTTAGTGCATGTCGGATGCAAGAGGGTGGAGGCAGATGGGGTCGAGGTCTAGGTCGAGGAAAAAAAACAGAGTGGAAGGGGGGAGGGGCGTGTGACAAAAAGGTCGATGGTCGACGGCATGTGGGATCAACAGAGAAAACGGGGGCGTGTTTTTGGTGAAGACAGCCCTACAAATCCTAGTCGATGGAGGGTTGTGCGGCTGTTTGCTTTTGGGGTGTGGTCTAGGGGACTAGGGGCGTGAGGAGATGAGGAGTAGAGTGAGAGAGAAAGCGAAGACTGCCAGGCCAAGCATGAAGAAAAAGAAAGAAAAAAGTAAGACAAGGAAGAAAAGAAAGCACAAAATGAAGCAAGAATGACACTGAAAGACATGAAGAGAAACAGAACCCAAATCAAGGGCTAGCAAAGAAGGAGCTATGCTTTGCAGTGCCCTTTGAGGGGAGGTAAAGTACGACGTACTTACCGTGGCCGAAGCTTCCTCTTCTAACTTTTACGTCCAGCAGCACCTGCTTTCTTTTGTGAGTGTTTGCGTGTTGTGGGAAGTCGTCAAGGAAAGAATGCGCATATGTTAGGGCATTGCCGCTCTTTCCATCCCAATGATGAGAAGGCGCAATGGGTAGATTGAGGCAGGCGCAATGAGGGACCACGACTGGGGAAGGTACCCTCTACGAAAATCATCATATGAAAGGCTCGATGGGAAGTGATTGAAAGGCAATTCGTTGTAGGCGCGGGATGGCTAGTAAGGCAGACGCCTCCCTTAGCATCGAGCTTCCCTGGACCTTTCTTTTCCACTTCCTCTTCGCATAGAACACCCCATCTAATATGGCGAGGCCGCGCGACAACAGGCCCGCACTGATTTTTACCGCAGGAAACGCGCGGATGGCGGCCCTCGGCAAGCAGGGCAAGCACACTTCTTCGCTCTTTCTTTTTGAGCATACGTCTTTTCCGTTGTTTCTTTCCCGCATATAACGCAGTCGCCGACTCGTCTACTTGCCAAATAACTTGCCGCCCCAGACGCTGATGCACCAGGAAGGAAAGAACGATGGACCATGCCACTCACTAATTAATACTCAGTGTATCGCGGTCTTTGCAGGCCCATTCGATGCCTAAACTGTTATATGCAACAATATACGTATGTTGGGTATGTAAGCGAAGAATCAAAGCATCGCCTGGGACTGTCGAGACGGCACATGACTTTGTCACAAAGCTCTTTACACCAAAATCAGAGGGAAAGAGCGTCAGTTTGGTGCAATGTTGAATCAACACCTGCTGCGACGAATGCGACGAATAGCGTTGTGGGTCCCCTTATTAGCTTCTTTTTTGGCCAAGAGCACTAAAAGACCGCTAAATTTTAGGTGCGATTTTATGATCTAAGTGCACTCGAAAAAGAGCGCTCCCGTCCTCCACTTGAACGGGGGCTTGTTGCAGATCGTTCATGGCCGTGCAGAAGAAGGAACGTTCAATGTGTAAAAAATGGACGGAAGCACGACGACAACCATTGAAACTGAAGACCAGAATAGAGCAGACCACGAGATATCGCGGCGAAGAGTGGCTCGAGTGGGTTTGCAAAAACACGCGGCAGGAGCGACCGGGGGCCCCTTGATGCAATTGAACATTCAACGGAGGTGCGGAAGGAGGTGGGGGCTCGCCGTTGACGAGGTCGGCGACAATGGGAAACACGGCAGGAGGCAATGAAACTGACGATTGGGGCGGGCGGCTTCCTTCCTCAACTTTCGTCGACCATAGAGATCTGGCACATTTTGCAGAATTATGAATAACGACCTGTGTCGAGGCATCGAACACAGACGCCCCAGAACTGACGCGATGCGACATGGGGTGAATTTTTTTGCGCCCTGTACCTTTCTGTACCTGTCAGCACCTCTGTTTTTAGACATCGTACCTCGACCGTCGACATCGGCATGCAACCCTAACCTTGGGTCTGGGCGGTTGTATCCCGAAAAGGTGGACTCAAAATCGAATGAGAAGTCCAGCGTGGGTGCAAAGTTGTGGTTCTGTTCTCTAAGAGGTATCTACTTGCGCGCAATGGTCAGATCCCATCCACCAGCGACCGGAAATCACCATCTAGGACGTAGCAACAGAAACTGGCAGGAGACAAAGAGCTCTGATGATGCCTTTCAGTTTTCAGTACTCGGAGCATATACCACGGCGCGATCAACATGTTCTTTGGTGCATGTTCTCACCAAAGAGAGAAGCTGAGGTGAACCCGAGAAGATGAATCATCAGACGTGGCCAAGGAGTCAAGAAACAGGCCACCGACAAACCAATTGGGCTCAAAATCAAAGAGACTGAAATAGGAGATGGCATGTACAGAGAGCACTTATACTCTGTATTACACCACGACTATTATCCTTGTGCAAAACATCGCCGTATCACAGCACGTGCAGCAAAATTGTAGCACAGAGTGTACGATGGGGTGCAAGATTGCATGCTTTGTGATACTTGCGCTGCTCTTTGACAGTTGCACAAAATTAATGAAAAATAAAAGATGAGGAACTAAAGGACAAAATGAAGTGACCCAAGACAGAATGAGAGACAAGGGACGGACGGAAGAGAATGTCTCGTGCTACAGAACATCTAAGGAATGACATGTAAGACCCAAAAGAGTGTACACCGAGCTCGCCGTATCCTGAAGATGGCCTCCGAATACCAGAAAGGAAAGAAATAAGACCGCTGACAAGAAAAAGAAACTATGCCTGTCCTGTATTCCGGGAACAAACTACACCAAAAGAAACTTCAAAGGGAACTGAACTCTGAGACACAGGGACATTGAACACCGAGACAAAGCAAGGAGCGATTCTAGCCAATACGGAGTCTAGATAGAATCTGTCAAGACACAAGTTGCAAAGCCAAAGAAGAAAAAAGAGAGAGAGAAAAGTACAAGACATTTGTCCAATAGCATGGACTTGTTTCTCTACTTCATAGATGATAAAGTATTCTGGGCACTCAGGGTTAGTGTGTAACTGTTCGCCCCCATGGCGACCAGTGCCAAGAACATTGGGGGGAAAGGGGGAAACAAGCAAGGACAAGTGACGTGCAGAAGATAACTGGGAGGAAGAGAACTCTTGAAATGTTGAAAACCATCTAGAGGTCGCAATACGAGAAAGCACTCGAAAGAGCGCAGATTTTAAACTTCTCAGACCATTCAAGCTTCTTGATAGCTTCATGATCCGATATTCTTTCGTACGAAAGGACTCGCACGAGAAGAAATTCGGGTCCCACCAATGATAGAAGAGAGTGCTAATGGGAATGCCAAAAAAAAAAGAGGCTGTCTTTTTGGCGCGAGTCCTGGAACAGCCGGTTATGGTCTAGGCCTTGGCTCTCAGTGGGGTGACAAGTATCGAAATTGAAGATGACAAAAAGCCAATTCGCATGTACCTGAGCTACAGTATTCAATGCAATATAATATCGTGTTATCGGTACAAACTCGCAGCTTCTTTCTCTTGTCTTTCTCCTCAGGATTGTCTCGTGTGTTTGCCTACCTCCTCGTTTACCGTTGACGCTAAAAGACGCCGGTCCACGGTGAAAGAGAGAGTATGAGACCACAAAGAAGGGTACGCCGAATTCAGGACAAAGGGACCACGAAAGGGCCACATGGAAAGACATCCAAGGAGGCCTCGACCTCGATCCTCACCTTGACTTCGACTTCAGAGGCCAACAACGCGAAACAAAAGGCGCTTTGAAGCAAGTGTATGCCAACTGGAGCAGAAACGTGGTTCTCCAACGGCCCGAAAGATACCAGAAATGCTAAGCAAGAGAAAAGGGAAAAGTCAAAGAGTTTGGAGGAGTCAAAGTTCAATATTCAGAAACATGCACGCTGTGAATAAATGGAGAAAATGGAAAGGCCACTCCAAAATGTGTGACAAAATCATTACAAAACACATATTTGCCAAAAAGGGGACCTGATGCAACTCTGCAAAAAGAGCAAAAGGTACGACGCAACGGTGGAGAGGCAAAAAATCGCAAAGGCCTCACTGGCCAGTTTGAAAATCATCAAAATCTGGTTGGGCCGTGTTTCTCCCCTGTTCGGATGCTCCATCATTTGGTCGGCTCCGAAGAAGAACGAACTGCCAGGAAATCAAGATCAGAAAAGACCACAAACAGCCCAAAACGAATGAAATGACCAGAAAGAGGCACAAAAGACGCTCAGGGTCGCAGACAAAATGTCATGCAAGGTCGATCATATTGTATGGAATGCTAAGATCTTCCCCTGGTTTGTGTGCGTGCGCCATTTGCGTTTGCTGCTTGGTGTGGTTTGCTGTGTACACACTCTCTCTGTTCTCTGCTTCCTTGGCTCTTTCAATATGCGTTTCTTTCCTCGACAAGCGCTAGACCGAGATGCAGTTTCCGTCCTTTCTGGCAATAGAATAGCCGGCGTATTGGTGGATATCGGAAGAGACGTCTGCCTTTCTACAGAGTAAATATCAAGCATTTACGTCCTCGTAAAGCACATCCTCTTGTGCACGGCTTTACTTTCGAACTGAACATGAATATGCCTCAAACGAATCGTTAAGGGAATAATGGCAAAATGCACATGGCCGGTGAGATCGTGGACCGTTAACGCCTGACCGTAGACTGAAAGGGGAAGGACACCGGGCATCGTCAAGAAAAAAAGAAAGAAGCCTTCAAAACTTGACCTTGTCGTGAACAAGGATATGGTGAGACCGTTGAAGGATCGTTTATTTAGAGCAAGCAGGGCTATCAAAAGAGTGAACAGGCCGACAAAATCCTAGGCGCTTGAATAATGGATAGGTGATGAAGGTCTGGGCGATGGCAATAGCTTCAGGTCTACATTAAAGCTCCCCAGATGCTACGGAGAAATAAAAAAGGTGCCATCGCCTGGAGGCGCCTGTCCGTGCACTGCAGTAGGAAGATAAATAGCAGACGAAGCAGGGGAAAATGTGCCAAACGAAGCTGCTAACGGTCAGTGTCAGTGCAACTTAGTAAAGGAAAGAAAAGCGAAGAAGAAAACGATATCGGCAGGGATCAGGGCTCAAGTCCCGGGGAAGGTGGGCGTATGGTGGGCTAGGCTAGCACTGGCGCTGTTGCTGGTTTCTCTGGTGCACTCTGGGTAGTGTTCGATTTTGCTTTTTTTTGGCTTTATTTTTGCTTCAATCTTTTACGACATACGGAAAACGTCGTAGCGTCGCCCAAAGTAAAACGACGGAGGATCTTCGAGGGCTGTACTAATGCGTGAAAGGAGGAAGGCCGCGGAAGACGGACACAGACAAGCACGACAGGCTAGAGACGAGCTTGACAAGCACTGTTAGGACACAGAGACAGACTGAAGCAGGGACAGGGTCAGACCAGGGATAGAATAACTGGCAGACTTTAGACAGGGCACGACAGGACAGGACACAAGGGATGCGCGGAAATCGGAGAGTCAGTGGCTGCAGACGGTCGCGGAAAACGAGACCTGCACTAATCAGGCCGCAACTCAGAAGCCGGTGAAGCGAGAAGAGGCACAGGATAGGCAGAATCGAGAGATGACTGGCAAAAAGGCGAAAGCAGAGTGAGATCGTTCGTATTGCTGCAATTCCAGATGAGGATATGGCGTGGGTTCAGGCGAGCACTGCCTTGGTCGACAGGGCCTGGCCACGTCGTAATGCTGTGTGGGGTGGCGAGAAGAAGAGTGAAGGGAGACGCGAGATGGGGTGAGGGAGACAAGAAAAAGAGTGAAAAGTGTGATAGGGGTGCATGGCATGCAAATTAATTTGTACGAGACAGTGCAGGCAAAGAGAAAGAGGCCAGAAAGGAAGGTGCCCATGGGGGTAAACAGAAAGAGCGATGGACTCAATGATGAAAAGATAATCTGGCTGTATGATTCACGAATAGGGAAAGAGTGACCTGCACATCGACGAAGAAGGTAGTGACAAACCAAAAGAGAAAGAGCTGCGCCGCACGGCAGTATGGAAGAAGAGGCATACAGAGAAAACACAGAGAAAACACAGGGGAGAGAAATACAGAAGCAACATGGATAGGCCACAATCAAGCCTTTTTACTGCACATTCCTACAAAAGTGCGGTGTGTTAATAAAGAGCTCGCACGGCAGGCCACATGTGGAAGACGGGAAGACGGGAAAGCTGCATAGAAAGATCACAGCCGTGTAAAAAAGTAGAGGAAAAAAATCAAGAAAATATTCACAATATATGGCGTTAAGAATGAGGCAAATGTGATGAACTGCGAATTCGAAGTGCATTCGAAACAGCGCAAGATGCAGATGAATTTGGGTATGTGTGAGAGAGTCCAGGCTTGCCTTGTGGATATGGACTCTCACACTCTCAAATCGTCACAAAATCTGGTTCTCTTCAAGGCCCGCGTTCCATTCCGTCCTTTCCACCCCCTAGTCTGCAAATCATATGACCGTTAGACGCCGCGGACAACATTTGTTAGCCTCCGCGTCGACGGGGAGATCAGGGAAAGTAGAAAATGATATAAAAAGGTATGGGGAGGGAGGATCTGGGCAGTTGGAGTCTTGAGGAATCAGGGGACAAGGGATGAGCATTAACTTCGTATTAGCTTGGGAGTGGAATGTTGTAGCAAAGAAAGAGACTAAAGAGAGGGAAAGAGGAGTAGTGAAAGAGGCAGAGAGGGGAAACGAATGATAGGCCAAAAAAAGTACGGTGTGGAGTACGGAGTACTTTTCAGGACAATAAAATCAAAGAAATTCAAAAGACAAACCCAAAAGACAAAAAGAAAGAAAGAAAAAGATAGGTGTGTCCCAAAGAGGATTAGCTGGTCACCTCGAATGTGATTGGGAGCTGCAATGTACACGAAAACGCCTCGAGCATGATAAAGGTGAAAGGATGTGGAGGTCTCTTTTTATTGGTGCGGAACCTTCCCCAGGCGAGGTTTCTTTTGATCTTTGGTGGGGAAGAGGGATGGCGACAAAGTGGGAGGAGACAAGCATCCAGGAGGAAGAGGAGGAAGTGGGGGACGAGAAGAAAGGCGAAATGAAAGAAAAGCAGAGAGAAAGGAACAAGAGAAAGGCAAGGGATGAGTGAGGGGACAAGCTGAACAGAGACAAGGCTCTATGCAGGGTACGAAGAGAGCAAGACTCTGTATGTTCTTTTCTTTTTCTTGTGCAACGATGCTTGTACAAAATGGGCCAAAGAGAGCAGACACGAGAATGCTTTCCTTGGATTGCCCAGGGTATGAAGTACACCCATGTCGCGTTCCTTACGCGCCATAGTCCATGTAACTTGGACAAAGGCAGATTACAGGCATTATTCCAAGGAGAAAATAAACAGATCGGGGAAAGAAGTGAGGTGACTGCGACTGGAGAAAGAGAGCGCAAGAAATGGCAGAAGACAGCTCCTCGTCCTCTTTGTGGCCGCTGAAAGAAGAATCGACTATTTGGCGAGACGAGCGACAGCGCTTTTCTTCATCCAGATAATTCCCCGCAAACTAGTGGCAGTGAATTCAAAGACATCTGCACTGCTTAGCTTCCTTTCCTCTTTTGCATATTTATTAGCTTCTTAGCTCTTGCTTCTTTCGTTGTTACAACAGCTCATCTCATCGAATACACCCCCTGTCCCCCACGTTTCTGGTGATCTTGTCAGCTTTCACATATTCTAGTAGCTCATCGAGCTTTCAGAGGCAGATCCACACGATGCGCCATGTGTGCCGTACTCCGTAGATGAGCTCTGTCCACGACGTTGTGCTAAAAGAATGCCAAGAGGTCAAAGGGGAATGGGGATTTAGCGGAATTCAAAACGGCGTGCCCGAATTCTGTGTGATTTTCTGCTTTCCGCTCTTTTTGTCTCAAGATCGCCATGATCCCTTCCCACGAGATTATTGACTTCGTTTTCTCCTTTCGGCGCCGGGCCTTCTTTGTCGCCCCGGTGAAGTCCCTTTGATCTGCGCGCCACATATTGTCGGCTCTGTCATCGTAATCGCCGAAGTCTGGAGAATGATCAAAATGCGGAATGTATATTGAGGCTTGCAAAAAGACTGAATATTTCCCCGTGCATCTAGGTCGGACAGCAATATGTTCCGTGTGACGGAAACCCATTGACAAATGGTGCTACAGAAGGTGCAACATGACGAATTGGTCGACGTACATCTGCACATACAGCGAATTTTGTGTTTTGAGATTGGGCGAGGATAAGATAACGGGATAACTGGGGTTAAGAAAATGCAACGGCCTCCGATATCCTTGTAACGATGTGGGGAAGATTAAATCTCACAATACTTTGAGAACTGATGTGTACTCCACGTCGCACCGAAAGCTCAGTCAGTATGGCAGAAACGAGAGGCCGAATTGGAAATCTCCAACAAACCAACAAGGAAGAATGCGTGCAATTGCCTCGTGGAAGAAGCAACAGTCACGGCATCGCAACAGATAAAGACAAGTGACAAGAAGCCACCAACATAGCAATATGTGTGTCCAACTGTCATGGCCGTTGATTGTATGCGTTTTGTGGACTTGTGAAGCTCTTTCAAAGAAAAGGATGAAGTGGGTGTCGTTTTTCTTCCTTTTCCCTTCTGTCTTTCTTCCTTCGCTCCTTCTTTTGCAAACACTCCCTCCTCTTTCCTCACAAAAGGACGCGGGCCAAATGCCCAACAGGCTAACAGTTGGTGCAGCTTCCTTCGTCCAATCTACGCTCACATTGCCCCACACCTGTTACCAAACTGTCGGGTTCACTGTGGGAATGGCAGGAGCTCGGGGGATTGGGTGCCCGCGCCCACCTTTTTTCGCGCTGTGCTTTTTCTCCTCCGCTCCTTCCTCCGTTTCCCTCCAGACCACAGACCAAAACCCAGATCCTAAACAGGCTAGCGCAGAATTTGCTCCTGCCAAAAAGCCATAGTTGACGCCCAAAACCCACCTCAACTTACAGGCATTAACACCCCCTGTGTAAGGCCCTGTAACGCAGTGCTAGCGCAATCACCTCGCCAGTGTTCCAGTCCAGGCTGCACCCTGTAATTTGGTGTCTTCTTCATTTCGATTTCAGTTATCGTTTTGAGTTCATTTTCACTGTTCACTTTTGTCCCGGTTTTACCCTTTCTCGCCTCTGCTCGTACATTGCGATATTTCACCTCAATTTCCCTAGCCAATCTATTTCCTACACGCCCACCTGCCTTCCCTGTGTGGCACGTTTGTCTGTCTGTAGCCGGTCGCTCTTGCCTTTGTGGGCAGGCCTCGCCTCGCTAATCAGGCGGCCGGTAAGGCGTTCCGTAGAGCATATTGCTCAACGTGCGTTTTGTTTACGAGGGTACTGCCCAAGGGCTGTGTTCTGTATGAATAAACAGATGCACGGGAAAATAAAGGCAGCGAATACTGGTAAGAAGAAAAGGCACTCAAGCTCTCAATACTACTTTACGACGTACTCTCGGCGACCTCTCTCAAACGCCAAATCGGCGACGTCTGTGTATCTTGTCGACCAGAACCAGAACAGGAAGCCGCGCCTCGAGGAAGGAGTGAGAGAGGATCTTTGGTCAGGAAGCAGGGCAGGAGCGACCCGGCTCCACTCGGGCCACCTCGAACGTCCCGCGTCGTTTTGTATGTGAATGCTCCTCTGCTTTTCAGTGTTCACCTTCTTGATTGCTACCCACACCCATACCCGCGCGCTTCCAATATGCACGTCGGGCACCCTTGCAACTCTGTCTTCCCTGTCAACACCATTAAAAGCTCGGAGTACGGAGTACTCGGTACGAGTGCTTGCACTTGAGTTGCTCTGAACTTGAATTTCGACAAAGTTTGCTCATGGCCCACCAACAACCGGGAAAAAGAAGACCGAGAAACGAGGCCCGAAACGGAGAAATGGCAGTAGGCAGTGCTCCCAGGCCGAGAGTGTAGGTCGCAAGGCATAAAAACAACAAAAGGACAGGAGAGAACACAACTTGCAACAGGCCTATCGCGATTCACTGCCCGATCCAAAAAGTGACAACATACGAAAACGACGGGAAAGGAGGATAGGCCAACAGGGCCGAAACAGAGTATCATGGCAATAGGCCAACATGGACCGCCACAGCCTTCATGTTCCTTTAGCTAGGCTTTATCGTCTTTCCATCTCATCTTTTTTGCCTGTCATAGTGTAGGTATTTTGTATCTCGTGGCTGGCACACTTTCCATGTCTACTGTGTATTTCATATGCAGTCTCTCTGCCGAAGTGGTCTGTCTTGGCCGGGCCCTATGGCCTCATATATTTCGTGCTTCTTCTGCCTTACCGTTTCCTTTCTGTTCCTTTTCCTTGCTCCTTCTTCCTTCTTCCTGCCGACAATAATTGTTTTACAGTGTACGTGGATTCCCACGCGCAATATGCTTCCCTTTTCAGAAGCCAGGCCTGGGAGGGATTGAAACACTTTGGGAAGTATTTGGGCCTGTGAGTGAATATGGAAATCGAAAACGGCAGACAATGCTACTGAAGCAGTGCCAGAATGGGACGCAAAAAAGGAAACAGTAAAAAGAATCGAGTGACAAAATGTACAGAAATGGCAGGATTGGCAGAAAAGACAGGCCTTCAAAACAGGCTCCCGGGCGTCTGTCGCGCAAAAGGCAAACAAAATACGACTGTAAATCCTCTTTGATACAGCGCCAATACTACGTAAATGTTCCCCGTCCAAAGCCTCTTTGGGTCTGTTTCTTTTTTCGTCTTTTGCTCTTCCAAGTTTTTATTTGTGCTGGCTATTATTCCCACCACTTCACGTCCTCCGTGGGACGTGCCCCGTCGGGGCCATGTTTCTCGCGTTGTCGGTTCGGGGATCACAAACCGTGGGCCAGTTTTCATGCTTTACAAGAAAGTTACTCCGAAGTGCATGCTCCGCAAGCTCCTCACTTTTTGTCGGCGGCTGCGGCAAGCGGGATGTTCCCCTAGAGAAAAGGCAATGGTCTACTGCGGGCTTCACATGGAGTTGAAGTAAATCATACGACGCGCCGCCTAACGCGTTACTGTGCATCTGCATAAAAAATAAAATAAAAATCAGAATCGAGGTCGAACTCGAGTATTCCATATCTTCTTGCCCGGCTTCTATTATGTCTCACATTGGCTGCTATAAGACGTATTACAGAAGGGGATCAGACTTGCTATTCTCCCTAAATTCTCCGCGCTGGACAAGGATGGTGCACTAGTGCCAACTGGCAGGCTTTTTGCCCTGGGTTCTGTATTTTCTTTTCTTTTTTGACATGTTTTAATTTTCCTCTGTATTACGCCAAATACAGCAAGCTGCAGTAGCTCGAGCATGCTTAAAATTCCGCTGCGACAGGGGAGAGAGAAAAAAAAGAAGAAGGACGAAGGAAGCAAAGGAAGCTTGACTAAAACGTGGGAATGGGGAAAAAGTCAAAGGGGGAAAATACTAAGGATTCAAGATAAAAAAACGGTTAAAGGTCGATCAAAGACATGAAGCAGAAAAATGAGAAAAAGTGACGGAAAAGCTGGAGCCAAAGACAAAGAAAAAGAAACAAGAGTAGGAAAAAGATGACCTCCTTTCACATTAAACAAAAGGCAGAATATAACAAGGGTTTCTTTCCTACCAGGGTCCCAAACATTTGGGTAGGATGAAAACAACAAAAAGAACGAAAGAATATCCAAGAGTCACGGCTGAATGCAGCGAGAAATATGCAAAGAAGAGAAAGAAGGAGGGAAAGAATGCAGACAGGAAATACGAGGAATGCCACGCAGTCACCTTTGGGGGGGGGGAATACAAGGGCAAAGGGGGATGCAGAGCTGCGTACGTCGTACACTGCTCATTATGTGGAAAGAGCGGTAAAGAATGACAAGGGCAGACGGAATGGTGCAGAGAGGGTAGGACAGGAAAAAAAAAAGAACACGAAAAGAAGGGGTGAAGAAGCCTGTCAAACATCATGATTTTGGCCGCATTCGTCGTCGTGCATGGTGATGGGGGCTGTAGAACTTGCCCCCTTCCCCCCCTGGTTTACAATTTGATATTCTTCTTCATCGGTTCGTCTTCATGTTCTGCCCTTCTGCGCCCCCAAGGTGTGAAGGAAGACGAGCAAAAAAACGTTGACAAGGGAAAACAAATGATGAAAAAGAAAACACGTACGGTCGATGCGACGTTGCGTTTTTCTCGTCTAATTCTACCAACTCTGTATTCTGCATTTTACCGCTTCTTCATCATCATCACGAGATAGTGTGCATCCGGCAGTCAGGCAGCCTCTCTTCCTGGCCCGTGTTATCAGTCCCATCATCCAATTTTCAGGACATGCATGTCCGTATGCCGCAAGGCAGCGACCGGGAAAACGAGCGATGCCATCATAGTGGCAGTGTTGAGATAAAACCCGACGAAGCGAACACAGAAGACTACGCAAGCAGACATGCAGGGACGTCAAGCCACAAGAAATTCAGATGAATACACATGCAAAAGCAAGTTATTGCCCTCGGTGTTATACGACACTCCAGAGATGAAGACACGGGAAACGGCCTTCTTTCTGGCATTCAAAGATCCAGGTTGGCGGCCTAGTTCTAGCCTCGTGTCGGCCGGAAACCAACGAATAGGTAGATGAGTACTAACAGAAAAATCCGTCCTGTCACCATTGCCGTTCAGCATCTACTTTACACACATGTCGCACATATACGAGCGTCACTCAGATGTACAGGACATATAGCAGCTGAAAGTATGATGATTTTGCCGCTCTCGTCCAACAGTCGTCCAACTTACAGGCTGTCATATGCCATCATATCCACGGCTAGAGAATCCTCAGCAAACCCCAGGGTGCCTGTATTTGAGTGACGTCGCGTTTCTTCATCTTGGCTCATCTCCCTCCCTTCCTTTGTGTTTTCCTCTGCTGTGCTTGGCTGTTGTTTCTCTACATCTCTTCATCTCCTAGTCTTTTGAATCTTGCCGTCCCATCCCGTTTCCGGATCCTCTGGCGGCAGAATGGGGCCAGATGAAAAAGGGATCAGGGGGCAAAAAGATGTGCATTCATAGGGCAAGTAGGGCAAGTAGGGTGGAAAGAGGCAAAATCGCAAGCGGGAAGTGTCGAAATAGAGGGTTGCAGTACCAGTGTTTGAGTGTTCAAGGTCCAGATGTTGGCGGGAGGCCAAAAGGGAGGCCATCTGATGCCATCTCACCACACATCAGATGCTTAAACTGAGCAACCGCCAGGAAAAAGTGACAGGTTGGCCGAGGAAACAAAACAGCCGCGGGCGTGCTCGGTGCTCGTAATGTTTTCCCTTTCTGTCTGTTTGTCTTCATCTGTCTTCAGGTACTTTCACCACGGCCAGTCCAGTATTTTCTGGGTTGTTGGCGGGCAAGACGGGATCGCAATTACAACCGTTCCCGGCTCAAACAGCCGCAAAGCGCCGCGAGCGCGCGTCTTTTTTCTGTGCTGTTGCTCTACGGTTATATCCTGTAGTCGCCGACATCATTCTCGTCCACTCAAGATCCAAAATATGTCGATCCATGGTGCGTATTTTCGCGTCGCTCTGGGTTTTGCTCCGGTATTTTTTATGGTTTTGGCCCCCTTGCTTTCCCGAAGAACGGCCTGGTCTGCGTTTAGCACGTCGTAGAGCGCCGAGAGCGTCTTCTTCTTCTTCTTCTTCTTCTTCTTCTTCTTCTTCTTCTTCTTCTTCTTCTTCTTTTTTTTTTGTCAAATCTTTTGCCTTTTGCGAAGCCGCCGGCCCCCAGGTTACGGTGCATAACATTTTAGTCTCTGGTCTACGTCTGCGCCTGCGTCTCTATTTTCTGGTCCCGTTTTGGTCTTCCTTTGGGGCCATTTTTATTTTGTGTGCGCCTGACATCCTGACATATGGCACTCCTTTTCTTTTTCTGTCACCTCTCCGTTCGGTTTTCCTACTCTTTGAATTAGTCTTTAGTGAAAATAACTCCAAGAAGGGCTCCAATAAGGCTCCAATACGACTCTGTCAACAGCCGCTAAGCGCCTGCAACAAAAAGCACACCCAAAAGTTTGCCCGTCTGCGTCTTGTTCGTTTGCAAAGGGCTGCCCAGACGGACAGATTTTTGGCCGACCTGCAGCCAGCTTTGCAGCATTTTTGAAGCTTGCAGCTTGCGCTTGCAGGGTTGCGTTCTTCTGGCAAGACATACCACCGTCCATCGTTTTCCCATATGCAGGCGCGATTCGTCGAGGTTGCATACAAGATACTGTGAATAAGATTCAAGACCTGTCGAATATCGTCCAAGGGTGGAAAGGGTGTCTTGCTGCACACACCATTGCCTTTTCCGTCAAACCAAGTCCGGCTATCCCACTCCTTCAACCAAATCATCCCTGCTCCCTGCTCGCCGTCTTGTTTGTGATGTCTGGAGGTCTGTCTGTCTAAATCTCGCCTATTCTTTCGCCTGTTTAAAATGTCAAGTGTCAAATATCGGGCATCGCTTGGTGTCTCCCTGGCTTTGGACTTGCTCATTTTTCCCGGAATGAGGCCAATCCCTTGAGATCATGTGTCTCTACTCTCCCTCGACCTCATTTGCCTCTCGGCTGTTTTATGCTGTTTGCAGTCAAAGGGCTGCCAAGCCACGCAAGTGCATCGTCATTCTCAATTTTCTCGAGCAAAATGTCCTTTACACAAGGCCTGTAGCCATTTCATGTTTAATTTACAGCCCACTCTATCCAAATTGCAAGACTGCTTTCAGCACTTCTGCTTCACACCACTTCCACCCGTTCTCCAGGTTGTTTCTTCCTTCAAAATCCCTCCCTTTCGGCAAGTTCCATGCGACGAAGGAAGGGTTTAATAGTTTGATAGACTAACAGGCCGCAACAGGCAGGCAGGAGAAAAGCAGCTAGAGAAATATATGTGAGGAGGGGGCGTGATTGTAGACCGTCGAGACCGTTTGTTGCTAGCGTCCACCTCGACCACTTACACGCACCTCGCAAATCTAACTGTTTGCGCTCATCGTACACGCCGTACTTGCATAGTTTTCATTTAGACTACGAACGTTTGCCACCCGCATTCACGTCACCGCAAACGGACGAGATGAGGGGTCGAGCTGAGGGACTAGTTGACTTTGTTTGCGGTGTAGTCCTATGCTCGTGATAATGGAGAAGATGGCTTTCTCTTCCATATGTCTTCCTATTTGCTTTTTTCTTCGCCAGCCAGGTTCTCCGTCAACAATACGTGTATTCAGCCTTCATTCGTATCGACAACATGAACGTTTGCAAATCTGCTACAGGAGCTAGTAACGTCATTTGCCGGCCTGCCTGTCTTCCGATGTCTCTCGCCTTCCGATCATTGACCATCTGACTCCATCGCACCTTGATTCTGGACGTCCCTCTTTTCGTTTGTCTTCACATCCAACAGGCCTGCCCATTTACCGGCAAAAGAGATATGAAATGAGACCAATATTTGAATTTTTACTTGTCTTGCAAGGCAAGAAATATTGAACCTACACTAAGCACAGCGCAATCTCGCAATCTGGGTTCTCGGTTTTTGCATGCACGCATGAGGCAATGATTATTTGGTTGACAAAAATTCAAATCAAAATGCAATCATCTGCATCAGTTGAATTGCTTCGATGAGGACAATTAACTTCACCGTATCTTATCAAATAAATGTCCAACCTGGTTTCCCGGCTAGACCCTTTTATTGCTTGTGGTTCTGTTAATTTTCATAGGTGTTTTGCCTTTATTCTTTTATTCATTTTGAATTGTTCCATTTGAATTTCGTAGTTGTTCATTTGCATGTTATGACCTTACCCGCCCCTCCCAAACTGCCCAACCCAACGTTTTCAGTACTTTTTCTCTACACCTTACATCCTTGCAAGTCCCATCCCCCACACCTTCATCCATTCTTCCCGTTCCCCTGTTGCTTCCTCGTCTGTTGTTTCTTCTCTCTACCTTTGTTGTGTCAGGGAAATATATGGAGTAAATACAATTGGCGGGATCAAAGAAAATGAGGAAAAGTAATAAGAGTATTCAAGCATCATATATCACATAATAAATTCGCCATGTGTAATGAATATGGTGTATCTTATTCATAAGGAACAATAAAAGCGAGTGTAAGAGAAATAGAGTGACAGAACACCTCGCCGAAATGCATAATCTAATACTCGACTTTCGGGGAGAATTCTCGGCCCAATGCGAGATCCAAAAACCGAAACGCCAGGACGGTAAGTAGCATGATATCGCAAGGCATTTCCTTCGCCTTTTTATCAGCACAGCCCACCACTTTTCTGTCATCTGGTTCCGGACTTCGGGCTCGGCTTTTCTTTTTTCTTTTCGTAGAATTCTCGGCCCCTTTCGACACGTTTTTTGCTCACTTCTCCGTCTCTCTGGGGCCGGGAAGCTGTACCGAGCCTTTGAAACAACGTGTTTTCTTGGATGGCATAAACGAATAATGGAAAAAATAACAAGGCGTGGAAAGAGGCCTGCAGACACTGCCATAAAAGACCCGTCCATGCCATACAAAGTATTACGGTACAGCCCCTGGCCCCATTGTTCGTTCTTTATTGTTCGTCGTCTTGCTGTGCCGTACAGAGGCCAACAACAACCACAACACTGCTCAAACGTTACCTTGTTCTTCTCTGTCGTTCTTCTCTCTCCCCGGCATCCAAACATCGAAGCCCGGAGCCGAATCTTGGCCCCCAACCCGTGTACCTGGCAGGCAGAAAAAAGAGATGTGTCTTGTTGGACAGCTGTACTCTGCTCACATGTGTGATATGGCTCGTGCACTCGTCAAGATGCCCGAGCTCCCGAGGACCACACACACTCGACAAGACAGGAGGCAAATATTTCACAAAGCAGAAAGGAAGACACACGGACACACCTTCACCGAAAACAATGCCATGTGGGATGAGACTCGAATTATATGGTTACTGTGGATTCATTGTGTCGTTCGTCATATTTTTGCCTCCTTTTTTCTGTCCTTCTAGAGCGGTTGATGAATCATTTTTGTGATTGTTCAAAATTCGGGTTTTCCGGTCACGACTTGTCGACTTTTTCTCCGGGACCATGTGCATTGCATTGCCTTGCCATGTGGGATGCTGTGCGAGCCTTGTGCCTGCAGCCTTGTTCCTTTCGCCCTGTCTCATTTCGTGATGCACATCTACGGCGTATTTTCTGTCACTGGTGTTTGATTTTTGAGGAAAGAAATGTCCTCGGAAAATCCGAATACCACCATGTCATTGTGAATTTTCTATTGATTATTTTATGAAAAATTAACGATGTTGCATTTTGCAAACAATAAAGCAACTTATTTAAATCATTAAGAACCTTGATGCTGGTAAAAAAAAAAGGTAAACATCATAATCCGATGCTCAAAACAAAATCTCGTCACCTGTCATCACAATTTGCCCCGTTACATGCATGCATTATTTTATGCCCTTTATTTTTACAAGATTTTTGCGGAGGAGTTCCACTTGTAGCCGTCGACCGTTACATGTTTGTTGGTTCTAAGTGTTTTGTGGCGTGAAGTGCATACCATGTGTTTAAGCAAAGTGCAAATAAGACCAGCGAACGCACAGCCCTTATGCTTGTTTTTGAAACATTAAATTACTGGCTGGATGAACCACTGTTTGAGCCCTACGCCCTATTCGTGGGGGGCACGCGGCTGCCTCAACCAGAAAATGGAAAGACTAAACATGAACACATTGACGCACATTACTGGCACAGACAGAGCAGCAATATGGCGAAGCAAGGCACTTTTTGGTAAGAAGGACCGAGAGAGAGAGAAAAAGAAAAGAAAAAAAAAAAGGTGAAAAAATGATTGGGAGCATGGCACTACACTTCCGTACAGATTTGTTTCACTTCATATTAGTTGCGGAAACATGGCAAGGACCAGAGAAAAGCTTTACAGGCTGCATCCCGAATCCTCCAGGAATCCCGAGTTGGATGGCAATGTGGGGGAAGGGAATGCAACAACAGGAGAGCTTGTAGGGAGTTGACGGTCATGTGAATTACAAGAGTAAGATGCACGATACTGAATAAGATACTGAATTTTACTCGATGTTTTTTTTTTTTTTTGCCCTCTGATGTCCTGATCACATATCGTCCTTACGTAAAACAAAACGCTCTTTACATCCCCCTATTCTTTGCCCGCCCCTGAATTCGACATTTCCTCGGTGAGGGCAAGGTGACAAAAAAGGGAAAGGCGGGGACGGCTAGACAGCCCATGAGAACACTGAGTGTGAGGCACGCAACATACAGGAACTTCCTTTGAAATAGGATGTACTTTGCAAGACACAGAACATTCAAATGTCGAATGAGCAATGATTGCGAATACGAAAAGGCCTGGATTGTGGTCTTTTGGCTTGGCCAAGAAGACGGTGTTTTCAAAGATATCGTCTGTCCTTGCCATTCTCTTTGGGCGTCCTGAAGAGGCTCTTTGATAAAGTTCGCCCTTTATCGAATGTGGTCCGATCTTGCCACCTCCGCACTTGATCATAGTAACTTAGCTCTTTAGCTATTCAGCTTTCAGCTTCGGATTTTAAGCACATCAAAAGGGCACCAATAAATGCTATCTCTTTTTGGCGTTGCACAAAACTAGTGGTTTTTAACGCAAAAAATGGTCGAGGTGGTGAGGAGTAAAAGAAAGAAAGGAGAGGGAAAGAAAGGGGCAAGACAAAATAATCAAAGGGATCGAGAAGAGGGGAAAGAACTGCTGGTCAGTGACTTTTTTTGGTGCCAGTAAAGTGCAAGTACGTCGAAATACAGTCAAAAGGACGAGATACAGAGAAACACGAGAGATGCGAGGTGGGCTTGAAGGCGAATATTCGCCCCAAAAATGCAAAATAAGCGAGGACGGCGATGAGGGACAGCGTCGCCAGCGTCATGGGGGCGAAGAGGCTATTTTGGCTCGAGACGTCGGGGGAAGAAGACGCTGTGATAGGATAGAGAAGGACACCAAAGATAGGGAGGGATGCTCTGTCGTCTGATGCAGTCGTCAATATTACTGGGAGATGCCTCTCTTATTACATACGCGGAACGAAGCCCAGAACTCGAGGATATAAACTGGCAGACGACGGAATAAAAGGAAAAGGAAACAGATTCAGAATTGAATCAAGGGATGAATCAACAGTCGAGCATCTAGACCGTTATGGTTTTGCCTGCCTAGCCTATTTTTCCAGTACTTTAAACCGCCAACAGCAGCGCCGCTTTTCAAGTGATAGACAGGAGACAGATGGCAGACAGACCAAGTCAGGTGTATAATGTGGCAATTGGCAATTCAGGGATAAGAGACGAAGCTCTTGTTTTCAGGAGATCAACTGCGAATAACGAGTAACGAACAGCGAGTAACAACTCTTCTTTCTGTCCCTTTCGTGCCCGTCGGACTGTTGGGAGTTTTGACGGGAAAATCCGTCTCACCTCTAACCTGTCGATTTTCCTATTTATTTATTTCCTAATTAATTTTTCCGTCCTTTTCTTCGGCAGCCGCGTAACTTGGTGTATTTTGGCGCACTTTGGCCAGCTTTTGGCGCGTTTCATAAAAGCTCTCTGGCTCTGAGCTATCGACGCGGGCTGCACCGATTCAAGCCAGTGATAAACTAACATCGACAGATCGACAGAGGCGTTTGGCTAATCCAATTGCGTCTCCATTGAATACTCTTCAATGCATATTTGCCTTCCCAGGGGCAGTGACGTAGGTCTATCAAACGGTAGACAAGCTCGACAAGCTACCAGAAAAGAATCACAAGATATGATTTCGACAGGACTGAAAGGGCAATATGACCAGAGAAAAGAAGCCGGTGGGAGGCAAGTTAATTGACAGGAAATGCGGAAGTAAGCCGCCAGGAAAAGATAGATATCGAATTCAGGAACATAGCATAAGTTTGATATTCAGAACTACTTTCAGTTCACTTTTGTCTGATACGAATACGATGCACGGCATCTTCCATCTCTGATCTCTGATCTCTGCATAGTGTCGAAAAGCTCTGCATCTTGGCAAAGCAAACACCGGCGGTACTTTGCACGATTAAGCAAGAGCGACGCCAAAAAGGCCATACAGAGTCCAAAATCCGCTTCGAAAAAGACTCGAAATAGTCTTGTTTTTTACGAGATGCCATTTTTGTTTAGTCTTTTGATTTTTTGCATCACTTTCGCATGCTATTGTCCATAGGCTCTCTCCTCTCTTACTTCTCCTATCTCGCTGAAAGCGTAAAACGTCACCACGAACCGGGCACGGCGAGATACAGCATCCGCGTCTACTGTGTAGGACTCGTTTCTTTTGCTACTTTTGTCTTCAAGAATAAAAACGTCGCAAAAACGCTTGCATATTGTACACGTATGCTCCGTACACTCACCGCTGATCCTATTTTGATCGCGTCTGGCGTCTACCCTCTCTCTCGCGACTTACAGACTTACACGATGGCGTGGCTGCATGAAATTTTGTGGTGAATACCATTGGCTCATGGGGGCTCAATGCTCCTGCAAGGCCGGCTGTTGACGCTTCAGCGTTGCATTCAAGCCTGTTTTCATCGACGTTTTCTTGCAGGTCTTGCTGTTCTTGGTCTGTCGTAATATTTCTGGTGTTGCACAAGGAAGGCAAGGAGAAAATAAACGAAAATGCTGGCGGCTGAAGGTGTCACAGTCGTGAACCAGAGTGACAGAAAAAGAAAGCAAAAATGTCACGACATATAAATCAAGAGGACCAAAATATCAAAGCGTACAAGAAAGAGAACAAGAAAGAAACACAAATCAGCTTCACCCCGGTTCCTTCTCCGCTCTTCCTCGCGATTTGGTTACACGCCTTTTTCATTTTTGTCGTCGTCTTTACAAATAAAAAGTGAAGCATGTCCTAGCCAGTTTCCCTCCATCAACGGCCAACTGGCAGCCCTCTTTTTGTCCATATTCCAGCCCGGATGACGGCCAGTTGCATTTCGGTTTCGGCTGGCTACAGAAATACACGTTTTCATTTTCGTCAATATTGTGTGCTCCATGCTGCAGAATCATGTCATGTATTTTGCATTGTTCACCGTCTTTTGCCTTTCATTATTTTCAGCCTTTTTTAAAGGAAAGAAAAAAGAGAGGCAAATGTCGATGGATTTCTCTTCCCTCTCTCTTCATTCAACCCCCACTGCATTTTGCCAAGCTCTTTTTAGTTTTCAGTTTGGGGTCGTCTTGATGTCTGTCACCCCCATCACTTTTCTCGCTTCGTCTTTCCTTATTTTTCGCCTCTCTTCGCCGTCCTTCTCCCTCCGGCGAGCTTCCGCGAGTAAGCTAACATGGCTTTCCAATGGTCCTTTGCAGGCTCTTAATTTTCGGTTGACACCCACCATCACGCCTTCCTCTGACGGCGCAATGATGAGACCGAGACGAAAAAGGACGAGCAAGAGGACGTTCCATGAAGAGGAGGTGCACTAAAAGCTAAAGGATCAGCGCTTGCAGGCCGCTCGAGGTTTTAGCACCAGCATTAGGCCGCTCGGAACGTACTGGTGATCGTCCGCCGGCGGTTTTATTGGGCACTACCGGGCTGGGCTGCACGTTTAGCGCCAGTTCTTATTCCTCTGGGGAGGGAGGGAAACGGCGCTGAAGTAGAGGTGTTGGAGCGCTGAAAAGAGCAAAGACACGGCACAAGTGAGAACAAGCCGTGTTCGAGGCGTCTAAATGAAGTGGAGAGAAGTGGAGAGTGGGTCGTGCAACGGTGCACAAGGGGAAAAAATGAGAGAGTTAAGGGGCAGGAATAGGGAAAATGTCCAACGACATGCCATCTTGAAGAACGACATCATGTGCATTTGTTTTTGATTTCTGGTCTGTTTTTGGCTCTTTTGCCGCACAAGTACGAAAAGGAGCACAAAAATAAACGAGATGAAATGTAGCATTTGTAATACATCGTAAAATATGGACGGCAAGCGCGCGTGGAGATGAGATTTGAAAATGGAGACCTGGAGACATGGAGACCTGAAGACCAGACAGAAAATAGAGACAAAAAAAATGCAATGCAACGGACGAGAAGAGAAAACGAGGCAAAACGGGCGCTAGATAAACTCAAGAGAGATCAGCCAGGGATCATCCATGCTGTGCAACCCCAAACTCAAACAGAAAGTCACAGAAAAAAGGCCTTAAAAAATCGTAAAGATACTCCGTACATCGGGCCTGCACTGATCCGGTCCAATGATGTTTATTGAAAAACGGGGGTGGCAGAAGTCAGAATGAGGGATGGACTGACATGCAAGGCAAGCATCGGCGGCAACGAGGCGTTTTTGCTGTCATCTGTCGTCTTCTATCTGTCTTTTATTTTGGTGGTTTTATTTTTTATTTTATTTTATTTTTTTATTTTTTTAAAAAAGGAGGAAAAAAAAGCACGCCTTAATGTGCCGTTGTCCGAAAAGTGCCCTGCAGTAGCCTCTCGAGAATCACTTTAGGCCTTTACGGAGGAGACGTTCAAATTCCATCCCTTGCATTTACTCTTTTTGACTTGGATCGACTTCATTTTGACTCCGTTCCTGGGCATCTAAGCCGTTCACGGGCTGGTGCAAGAAAATAAAAGTCCCTCGAGCATCAACATCACCGGCTCTTGGCATATCCGTGTTGTTAAAAGATATACAGAAACTGTCCCATGCGTCGAGTCTCCATGTGTGAAGAGTGGATTCAAAGTGAACAAAAGAACTCGAAAGAAATTCAAACAAAAGACCAAATAAATAAACGAAAGAAAATAGGATATGAAGAGCTGAAAAGAGGAGCTCGATATCACAGAACGGCTGCTCACAAAGAACCACGGCGGCTAATGCCCCTCGATATCGACAAATTAGCCGTTCAACGCCATTCTGGTTTGGCCGTCACCTGCCAGTAATCCCTTTCTTTGAGCGTCACTCATGTCACCCCGTCCCCTCTTCTGCCTCTCTTAAAATTCCTGGTTTAGGATTAGGATACGTTTTGATGGTCGGGGACTTTTTTTTTAACATTTTTATGCTCCGTAGACCAGCTTCAATGACACTTGACGGCGTCTCCACGGCCCCCATTCTCTCCTTTTTGCCCTTTTTGCTCATCTCCCCCCAAATTCTCGCTTTCTGACCAAACGGATGATGGTGTCTGTTTTCTTTTCCTGCAGGTAAATAGCTAATAACAGTCACAAAAACCACAGAAACCATACAGCCGCATACAGCCAACAAGTGTCACATATCCCTTGCCTATGATCGTCTGCTAGTCATTAGCTTGCCCGCTGGAGTGCTGAAAGCAACACACTCTCGACGCTGTAAAATGCCCCTCCCATCCACACCGAAAAAAAGCAAACGCCGTGGCTTGTTTGTATTTTGTTTGATTTTTGTTGCTCTATTTCTTCAGCTTTCCTCTCACATTTCCCACCAACATGCTGAGATCGCCCTTCCTCCCACCTTCTTCCCCTTCTTTTTCTCCTTCCTTCTTCTAAAGGTTGCAACCATTATGATCCTTGACCACGAGGTAAGCTGTGCTGTACTTCGTCAGTTGCGTGAGACTGTGCAGGAGATGTATGTTGGACGAGATGTCCCCTTTCCCTGTCCCCCTTATTCTCATCTGTCTGTTGGTTTTGATATTCTCAACCGTTAAGTCCAGGATGATCCTTACCCACTTGGGCCTATGTTTCTCGCTTCTCTGATAACGAACTCCGTGATGCAGAGAACTGCGTACACATGATATCATTGCCGGAGCAAAATAAGGAAAAAAAAAGAAGAAATTCGCCGACCTTATTCAAAGTATGTTTTTTTTTTTTTTTTTTTTTTTTTAAAAACGCAAAAGTCTTGGCTGCGCAAAAGTAAATGTTGTAAAAGGTGTGTTCTACACCAGTCCATCGAATCAGAACCAAAACGGCTGCACATCCGGGTCGATCATCTATCCCCGTTTTGATCCCACCCCCCCTTGATCCTTGATCCTCTACCACTCTTTTTTTCCCCCTTCATATCTCTTCATATTCAACCCCTCGTCGCTATTTAGCCCTCTTCCTACGCTCTCATTTTTGAGCCAATACCGTTCCAGCCACCCTCTTCTGTCTCTTTTCGTCTAGCTCCAAGCGAATCCATCAAGACACTTTCTACTGCATTTCCTTGTGGTTGTGCTGTTTATGGAAGCCCTCTTTCATTCTTCCCTCAACACCCCCGTACCCGACAACACACCTACGTAATAATCTCCTGATTTTATTTGCTTTTTCGTTGCACTTTCCCTTGTGGCACTACCATGGCTGTTTTTCTTCTTCATCGTTCAGTATCAAAAACCCAGGCCAGAAAGTCGAGGACCTTCTAGACCAGTTCCTTCTTTCTTTCCTCTCCACTGTGGCTTTCGGCATTTGCTCTTGTGGTGGCTTTCTCTTCACAAAGTACGTCGTTGACCGTTTAAAAGTGTACGTAATATTATGTGGCAGAAGCAATACAGATAGGTGTGATGAACGCACAGAGAGCACCACCCACACGTAGCTTATTTTCCTATTGTGGCCATGAACACACGGGCTTTTCTTTCATGCAAGCTGAGCTTGTCGTTCATTCGGATGTCGGAGACGCAGCCGACAAGCATTGCCGTTGCAACTGCCCAGACTTGCGCGAGCTTGCAGGCGGTCAATCAGTGGTCAAAGCAGAGAGAGCAAAGAGGAAGAGGGAGGATGGAGGACGGCCCGGGAGGATTCTGGCCGAGGAAGGGGGTCTACAGAAATAGAAACACTTATTTTCAAGCGGCGAACGGGTCGTGTCAAGTATCAAGCGATCAATTCAGAATGCACGGGGTGAAGAAATGGGCGAAAAGGATGAAGACGAGGCCGCAGGGAGACACGGCAGGGCGGCAATTCGTGATCCCAAAATAACCCACTGTCGCAAAATCAAAATATGGCGGCTGAGAGGAAGGCAGAATAGATTGACGCGGGGAGATGTACTCGGCAAGGCAAGGAAAGGCACAAAAATAGGACGAGGATGTTATTGAAGGTGTAAGAAGGGAAAATGAAAAAGAAAAAAAAGAAAAAAAAAAGGAAAAGGACGAGAAAGAGGGCCGTGATCATCTCTATGAAATATCTCCGGATTCGTCACGAAATGGAAAGTGAAAAGAAAATAAAGACATCGACGGACAACGGCCCTCATCTGTTTATTCTCCGTTCTTCATTCATCTATTCCACACCTTCTTTCCGCCTTTCCGTGTGTCTTGGTCTATGTGCCGAACATGGTGCTGCCAAAAAGCTACAAGAGTACAAGAGTCATTAAAAGTTCAACGGCCGCTCACTGAGGCCGCACGGGCAGACAACAAAGTGGTCGATCCTTCATGCAGCTGTCCCTTTTCGGACGAGACTCGTTCGCCGCATTCTGTTTGATGTTCTTCTGGAAGGTTTGCGAGAGAGAAAACCGTTTCCAGTCAAGGGATGAGATGCCGAGAAGCCATCAGAATAAACTCTTAAATTAAAAACAGAACACGAAAAGAGGAAAAAAAAGGAATAAGAAACAAAGCGACAGAAAAAGAAATTATTGTCACAGAGAGCCATGCTGAAGTTAAACCTCATCGATGTTAGCCACGGCGACGCCGTGAGTGGTTGTAAATATTGTGGACGCGGATGCTACACATTTCTTTGTCCCCTAGCCGCGCGGGATGTCTCTGTCTCTGTGTTGACTCTCCCTTTCGTCCTCCTCTTGTGTCTTCCCCTGTCCCCTTTTCTGCATTCGGCTTCGTGACATTGGCCTTCTTTCTTTGTTTCCACTTCTTCTACGCCATGCCTCCCCCTCTTCCTTCGTCCCCAAATCCGATAGCTGTTTCTTTGTTGTCGTCAGCTCTAGGAATCCATCGCAAGCCAAAACCGTTACAATATGCAAGGCACATGTTTTACAGGTTTTGACAAGAACGACCATCTTGCATGTCCATACCAAGATCGATAGCTGGATGGCTTAACGTGGTAAGGGTCTTATGTCTTAATCCGGGCTGTACAGATCAAGAGTCGTGTTTTTTTATACGTGTATTCATCACATACATGCCTTTACGAGGTTATCGTTTTCCCCAAGTTCAACATGGCTATTGTGCCCCTGGACGGCTCGATGTTATTTTTGTCGTGCAATTTATTCTCATAATGACCTTGTATGACCTTGTATATTCATCACGCTCAGTGTTCCTCCCGGGAGCGGGAAGACGGCCGCTTCCATGGGCCACTTTACGGCTCTCCGTCGCTGAAAAATCCTCTTTCCTCTCGTGTCGGTCAGGATCTTTCGCACAATATTGTTTCTTTACGAGAGAGACGTATTCTTTGCTCCGGCAATTTCATCGTTTGGGCTTCATTCGTGACAAAAATTTTACACCTGTGATATTTACGAGTGAACATTGGCGTCTGCCTATTGTTCGTATATTCATGTGTTGCTTGTAGATGCCCAGTGACGTATGCATCAGTAGATGGGGCAGTATGAGCGGCTTTGGTATCCGAATGAGGAAACCAGTACGATGCAGGATATATTCAAAGGGACTACATGAGGCTGAAAACAGGCATCCAAGAAACAAATATCCCTAAGAGAACCCGAAGCGCTGCGCAGTCCCATGCATACTTCGGTATCATTCAACATATCATCTCTTCAAAAGTTGTACGTCAGTACTTCCCAGGCAGATGCTTTCTTGTTTCATATGTAACAAGCCATCTGCCCGATTTACTCTCATGAATTATTATTCATTGAATTTGATTCATTTCCCTCCATGATGGGCGTCAACGTGTGCAGTCTATATAATAGCTACCACAACTGACCTACCCTTTCTGTCTTTTTATTTTCTTTATCCCTCGCAGTCGTTGCCCATTGTTTGGGATATACCTGTCCGTTGCCGTAGTTCTGTTTGATAGAATGCCAAATAGAGCGTATTTGAAGGATTCCCGATAATTGCATTCAACTTATATGCCATGATGATCCAGACCGTTCTCAGAAGTCTTCTCCTGAAGTAGTGTTCCTCGCAATTTTCTGTTGTCTAATATCGGGTGTCCCGGTTTGGGGGCCATCTTAATTCTTCCATCTGCTTCATATCGTGTTTTCTACATGCCCCCTCTTCCCCCCTTATTTTCTCCGCTTCCCTTGAGATCAGACGTAGTTCACGCTCAGAGAGTGTGATGAGGTCGATTATGGTGTGATGAAGAGCGAAGCGAGAATGTCAGTGTGAGAACGAGTGGGAAAAGAGTGTGTGAAGCATGTGTGTGAAGCATGTGTATGAAGTGTCGGCAAGATAAAGCCTATTTGTACACCCCAATCAACCATCTAGGGCTGTGACACTTGGGGGATGCCCTACGCCGTACATTGTCCATAAATTACATAACCACAACGATAAAAAGTCAAGGACCGGGAATCAGATCAGGTCCCTTGGGAAGCCCTACATTCTCGTGGAGATTTGATTATTTGGTTGATATCAACAAAAGCCCTACGGGATTTTTAGTAAGAACTTACCGACCATGTTCCTGAGAGGGCATGCTTTGAATTGTTTATTGTTTCGAATTCAAACCCCGGGAAACTCGTCACACATCTCATCACATCGGTTCACACACATCTCGAGCAAAGGGACGCGGCCCGGATCATAGGAAAAGGGAACTCGGGAAGGCGTTTCTTTGGCTCGGGTAAAATATTAAATCCAAACGAACAAGTAGAATCACAGCAAAATGTGAATAAACATAATAAATTAAAAATGGCCAAGGCGACACTCTACAGCCATATGCGATAGGACATGGGACTACATCATTATGACGGTCGGTATAAACATCACCGACACCGACATCAACATAAACATAAACGTCAACGTTGACTTCAATTTCGACAGTCGACGCACTGAATCCTTCACGTCATGTCCGGCCATTTCGCACGTCCGACGTTCGCTCACCGATCAGTATTTCTCCTCTTTCAAACCACGCACTATCTACTCGTCTTTTCAGAAAAGCAATTTGATCTCGGCGGTTATCCGGTATTGGGGCCCGAAAAACATAAAGACAGCCGCCATACCCCCCTTTTCTCTGCGTCTGTTTCCACCATCTTGTGACCTGAGTAGACCTGGTGTGCGCTCTTACAATAAAGTGGTAAATCGACCCAACCCGGAATCTAAGCTTCTTTTTGTACAGTGAATTGCTGTCACCATATTGAGGTGCCTTTCTAGATGAGGAGGCTTCGTCATGTCCTGCACGGCACTTGTGAAAATCCTGGTAAGGCGTACAACGTACTGCAGAGCATGGGGAGACATCGTGAGAGTGAGAAAAAAAGACTGCATCTCCGCCAGGACGTCGCCGATGGCTGTCAAAAATTCAAAATTCTTCGTCTTATGAGATCCTCAAGGCTCTCCATTCTCTCTGTTTATATTTTCAGCCTCACCGGGCGTTAAGCACAGTTTTCACAGGGCGACACATGCATGGATCGAGGGCTTTTTTTAATAGAAACTTTTAATTTTTCTGCTTTTCGTACTTTCCTACATGCCATCCTCCCCTCTCTTGTATTTATTTTGACAATCCATCCATCATCCTGTCCTCGGCAGCTGCGTTTCGTATGTAAATCGAAATTATGTGCCAGGCAAGACGGTGGAATGGAAGAGAGCGAAAGGATCGACCGTCCGTTTTCGTTTTCGAAGAAACAGCTGCAAAACAACGGGAACCAAAGGTAAAGCAAAAACAAAAGGCAAAAAGGCAAAAACCAGACCGGAACAAATACCACAGTAATAGATGCACAGCGTATGATCAGACCTGAAGGAAAGGAAAGGAAAGAATAAGAAAAACACCGCCCGATAAAAACAGAAACAGAAAGAAATGAATAAGAAATGAAGCAAAAGAGTACTCCGTATGATATCAAGTAGACAAGTATTAGGGAAAAGAAGTGAAGAAAAGAAAAAGAAACAACAATAGGAAGAGAAGAAAAAAGAAATCCAGAAACCAATCCATCTGCCGCTGAGCCAAAAACCCGAAACCAAAAGTATATAACGAAAAAAAAAATACCCGTCCAAAGAAGAGAAATGAAAAGCAAGGGGGAAAAAGATATCGACAAGCCCAGAATAGAACTCAGGAAAAAAGCAAATACACCGACCCAGATATGAAGATGTGATTTTTTTAGTGTTTTGGGTGCAACACCCGATGCAAGGGCCTCACACTGGCGAGGCTCCTGCAGGAGAGGAATTGGCGCGAGAGCGATCGTGGCGACAGCAAGGCCTGTCGATGGAAGGCCTGTGTAACATGGACGACAGAAGTCGTGATCCCTTGCGTCTCGTCGTGTCTAGCGTCTCTTTTTTGCCGCCAAAAACAAATCCTCCCGCGAAAATAGTTGAAACGTTGTACACAAGAAACGCGCGCGTAGATAACTTTTTATCGGGGCAAAGATCTGATCAAAGAAATAGCCGCTGTGCTGTTGCAAACGAGATAAGACAGGCGAGGGGAAGGCCAGAAAGGAGGCCGGAAAGGCACGGCGCGTCAACCTTCTCCCATGTCAGCCTGTTCACAAAGTCGCATTTGCATCCAAGGGAATACAGGAGGCGGCGCCTAAGCACCTTCCAGGGGCTGCACGTAGGAGTAGTTGAAGTCCAAGAGATTGTCGAGCATCCAGTGCTGCGGGTCGAAGAAGTCGTAGCTGGCCGGGTTCGCGTCGTACGTGAGGCCCGCGCCTAGCATGCCGTTCGAGGCGTGGCCGGCCAAGCCAGACGGCGCGGGCGTCAAAGTGCCGTTGGACGGCGGTGCCAGCAAGTTCGGCAGGCTGTGTGTCGTCTGCGCAAGCAGGCCGTTGCCGCTGTCCATGTGCGTCGAAGAGGCGATCGACTCGTTGGCGGAATCGGGGTTCGTCGGGTGCTTGAGTGCTGGAGGAAAGGGCGCATTAGTATGGCGGAAACAGATGGGGGTTGGTGCGCAAAAAAGACTTACACAAATACTTACCATCTAATGAGCCACGGCCTCTTGCCTGGTACTCTTCTCTCCAGTGCCAGATGGAGTCAAACACCAGACTCATGCTGTGCCGACACCGCACCTTGAGCTGCAGGCTGTCGTCGATGTTGAGCATCGAGTCGTCGTCCACGTGCGCCCGGTTCTGCTGCGTCTCCAGGCGCGCACCGTTCCACATCTGCACCATAAGCTCCGCGAGTCGCCATTGTAGGTCGTTGTGGACTACACTGGTCGACCGGATCGCGTTGATGGTCCGGTGGAAGAGCTGCCGGCCCTGCTCGTAGTCGATCGCCTGCGAGAAGAACGAGCGCATCAGCTTGAGCAGCGCAAAGCTTGCGGCCACAAGCATCTGCTGCAGGTAGTTGGTCGCGTACTTGAGCGTGTCGATGCCGACATGCTCCTGCGGGGACGAAGGCGAAGAAACGGTGCTGTTGGCCAGAATCTCCTCCAAGAAGCCGACAGTGGAGCGCCACAAGCCCATAAGGTCGTCGAGATAACCAACTGTCGTGCTGGAGTCGAAGAAGCCGGCGAGGCGCAGGTGCAGGCCGGCGGCCTTGAGGTGGAAGGCCACAATGGGAGACAGGTTGCGCGACATGATCTCGGCATGCAGCTCGCCGTATTCGCGGCGGAAAACGCGCATCAGAATCGAACGGTGCTCGTCACCAGCGACACCCCGGGAGTCGCTGGCATTGCTGTACATCTCCTTGGAGACCTTGTCGCAGAAGCGCTCGATCTGCAGGCGCGCCTCCAGCTCGGGCGAGAGCTGGAACGGGCCCGACTCGCCGGACCGCGTGGCCAGCGTCCAGTCGTAGAGCGAGGACGCGGGCTGGCCGTAGCCCGTGCCGATATTCTGGGCCACAATGTTGCACACCGCCCAAGTGACGACGCGATCGTGGAGCTGGTCCTTATTAAGCTCGACAGCAACGCGCGTAAAATCGTTGATGTGGTTAGGCCGGTGCAGGCCGATGCCGGTAGCGGTCTTCATCATGACACCGCAGAGAATGTGGGTGGGGTCGGAGGTGGTAGTGCTCGTAGGCAATGGCCATGTGCACAGCAAACACATTGCCTTGACCACAAAGTGCGAGCCAGGGACGTCGCCAATCGTCTTCCAGAGCAGCGTATTCAGTGGAGACGAGATGGCGGTGAGAAGTGTCGGGTCCAGCGTGTAGCGGCGAGCGGCCACGGCCACAATGGACCAGTAGAGTAACGGATGCTGCTGATAATACTGCTCGGGCGTCAAGGACGGGTTGAGGAACGGGAGGAACGGGTGGTAGAAGAGCCAGAAATCCTGGAACAGCTGGGCCTCGCCCTCCTCGGTGAGGCGTACTTCTTCGAGCTCGCGCACGATGCGCGGCAGGTTGTAGGAGCCGCCTCGCTTGAGGTGCAGGAGTGAGGAGACGGCCTCGTCGGAGCCCATAAGTGACGGATTGCGGGTGTGGGAGTAGATGTGGTTGTTGACGACAGGCGACTGCAGCTGGGAGTGCGAGGCGCTCTCGTCCTCGTTCTCCTCTGGGATCACGTAGCCCTGGGAGCGGGCGAGTTGGACGTTCTTGCGCAGCCGCTCAATCTCCTTTTCCATCTCGGCATGCTTTGACCGTTTCCCTATGCGCTTGAAGTTGGACTCGATCTTGCACTGCAGCTTAAGCCGGTTACAGCGGGAACAGCTGCGGAACGGGTCTTGGGAGACATCGCATCGTAGCTAGAGAAAGAAGAAGCAAGTGTTAGCTATGGGCTGGACGGTAGTCGTGGATAATAAATGCGCCAAGGGACAATGTCTGGCTTACCTTTTGCTGTCGACATTCGTTGCAGGCGCGTTTGACGCCCGGCTGGCGCTTCTTCTCCGAGTGGTCGCCATCGTCGTCGTTCAGGACGCTGCCGGGACTGCTGTCAAATGTGCTGGCGGGGCCGCCGGCGCTTCTCTTGCGCTTTGCGCCGTTGGCACCGGCGATACTGCGGACGCTCACGGGGCTTGTCGGGCTTAATGAAGCACCGCCGCCGGCCGCGAGAAGTGGCGAGCCATCCATGCACGACACCAAGCGGACTTGTAACCCCCGAAAAAGGGTGTGTGGGGGTGGGGGGTGCGAGGGTAAGGGGAGGAGAGTAGAAAGAAAGCTGAGGAGGAAGCCGGAGGGAGGATGGAGAAATAGAAGGAGGAGAATCGGTCGAGCTTTGTCTCAGTCGGCCAGGGTCAAAGTCGGAGAGGCGCAACGGTGGTCGGCGAGGGACACAGAGAGAGGCTGCCGACAGGGGCTCTGAGCTGGAAGAAACAAAGAAAGGCGATTCGTTGGTGATGGGCGGAAGGTTCCGAGTCGCATGCGCTGGCGGGAAGAATACAGACAATGTCGGAAGACTGGATAGGGAAAACCCAAGATTGGAGGTTGGAGGATCTGGGATGCGGAGGAAAACAGAGAAGGCAGCGAGGCGAGGAAGGAGAGGCAGAAGAGGAAAACAGACAAATTAAAAGACAGGGAAAGAAGGAAGGCGCAATGCAAGGCAATGCTGCACGAGAAACGAATGGGGCGGTGGCTCTTTCCAATGCTGTTCACGATTTGTTTGGATTGAAGATTGAATTGGCAAGAACGACCGACCGCGGAGGGGGCGGGGAAAGTGCAAAGAGGGTCGGCGAGACTTTGAGGCAGGAGGCAGAAAAAATTGTGACTCCTCGCTGTGCCAGCCTGCGAAGTGCCATAAAAACTGACCAACTCTGCGCCAAAACCTTGTTCCTCGCAGAAATACAGGGCAGACCACCAGCGCCGCGCTGCGACTGCGCCAAAAGCAACCAAAAAAGGAACCAGGAAAAAAAAGAGGAGTCGCCGTTGCCGCCGCCGACGGATGATTGGATGAAAGAAATAGAGGGGCCCCATAATTATTGCGTGTTCCTGCGCTGATTGGCGGCCAGCCACGAAAAAACCATGCATGCCGTGCTCGCGACGCATCACGTGGGGCGCGCGACCCGCTCTAATGGGCAAGTGCTACCGCCGGTGCCAGTTACAAGTGGAAGGCGGAAGGCGGGAAGGCGGACAGCGTCCTAACTGCCCTGAGTTGGGGGCTGCATCACGACTGCACCTTCCTACACAGCGCGGTACTTGCGCTATAACGGAGTTTTGTACGGGGTATTATGCAGCAGTGTTAGTGCGCTGCAGGAAGGAGGCAGCCTTGAAGAAGGTGACGGTGATCGAGCACGCATCGTTGCTTCCTCGAGACGAGAGGATGGCCAAGGAAGCAGGAGCGAGTGTCGTATTTTGGCAATTGCCTTTTTGCCGTCATGACTAATCTTACCGTCGGCTCACAAGAGGTGCTCCTTCCTTTCACAGCAACATCCGTCAATTCAGTACAGAAGCAGCACCACAACAACATTGTTTCTCGCGCGTAACGCCATACAAACTGCATATGAACAATCATATATGCATCTTACTTTTCTCACCTTCACGGACTTTGAATTTACCAGTAATACGAGTCAATTTCGACAGCAAACCTGCAGCCTTTTCCCCTCCACGCCCAGCACGCTCTGGCCCAAGGCCCTGCGGTCTTCCCTCTTTCGTGTTAGTTGCAGGGAAGGAGCTCCACTCTTGCGCCTTGGTCCACTTATTATTCTGTGCATTCTAGGCCTTGTGACCGCTATCTTTTGCTATTCCCACTGCACTTCTTCAAGACACCCACTTTTCTCTCCTGCACCATTGTGGTCCCCCATTGTCTTCTTTCACCAATTTTGCCTTTTTTGTCTGCAGCCTCCGCGATCGTTCCCTGCTCGGTCGCTGCTTGTCCGACAGCCACAGTCTAGCCTTGCCGTCAGCCTATTACAGGGCTTTCCAGGCGTGCCCTGAGGCGCTACTGCTTACTTTTGCGCTCCGACCGCCCCTGAGAATCGGCTCCGGTGTCGTTCCGTGAAAAGGGCCCTTTTGCACCGAAAGCCGGGTGGATCCTTTTTGGGGCTGGAGCATCCGGAAGTGAACGTCCAGAATCACGGTGTGTACGGGTGAGCATCCGGGTTACGGGAAAACGGGCAACGGAGCAGCCAAAAGTCTGATTTTTGTCGAGTTTTTTCGAGGGTCCAAAAAGGGAGACGCATCATGCCTCCATCTGAACCTGCAGCGGCGTCATCGTCGTCGTCGGCTGACACTGCCGCCACGGCAGACGGGACGGGAACCAACGGCCGGAAGATGGGCAAGTTCCGTATTCAACCGCCACAAAGACCGGATCCATTATCCTCTTATACGGTCGATCCCATCCTGCCTCAGAGCAAGATCACGGCTTCTTTGATCGAGAAGCAAAGACGTGAGTTTCTCAGCCCTTCTCGATTCTCTTCCAGGCCATCTGGAATGAAATCAAACCACAACTTTGTCCATATCATATTAACGCTCAAAATTAGGTGCTCCGGAGAGCATTGAGATCAATACTACCTTGATCCGCTCGCCTTTCCTTGAGCCGGAAGTACCGGGAACCCAGCAGATCCGGGCCAATCGCTCTGCCTGAAAAGGCCGCGCACACGACGCTCGAGGATTGTCGGTGACTGCCTCTCGTTTGAAAGGGCACAGAAGGTGGCCACAGGACCATCCACTGTGCCGATCCGTCCAACATAGAGGATACAAGATACAGTTGTTTACGAAACACGTTGCGCAGCATAAAAGCAGATGCTGTGACGAGTGCCGGTCTTTGTTTTCTTGTTCGTTGTACTGCGTATGCAGAAATGCTGCAGTGCACGGCGTTACAGAGTACGACGCACGCGATGGAGGGGAGGAAAAGAGTATGGTAGCAATCTGCCTGCGTGTCAGTGTCTCTACTTGACACATGACAGGCTCCTCCTCATGGTTCTGCGAATTGGAGGATCGGGAATGGGTGTCAAGGATGTGATGGAAAACAGTGAGGGGCACACCCGAAAGATCGACGGAGACCTTCATTCACACCGATCCAGCAATACGTCGGCTGCGAATATGCGTCAAGCAGAACACTGTTGGCTGTTTAGCCGTTTTGATGGCTTTGAGAAAGCCTGGTCTCACCATTGTATACTTCCCGCTCTACGCGCATATTGCAGCTTGCCACTCCGTAGGAGCGTACTGCCTTGCCCTTTCCCGACATATATTAAGCTTCTTATGTAGGACGCACAAACCAATCACACAGCGCTGACCGCGTTCAAACAACAAACCACGCTGCCAATAAACGATCCAATAAAACAAGAGCTAGCCGGCCAAGTCGTACGTATGCTAATAAACATGCGGTTGTTTGTTTTACCGTCTGCGCTGCACATGTCTTGCCCCGGGGAATTATTGTTGAGATGTCGTGCTTTTGGAGTACATGAGGACAACAACCATCGATGGAAGATATGATTTACACTTGCTGCCAGCATAATGAAGGACAAGCACGCTGATATCGTGCTGGAGGCAGTTAACAAAGACCATTCCTATGCTGTATATGGCCAGCTGCTCGAGCCTATGGCCAATCCGTGCCATGATTTCCACCTCGGGACGTTCAAAGTTAAACCTCTACCGTTTAACCCCCCTACCTGGTACCATCCGGCCACTTCACTTCTCGCCTACATAATCACATTCAAGCACGTCATAATCAAATCGCTTGTCGCATATTGTCCCAGTTGCATAAGATTTCCAGGAGATATTGATTTCCCGGTTCTCGAGGTGCCAAACAGACAAACTATCCAACAATCAAACAATATGGATGCAGGAGCCGGCCCAATGAGACTCGTCGTAACTAACTACAGGCCGTGTTATCGTTATCAGTGGTTCGCCCGGTAATTTCTCTACATGATCCAGAGTTTACGTTTCAACGGCCCCCATTATTTGGGAACCAACAGACACCGACAATGACACGGCAAGCCGTCCTTTGTCCTGAAAGACACTCTGACCAACATGTCCGTGTCGTATGCCCGCCCGGGCTGCGGGCTGACGCCCGACGGCCGATCGCCGAGGATAAAGCACAGAGGATTTGAAGAAATCCGGCAAGGAGGGGCGTGTAATGTGATAAGTGACAGAATGGCATTGATAACAGAGCCTCTGCATTACAATGAGCCGCCCTGTCTCTGCCACATTTGCACATTTTGTTCGGGCCTTCCTTTGAGTGCATCCCATACTCGGTGATATCAGCCCAATGCCAATCTATCAGAAACAATGGTCTCGTCTTGAACTCTGCAAACAGGACGAAGGACGCATGTAATCAAGGCTGTTGGTTAATCTCCAGTTGTAATATCAGAGTTAGGCATTGTTATGACGCCACTCTATCTCATAAATGGCTGCCTTATCATGACGCTGTCGTCTAAATATCATAATAACAGGCATTGATGAAAGGCGCCATAATCCCTCCAGACGTGTGAAGGACATGTCAGCAATGGAAAGACAGCCGTACGGAAAAAATATGTGCCTACAGGTCGACTTTATGTCAGTTTGTTTGGAGAGACGGTTCGTGCACGAATATCCTCAGGTACATATTCGGCTTGCGCTTGGCCCATCGCTGCCTCCCGTATGTCAATGAGAGGAATCTATACCGGAAGCATTCATCATTTGGGTTTAGAATACAGTCGTGTGCCGACAGTCCCTCAATTATTCATTAAATAAACGATTATCCCACTGTGTAATGTCTGATCACACAGGAATTGCATTTGTAGGATTGAGCTGCGTTGGCTGTGGGCCATGGCTCAGGTGTAGGAAAGTAAACAATCCCTTGTTTTGCAACTCCTAACCAGTTGGTATTCTCTTTGACGCCAGACCTTTTATCTAACATTATTAAAATCTAAACCATAAGAGTATTCGCAGAATCACGACCTCGTACATCATATTTTTGACGATTTTTGTTGACTTTCTCCAGATGTGGTTTGGATGCACGGCCATCCGAAGTCCCGATATGCCGATCCCAGGGGATTGGCATCGTGTGCCGTTTTCCAGGCTCGCGGATTTGGAGATCCTTTCTCCGCATATATGGCCCAGCCTTGTGCCTTTCTTTGACTCCCCTTTTTTCTTCTTCTCTCTTTCTCTCTGCAGAATGCCCAAAACGCCCAAAACGGCCAACCCCAGACTGCCCCAGACCGCCCCAGACCCGCCCCCCTTAGCCAACCCCAGGCGAGTCCGGGGTGGCCTGGCCAGGCCCAGACCACTGGCATCGGAGTAATGCACCTTCACCCCTTCTTTCTTCTTTTTTGAAGACATCCACTGGTCCATCCAGGCGGTGTGCTCTCTCTTTGTCCTCTCTCTCTCTATTTTTGGCGATCCCAGTCTGTACCAGTGAATCATCGAGTGGACAAAGTCAGATCTTAATACGGTAGGATTCATCAAGGCTGGCCCTGAAGCCTTGTCTATGTCGTATGCCTCTGATGCAACTGCACCACTCTCGAGTCAAGAATCTTTATCATGTTTTCTCTCCCAGCCTCGTCAATACCTTGTAAGATGTCCGGGCATAGTATGCCTCTGTGGATACCGTTCCTGACCAGAGTGCCGGATCGTACACCGGATCTCGCACCGGATCGTGCAGCGGTGCAACTGGGCAGCGGGGGCAAGATGCGGAGGAGCAAAGGTGTAGATACCCACTCGAGCTTGGTCGGGCAATGTATCACCGAGATGCCCATAAATACGGCTCCAAAGGACTTTGAAGAGCGAGATGGAGATGCCATCATGAATAAGTTGACCCACAGCCCTTCTCCAAGCTGCCTTACAAAGAGGGTCCTTATTCAACGAGATATGAGGCGGAAGTCGGAGAAAGTGGAAATACCAACAGCGAGGCTGTCATGTAACGGCTACCGATGATACGCAGAAGAGTAGAATGCCTTCCATTTTTCTAGAAGCACCCAAGCTATCAATGAGGCTGCTTGCTATCATCATTCTCGTCGCTGGCTGTGGTAGATCCGACTTCAGCCTCGTCGGTGTTGGTGACAATGTGTATGGCATAATGCCATGATACCCTTCCCAATCTTTATTATTTCTCTTTGTATTTATTTTACATTATTTCTTGTTTTCATGAATAATTCGGATGCATTTCTCGTCTTCTCTTTTTTTTTCAAATTTATTTACGGAGAGAATAAATTCTTTTCTGAATATTTTCATCAAATCATAGGCGAAATGTCACAGAGTTGTGAACGTCAATAATATAATACCTGTAGAGTACACGTGTAATTAAACATCGTTAATTTGCAACGCGAGACAATGTGTCTCTGACGCGTGAGTAATTCTCTAGATGCTGTTGTTTGCTCTCGACCAAAAAGCTGACAACAAAGTTGACCCCAGATTGTGTGGAGTGGCACGGTCCATGTGCATCACGACTCATGAGTTCATGGCGCGGCTCCACCTTGACAGTCACGCCCACAAACATGCCCACTCGAGTCCGCAAAGCACAGCACTGACCAGCAATTTGCATCAACGGATTGACGAATCCTCGTGAGCACAATATTTTCATAGAAGCTCCTCTTCATGGGTTCTCCATTTTCATTCCTTGATTCCTCCGCATTTTACTTCGCTTCTTTCATCTTTCGCCACAATGGATTTGCCCAGAGTTGACGAAGAGAAGCGACGACGCCAAAGCACGCCAAAAGGGATACTAACAAACGCTGGCCACGTTTTGTGGAGGTCAAACAGTCAGTCTTGTGGGGATGTCTAGCGAGTCAACAAAGCTCACAAGGTCAGCAATGAAACTTGTCCTTGTAAAACTGTCCTCTTGTACAACGCCTCGTAAGTCAAAAGGCTCATGTGAGCCCTTGTCTGTGGGTATTGTGGGCTGTGTCGTGCTTGGAAATCATGTTGGAGGTTGTGGGTTGCGTGTGGGACAATTTATTGAATCGACTTGCATCGATATCGAAGATGAACTGACAACGAACGGCTTTCCGTTTTGGTTCTTCCACGTCAGGTCCCACACGATCTGTCACATTATGGTCCTCGTCGCTTCACATTCGTTATCTCGTTTATTTCCATCATTGTGCTGCATTATTTCCTCAAGTCGTTCGCCGTGAAATCCGATATCGTTCCAGCTTTGCAGTAGTTCAGAATGAAGTCAAACGTGCCTGCCCTTTCTTCTACTTATTGAGCTCTTGCCATTGGTCTGCCATGCTCCAATACCCAAAGCTGGGGCCCCGCTGACGTTCCCCAGAGGAAGGTGCAATGCAGAGGAAGGCACGACTGGCAAAAAAAGGGGTGGCAGAAATTCAAAGGGAAGGAACAAAGGTCGAGGTCGTCCGCGAGTCAGGCACAATGGACCAGACTGACACAGAATGGTGGCATTACCAAAAAGGGTAAGGGCATCGTCAATAGTACAGTGGTGTGGCTCTTAGCCGGGCTAGTGGTTGACTATTACCGAGCGTTCTTGCCGAACACCGCTTCCCCGAAATGGCCACAAAGAGGGTCAGTTGTGGTTGAGTTGCAGGCGGAAAAGCATTTCCCGGCCCGTTCTTCCCCCCAATTTCCCCAGAGAATTTGTCTGACAGTAACGCATGCCTTTCCCCAGTAAAACCCAATCCATAGCGCCCATAGCTGTCCTTACAGGCCCCATGGCGGCATTTCCGTCCGACTTGAATGTATCTTGCAGATTTCCGAGAAAACCGGCCTATTCTTTTGAATTTCCGGGCAGCGTTGCGATCTTGCTGGGACTGAATTTTGCATCGGTTGTATTGTTTTTGGAGAGAGAAGAGTTTCCTGAGAAGCATTTGGTCCTGTCAAACACAGATTTGGAGAAAATAAAGTGAATAATACAAACAAAATAAAAGGGAGCCAAAAGAGCAAAAACGGAAAGAGAGTCAGTAGCTTGAAAGACAAAACTGTGATATTGGCCCTCCCTTCGTTCAGCCTGCTAGTTCCTTGTCAACTTGTCTATTCATGTTAGAAAAACGACTGGCCCTGCCTTAACGTGACCGCTCTAGAATCGCTGAAGTCCGGAGGACGGAGAACACAGCCAGCGTCCGGGCGCAGAATCTGCTCGTGTGTGGTCTGGCTTGGTTTGTATTCTGTCCGTTTTCGATGTCATTTTATTTCATATTTTAGTTTGGTCCTATGCCGTAAATTTAAAATTTCTGATCATAGGAGACTTCTTGCCCCCCGATCTGCAGCTTCTGCTTATTTTCTGCCCTCCCTCAAACTTTGACTCGGAGCTAGCCTTTCGTACTGACTCGTCGTGCGTCCGATTTGTTTTCTGATCAGTGACCGTATTTTGTTTTCTTCCAACAAGAAGTACTCTTTCATTCAACTTTGCGGTGAACAAAAACGGTGACATATGCACACATGTATTTATAAGTAATGTACATACATTTCGTATCCAGATTGAAGATCTTTGATATTTCTTGACGCCTGATCATGTCGACTTCACTTGGTCAAGTGACGCTTTCTTGAAGAAAAAAGGACATCCTGGCACGATACTTGTCTTGGATAGTCGGAGTGTCGGTTTCCACTTTGCGGAGATCGAGGTACGCTCCGTGAACGGTATGGCACTCTGGCAGTCTGTAATGGCTGTTGCAGTTTGTCTTCGATGGACATGTCCGCTGTCTTTTTCGAATCCTTGGCGAGCCTTCAGGCGGCTTTGGGATTTTAGCACGAGCGATGGGGGGTGTCTTTTTGTCTCTTGCATGGCCTGATCCACAACCCATCCCACCCTAAGTACCTTTTTTCTTCTTGTGTGCTTTCTGTTTCCTTTTGTGGTTTCTGGGTGCCTTTTTCTGTCTCTTGTCTCATCGAACGGCAAAGCCAGACTCTCGGGTCTCGTGGCCAATGACGGCACTCTTGAGTTGGGGTATCCAAAGCTTTTCCGTTCTGCCGTGTTTGGGACAAAATTGAACATTACTGGAAACTTTTGTCTTGTAAATATTCACTGCAAAACAAAAGCCATCTCTCGATTTGATATCAAACCAGCCATGGATCCTCCATCTCACTAGCCGCTCTTCAGATGGTCTGCAGACTTGAAAAAGTGGACAAGCAATGGACAAGGTCCCCGGTCGACAAGGCAATGCGAGCCAAACAAAGTAAAAACGAATCCAAAAAGCAATTCAAGTCGTGCTTTGTTGATAACTAGCGTAGCTTTTCGAGTCGGACTTGCCCACACGCCCCTTTCCCATGAATTCATGAAAATCGCCATCAGGTCCGCCCCAGCCCCAGGTCTCCAGTTTCCAGTATCCAGTTTCCAGTTTCCAGTCTGAAGCTTCGTCTCCATTCTCCAGAACCTCCGTCCTCGCTTGGTTTGTTCGTCTTCCTCGACGCCTATTTTCTTTTTTACTCTCTGCCAGAGTACTGTCCTTTTTTCTTCACTCGGGGCCGGACTTCTATCCCCGTACTCGGAGTCCACTTTCAGTCCACTTGGAGTCTTCTGCCGCCTCTTCTCTATCCTGCGTCTCCATTATCTTCATTCCTCTGATCCACTTGACAAGTGAGGACCCTTGGCCATTCCGTTTTCATATTGCCACACGAGGTTGTCCGTCGAGGCTACTGAGACTGAATATTGTATTCTGTCCCTCCATACCACACACGTCCCCTCCACACTTCCATCGCGCTGCCCCTTTCACACCCCCAGACTCTAGACTACCCCCAACCCCACCTCCTTGGGTTCCCTTTTTACTCTTTTTCTTCTTTGTCAACAGGATCCCCCCGTATTTTACTTTTTTGTAAGACAAACTTACCACTGTTTTTTCGACGTGGGCTTGCTCCTTTTTTCTGCCGTGTTTTGCCTTTCCCTCTGATCTCTGATCAACTCCCCTCATTTTTTTTTTCTTTCCTTCCCCCCCTCAGCCTTCTTTCTTGTTTCTCTATTCCGTCATCGTTGTCATTGTTACTTTTTTTGACAGTAAACAAGACAATTGTCGACTGCAACACAACGCCTTATACACATCGCGCCCACAACGACAAAACACCATCCTTCAATAAACCACAGCAACGTCACACACGGCACAGCTCACTCATCGAATCAGCTTATACCGTTCTCACCCAAAAACTCACCACGGCGTCTTAACGCCTCACAACAACCGACCACAACTCATACCACTTCCTTTTTTTCAGTCGAACCTCCCGACTCACACAAATGGCTACCGAAGTCGAGGCTCCGGTCGCCGCTGCCGGTGTCGCTGGCGGTTCTGCTGCCGGCAATGCCAATGCCAACGCCGCCGCAAACGCCGCGCGGGCCAAGAACCCCAACAAGGTGCGCAAGCGGGCGCCCAAGGCCTGTTTGTCGTGCCGTGCCCGCAAGGTCCGTTGTGACGTGTCGCAGCGCGGCCGGCCGTGCATGAACTGCTATCTGGACAGTGAGACGTGTGTCGTGACTGGTCGTGCATCGCGTCTGCGCAAATCACAGCGCCCTCCAGCAGCCACGGTGGCACCGGGCGCCGCTCCCACAAACGGTGCTCCTGCTTCTGCCCCAGCTGGCGAGGCATCCGCAACGGCGGCATCAACAACACCAGCTCAGCCTGCAGCTCAATCCCAAACTCAGAACGACGGCGCAGCAGCACAGACGGCCAACAGCGCTGCCCAGAGACCACAGCTCCAGTCGCATGGCTCACATCACGGCCACAACCATGGCCATAACCACAGTCACAGCCATAGCCACAACCACTCGCATTCTCATGCGCATCCACACCAGCACGGCTCGCCGCATTCTGACACTGCATCGCGGCACCGGACGGCTTCCATCAAGGGCTCTCCGTCTGCGGCACGCGAGAGCGAACCTCCCCAACAGCAGCAACAGCAGCAGCAAAATGTGAACGAGGCGATGCACAACTCGTCGCCGATGGCACCTCCAGAAATGGACATCCACGAGCAGCACCAGTCTCAGCAGCAGCATCAGCAGCAACAACAGCACCAAAGCCAGCACCAGTCGCAAAACCACAACAGCCATCATAACCACAACCACAACCATAACCATAACCACCACAATCACTCTCACAACCACTCTCATAACCATCATCAACCCCGCTTCAACAACAATAACAACAGCCTCCACGAAGACCTTCGCAGCGGTCCCAGCAATGATTTCCTTGGCTCAGCATCTGGCACTGCAGGCATGGGAATGGGCGGCGCTGCGCCGTGGGCGGCCGAGCAGGGCCTGAATATCAGCGCAGACATCACCTACTCGTACTACCCCTTCCTGGCCATCAGTAACCTGTCGGGCATCCTGCCGCAGGACGTCAACTACCTCGAGCTGCAGGGCTGCCTGCGTGTCCCGACGCGTTCGATCCTCGACGAGTTTGTGCAGCAGTACTTTTTGCACGTCCACCCCCTGCTGCCGCTCTTCAACGAGGGCGACTTTTGGGAGCTGTACTGCCAGCAGGGCGCCGGCAGCGTGCCGCCCCACGGCCGCATGTCGCTGCTCGTCTTCCAGGCGCTGCTGTTTGCGACGTGCAACTTTGTCTCGCGCACTAGCATCCGCGCCCTCGGCTTCCCGACAATCCGCCTCGCCCGCGCCGCGCTCTACCGCCGCGCCAAGCTGCTGTACGACTTTGAGACGGAGTCGTCGCCGGCCGCCGTCGCCCAGGCTGCGCTCCTCCTCAGTTTCTGGTCGCCCTCGACCAACCTGGGCACCAAGAACCCCAACACCGCCTGGCTCTGCACGGCCATCCAGCAGGCCAAGCTTGCCGAGGCCAACCACTATGCCTCGTTCCCGCCCGAAAGCCGGCGCGCCAACACGCTGAAGCGGCTGTGGTGGTGCTGCATCATCCGCGACCGCGTCATGGGCCTGGGCGTGCGCCGCAGCATCCAGATCACGCGCGCCCATTTCGATCTGGAAGCCAACGCGCCGCTGACGCGGGCCGACCTGGCCGACGAGATTGAGCGATCGCGCGTCTATAATCCGGGCACAAAGTCGTGCCTCATCGAGATTCTCGTGCACATGGTCGAGCTGTGCGTCGTCCTAACCGACATCCTGACGCTCGTCTTCCCGCAGGACGACACACCCGGCTGGGGTCGTCAGATGGCCGACAGCGACGCCGGCCGCATCCGGCAGTGCAAGATTGAGCTGCGTCGCTGGTACAAGGATGTGGCGCTCAAGTTCCCCATGTTTGGCGGCAGCGGCGGCAGCAGCGATGGCTCGCCGAACAGCACGACCGGGAACTCTGGCCCCGGTGGCGGTGTCGCGCGTCTGGCCAACGGCGGCCGCGAGTTCTACCACGACTCGGTGATTCTGTACACAAACCTCATGTATATGTACTACCACTCGTCGCGTGTCGCTCTGTGCCACCACGAGGTGCTGCATATCGCTGTCGCCAATGCCACGCCCGGTTTCGCAAACGGCAACAAGTCGGTCCCCGTGATCTACGAGAACCGCTACGAGCTGCAGGATGCGGCGTCGGGCGTGACAGAATGTTTGAAGGAGTTGATCCAGCTGCGTCTGGCTCGCTGGCTCCCAATTAGCGCGTAAGTTCCCTCGTTCCTTCCGTTTGTGTTTATTTATGTTTACCTTTTACCCCTTTTCGCTCTTTCCTTTCGGACGCCGTGTCCCCTTGATCGTTCCTTCCCTAACTGTCTGGTAGTGTCGCCTGCACGGCTCTGCCCCTTTTCTTGCACATTCTCGATGTCAAGCTGTCGACCTCGGCTGCCAACAACGCAAACAACAACAACAATGGCAATCCGGCCGCCAACACGCCCAGCGACGGCAGCGGTGCCGACGGCAACTCGACATCCGCCAGCTCGGCCCTCAAGCAGCACCGCCTCAACATTCTGATCGAGGCCATGAAGACATACCAGCCGCAGTACGACGGCGTCGATTGGGTCAGCGAGACGATCCGCCATATTGTCAACCTGGCCCAGCTGGACGGCCCTGCTGCGCCCGGCGCCAACGGCGGTAACGGGAACAACGGCGGCGGAAACAATAGCAGCAACGGCATCTCGGATTGGACGGACATTCTGGCCTCGAACCCGTCGTGGTACCTGCGTCTGGCCCTGACGATGGATCTGGCTCTGAGCAAGAACCGCATGCCCGAGGAGCGGGACTTCCCTGTCGGCCTGCGCGGCCTGTTCACGGGCGGCTTCAACTCGATCCGCAACCTGCGCCTGGGCTACAACAAGGACGGCACCCGGATCAGCAACAACAACAACAATGGCAATGGCGACAATGGTAATGGGAATGGAAATGCCGGCAACAACAGCAACAGCGGTAATGGTGGCAACATGAACAACGACCATGCCAACAACGCCAACAGCAACATCAACTCTGGCCGCAACAGTCAGTTCCAGCCTACCAACAACACCAACATGGGCAACATGGCCGCTTTGTCGCAGACCACCAACCTCGCCAACAACATGCCCATGGACAACAACGGCAACATGAACATGCACGTTGATGTCTCGGCTCAGCAGCAACAACAGGCACAACAACAGCAGCAGCAGCCAATGCCTTCGGCCCCGACACCCAACCTGGTCAACATGATGGACGATCCTGCCTCTGTCGCTGCCGCTATGGGTGCTATGGGCGGCATGGGCGGTCTGCCTGGTGGAGTACCCGGCGGCCTGGGTGACTTCCCCGGCGGCGACTACTCGGCTGCTTTCATGCTCGCGCCGCACCACCTGGCTATGAGCATGGGTATGGCCATGGGCATGGACATTGATATGGACCTCGGCGATATGGACATGGACATGTCGGCCTTTCCGCCCAACGCCCTGCTGACCCCGGGCATCGTGACGCAGCTGCCGTCGTCGGACGAGGAGACGTCGCCTGCGTCAGTGTCGGCCGGCACGGCCAGCAGCGAGGCCGCCAACTCGCCGCCTGCCCAGCAGGCTGCTGCTCAACAGCGCAACTTTATGACGCAGAATGGCCAGCACCAGCAACAGCAGAACGGTGGAGCCATGCTCGATGCCTACACGTTTAACAACGGCAACAACATGGACACGAATGGCAGCCCGGGTACCACGGCCACAGACGTGGATGACCACCGTGACAATGGCCACCACAACAACAGCAGCAAGAATATCAGCAGCAAGAACATCAAGGCTGATCGTCACGAGGCCGAGGGTGACCAGTGGGTCGAGCCATCGTGGGACGACGAGGTGTCAGAGATGCGCGAGGGTGACCGGGACACTGCCCGGGCTCTGCTCGAGGCCATTGGCGAGAATGCATAAATGGATGGGAGGATCAGCATAGGAAAGACAAGTATAAGGATGGACAGGTTAGGTACACGGTACTGGATATTGGATAACTCATAAAAAAAGGAGGCTAGCGTTTGATTTCCAAAATTGGCTTTACGATCTATTTTTAATTTAATTTCCAAGCAAGTCTACGTTCTTTTCAAAATAAACTCAAAATAAAATAAACCGAAACACTTTTCAATATCTTTGGTGTATCATTCCAAAATATCATTTCTTCTAATGTGCTCGTACATTGTATAAACAGGATATTCTATGTGAAGGATCCTTCACTCTATCAACTAAGCCGAACGAACAGGTACTCTACAGGCTGCTCTTGGCGGCCTCCTGCTCGTCCTCGAGCTCCGACAGGAACTTCTCCGCGTCGAGTGCGGCCATGCAGCCCGTGCCTGCGCTCGTGATGGCCTGGCGGTACCGCTTGTCCTGCACGTCGCCGGCAGCAAAGACACCAGGCACGTTGGTCTCGGTCGAGCCGGGTGTCGTCAGGATGTAGCCCTCGTCGTCCAGCTTGATCTGGCCCTTGACGAGCGTCGTCGCCGGGTCGTGGCCAATGGCGTAGAACAGACCGTTGGCCTCGAGCGTCTCCGTCGAGCCCGTCACCGTGTCCTTGACCACCAGCTCGCTCATCAGGCCCTTGTCGTTGCCCTTGACCTCGACGCCCACCGAGTTCCACCGCACCGTCACCTTCTTGTGCGCCAGCAGCCGCTTGGCCATGATGTTGCTCGCCCGCAGCTTGTCGCGACGCACCAGGACGGTCACGTGGCTCGCGTACTTGGTCAGGAACATGGCCTCCTCGGCCGCCGAGTCGCCGCCGCCAATGACGACCAGGTGCTTGTCGCGGAAGATGGGCACGGCGCCGTCGCACACAGCGCACGCCGAGATGCCGTTCTGCCAGTACTTGTCCTCGCCGGGCAGGCCCAGACGACGCGCCGAGGCGCCCGTCGCCATAATCACAGCGTCGGCCGTGTGGATCTCGTCGGGGGACCACTCGGTCGAGTACTTGAAGGGCCGCGCCGACAGGTCGAGCGTCGCAATCGTCTCGGAGATGATCTCGGTGCCAAAGTGCGCCGACTGCTCGCGCATCTTGTCCATGAGCTCGCTGCCCATGACGCCCTTGGGGAAGCCGGGGAAGTTCTCGACGTCGGTCGTGGTCGTCAGCTGGCCGCCGGCCGCGACGCCGTTGGCCATGAAGCCCTCGTACAGGACGGCTGGGTGTGTTAGCAGTTCTCAGGCGCACAATGCAAGATTATCGAGAGTATGGAGAAAACTCACGCTTCAGTTCGGCACGTGCCAGGTAAATGGCGGCAGTGTGGGCAGCTGGCCCGGAGCCGATGACTGGCGGTGTTAGCACTTGTTTCCAGAATCACCTCCAACTTGGCACTCCCGGCAGGACAAATACGTACTGACAACCTTGCTGTGCATGTTTTTGGCGTGGATCTTGTTCAGTCCGTTATTAGGCGTGGTCTTCTTGGGCGTTGTTGTTGTAAATGCGGCGAGCCAAAGACCAGAGGCACCCGTTCGCAGGGTGCGGCGAGTAAAGAATGAAGACAGCGTGGCGACGTGTATGTCGTGTGGGAGGGAAAGGTAATTGGATCGCTTGCAAATCGAACGCCGTGGTGGTCGTGGAGCGGGAAAGATTTTTATACAAAATGAAAAAGGGCGCTGCGCAAAGAAGATTCTAGTGAGACGCCACTATTTTTCTGAATTTCAAATGCCTTTTCGGCGCGGCCGCGGGGCAGTTGCGACAGTCGTGTTTAGTCGTGTGGTGGGTGTGGAATCGGCCGGCCCCTGGCGCCCCTGTCTTGCGGCGCAGAGCAACCTTTTGGGCGGCTGACAGATCAATTTTAGTGGACGGTTTGACCAAAATGCCCTGAACCAGTTGAGTCAACAGGGGCCAAAAGCCGGTTGTACCTGTAGTAGTCCCCGAGGCTGTCCGAACTGGACCGGATCCACTTTGGTTACATAATCACTTTTGCATTTGCCGTTCCTGCCTTGCCTGTGGAGCACGGAGCTCCTAGCTTTGGGCAAGAGCTGCAAGTTGCAGCCTCGAGACCCAATGGCGTACAATCTTCCAACAACACCAACCTGACGATCAAGCCATTATCACCAACACCATTTCGACATCATCAGCGACACATCCTTATCCTATACATCGAGAACCCCTTACTGGTATCTGATCCCAATTGATAAAGAAATTTTGCGGCGATGCCCTCCCACCAAAACGACAACCAACAATAATAGAACCGGCATCGAATCATCATCTCCTGAAAGTCATCTCACGTTTCTTTAGACGGCACTTGGCAGCCGCCTGGCCCTTTGCGCCATGGACTCGTCATCGGGCTCGGGAGTTTCGACGCTCCTGCGGCCGCGAGTGCTCTCTGCCGTCATCATCACTGCGACAGTAGCCATTAGTCTTAGCGCTGGTATATGGTACGAGAGCTGGCGGCAAGGCAGAGCCGATGATGCAGAGCTTGCTTCAGGCGGCGGTCTCCACCGGCGCAATGCTGTTCGACGCACCCGACACGCCCCTTCCGCTGACGGACATAACGGCTCTGCTGTCGATGATCAGGCAGCAGCAGTAGCATCAAACGCAAACGCAAACGCAAACGCGACGACAGCCAACGCCCCAACCACCGACGAAACTCTCAGTAATGTGCAGCCACTTCAGAGCGGCGGCAGCGGCGAGGACCGCGATGTCACCGTTGTCGACGATGCCGAGATGGATGAGAACGAGCGCTGGATGGACGATGGAAACATGCCCGGCTCGACGCAACGTGCAGGCCACAATATTGTGAACCTCTTGTTCCGTGTGTCCGAAGACAATGCGCGCCGAGGCGCCTATGTACACCGTGGCTGTGCGTGCAATGCATGCGGCATAGTGCCCATCCGCGGCATCCGCTACCGCTGCGCCAACTGCGCCGACTTTGACCTCTGCGAGACGTGCGAGTCGCAAGGCCTGCACTATAAGACACACATCTTTTACAAGGTCAAAGTGCCCGCTCCGCCGTTTGGCCCGCGCCAGATGCAGCCGGTGTGGTATACGGGTGACCCGGACGGCTTTCCGCGCGGACTGCCTAAGTCGCTGATCTCACGCCTGTCTCGCGAAACGGGGTTCGAACGGCAGGAGCTCGAAGCGTTCTGGGAGCAGTGGACTTTTATGGCAAACACTGAATGGCGTGAGGACCCAGACGGCTTGGGCCTGGCCATGGACCGCAAGACATTTGAGCGGTGTCTGGTCCCCTCAGGCGGCTATAGGCACGCCGCACCCAACCTGATCCACGACCGCATGTTTGCCTTTTACGACACGAACAATGACGGGCTTATTGGCTTCTCAGAGTTCCTCCACGGCCTCACATACCGCAAGCGCAAGGACAAGTTGCGCAAGATCTTTGACGGCTACGACACGGACCGCGATGGGCTTGTGAGCCGCCGCGATTTCCTACGATTTTTCCGCGCCTATTACGTTCTCTACAAACAGATGCACAAGGACATTCTGGAGGGCCTCGACGACCAGGTTATGAGCAGTATCGAGACCCACCAGCTCGTCGGCAACCGCCAGCCTGTCAGCAGCTTCTTTGGGCGCGACGGCCGCCTGCCACCCGCCGACACGGAGCGCATGATGGGCGGCAAATACATTGACCACGGCCCGGGCGAGGTGCGCGTGGCCGACAACGTGGACGGCGTTGTGGCTCCGGACCAGCCGGACACTGTCGACCGCGAAGAGCTGCTGGCCATGCTGTACACACGGTCCAGGATGGATTACAACAACGATCGGGGCAGGTTTGAGGAGCGGTACTATGCGGTTGGCCAAGATGGCAACGAGGAGCACGACGACGGCCCAGGCATCATCAACTACTGGAATGCGTTGCTCAACCCGCCGCGGACCGTGGGGGAACTGCCAGGCCTCATTCTGGGCCAGCGCGACTCTTCATCGGGCCTCAGCGACCATATTTTTGTGTCGAACCAAGACAACGAGTACGAGCAGGGCGACGACAGTGCAGCAATGGGCCTGGGCGCTGCCGAACTCCGGGCCGCCCTCGCACGCACTGGCGGCAGCGACGATAATGCGTCCACCGCGGCCATCTATGACGTGCCCCTGCCTTCTGTCGAGAGGGATACAGATACAGATACGGATGTGGTTGCGGCTGTGATTGCGAACGCGAACGTGAATGAGAACGACAATGAGAACGAGAGTGCAAATGCGGCGGGAACGCCTACAACCGCGTCGCCGTCTGAGACCATGACTGCGTCTGCGCCCGCTACTACCGTTGCATCTACACCAGCCCCAGACGGCACAAACCCCGCCCACTCGCGCGGCCACGGAGAGGGCATTTCACCGCTCGACAGCTCCACGACGGAACAGCGAGACTTCATTACAAGCAACCCGCAGGTCACTAACAATACATACCACACGCCGACATCGGGCCAGCGCGCCGCGCGCCAAGAAGCGTACCAGCATGCGCACGTGATCAAGACGGCCAAAGTAGCGGCGCGGCGCAGGCTGTACGACCGCTGGAGGCGGCGGCGGTTCTATCTCGACGAAGAGGAGGGCGCAAACCCGCCGACGGGGTGGACGGAGGACGAGGATTTGCTAAAGGGGGGCCCGGCGGATGAAAAGGCGGAATCTTCGACAGCGGACCTTGGCGACATTCCCGAGTCGGAGCGCGATGCAGGACGCGAAGTCTTGTACCAGGTTATGCAGCAGTCGTTCAACGAACTTCTCGACGTCTTGTTCTTGCGCAAAGAAGATCTTGCTATCGCGGCCGCCGAGTCGAGAAAGAAACGCGACAAGTACCGCAATGTCTTTCAGGCGCTGAGGGTGGCCGCGGATCCTGGCGGTGGCATTGGCGTGGGATATAGGGTGACAACGTCGTCGAATAAGAAGGCGTCGGCGAGCACAGCCGCGGCGGCCACGGCGTCCTCCTCTGCCGATAAGGAGGTCAGCGATATGACGCTGGAAGAGATGCTGGCCGAGACGGGCTACGAAGTTATTGGTGGTGTGCCGACCGAGTCTTTGGGTGCACCGCCCTCCAGAGCTAATGGTAATGCTGTGAGGACGGTAGCACCGGCACCGGAGGCTAACGAGGCCGAAATCTCTGTCGTCGAAGAGATCCTCGAGGAGAAGGTTGAGGTTGTCGACGCCGAGACCAAAGCAAAGGAACAGGCAGCTGCTGAGGCTCACGACAAGTCAGCTGAAGATACGGCGGAGGCTGCCGAGGTCCCAGACAGCCCTGCAGCCGACCCTCAGATCGTTCCCGACGACGTTCCCGAGATCTCGCTGACGGCAGCCGCCTCCGTCGATGGCAATGACAACGAGAAGGACAGCGAATACCGCGACCCGACTCTTCCTCATTTTAGACCTAATACGGAGGCCGAATATGCTGCCCTTGTTGCCCAGCAAGCATCGATCCAGGCTCCGTCTCAGGCAGCATCGCTTGTCGCCGCATCTACAGCTGCCACAGTGGCTACCAGCTCGGAAGGCCGCAGCTCGCCAGGCACAACGACGCCGCCTGTCGAAGAGTCATCTGCAGAAAAGACGGTGACAACGGTCGAAGATGCCGAGGACGAGCCATCCACTGATGCCAACCAAGACAAAGCCAAGGAGAAGGGCAAGGGCAAAGAAGAGGATGCTCCTCAAGGTGCCAATGTCGAGGCTGACAGCCCCAGTGCAGCCAAAGAGGCATCCCCTAACGGAACAGCCGTTCATGGCGACGCAAGCAAGGCCGAAAAGACCGAACAGACCAACGACGGCGCCCAAGACGGCAAGGGCACCCCCCATCCTAGCATTGAGGCGTTACCTCTCTCGGAGCTCCTTAATATGAAGCGACTCGACCTGGCCGAAGAAGAGGCCAAGACTCGCGGCGGCTGGGGCAAGCTGACATACGAGGAGTTTGAGTACATTTTCAAGCAGGAGGAGCGCCACTCCATTCAGCGGCTGGACTATTTGGGAAGTTGGATTGATTTTTGCATCCCTTAGGAAGAGGGCCTAAACGACTATGAGAGGGCCGGCTGGTTTTGATTTTTCTGTACAGCACACTATTCGCATGGATTTGGGGAAGGGATTAAAAAAACCACAGCATAGCCTCATTGGAGTATCTTAATCATGGAACAAAATGGGTATTTAATTTTGACGCTTTGGGGATGACACAAAATTTAATGAACCCGTGATATGTCACGACGTGACTTCCTGGGTTGTCCCTTTTTTACGTCTTTTTCCCACCACCCTCTTTCCCAGCCAAATTGAAGAATAAAAATTGAAGATATTCTTTACTTTGACGGACTAATCAGTCTCTTTTCTTTTATTCTTTCTTTTATTCCCTGGAGTTTCAGTAAGTATCGTAGCGTAACGTACTCTGTATTTATATCGGAGTTTGTGAGCCGCCCACCTCCCACCACTTCCCGAAATTGTCCACACTTGATCCGAAGCTCGAGCTCAACGGTCTGGGGGCTGCACCCCACACTTTTGTAATACATCACACATTTGTTTGTCGGGACCATGTGGCCCCGCGGGTTTCACTCCGTATCAAGAAGATGTCAGAGAATATATCTGATTAATTGTCGAAATATGCCAAAGCGAGAATGTCTGCCCAAGTCATGGCAGGCAAACAAAAGTTCGAGCAGCAAAATGCCACCGTTGCCCAGATTGAACATATTTGCCTTTCATAGTTACCATGTCGTCGGAATCTCGTCGGAAACGGAGACAACCCCTCGTCGATCAGATATAAATCAGTGCGTAGAAGGATGCATGACTTCAGCTTTTGGGGTCGTGAATGCGTCTTGGTCAAGAGCCTTGTTTCCTATTTGGGTACATTCGGTGTTTGCGATGAGGAGCGTGCCTCCCCTGGGTTGTCCCTTCTGTCTTCGGCCCAGCGGTCTTTCCCTCTCATAGCTGTCGAATTTGTCATTTTAGTCATTCTTTCCAGTTATAAAATGCCCGAACTGCCCTTCTTTGCCTACTTTCGTGTGTTTAAATTCCTAGTGTCTTGGGTGTTGTGTTTGGGCAGTGCAAGCAAACGACGCCCAAAACACCCCCTCCGGTCGAGCTCGGCAGCGACCCGCGGCAGTTTCTGGCAGGTGTTGTGGGCAAAGTGCGAGAGACGGCTTCCCGTGGCGAACTACCGTGACAATGAATAGCCCATTTCGTAGGTCCTTCCTAGCGCGAGTGATTGATCAGTGATTGATCAGTTGGGGGTGGGTAGTTTCCGCGTAGTCTGGGGAGGAGCGTCTGAGCTGTGCCTGTTTCGTTCCTTCCCAGTGAGTGTCGTCGGGTGGGGGGATGGGGAAATTTGGAGAAAAGAAGAAAGAGGGAAGGAGCAACACTGGGGGAGGGGAAAGTCTTGACAAAAGATTGTCGATCGAGGCGGGACGTCCCCCGTGTTTTTGATCCCTCTCTTTTTATTTCCTTCTTGTTAATTCCTGATTCCGATGTTGGGAAGCCGTATTTCCTTTTGTCCTTGTTAAATATTTGCCTTGGCCTCATCTATTCTGACTTTTTGGTCTTGTCCTTTCCCCTCCATATTCTGCTCTTTCCTCCTGCCGACCACTTACCTTTTTCGGCCACACGCAAAAAAACACAAAAGCCTGTCGTTCCTTCCCGTCTCACCTCGACACCACCCACCTGCCCAATCAGCTTACACCGTATTACTCCTTTCAGTATTTCTCAGCCCAACATGCCTGCTGCAGAGAACGGCCAGAACGGCCAGACCGACGCCTCCTTTGTTGTGCCGTTCATCATCAACGGCAAAGATGTCGTCCCGAGCGGAGACGGCCGCACATTCCCCGTCGTCAACCCGGCCACGGGCAAAGCGGTCCACCAGTACAGCGGCGCAAAGCCCGAAGACGCCACAGCCGCCGTCGAGGCCGCCAAAGCTGCATTGCCCGCCTGGCGCAACATGATCCCCCGCGAGCGTCGCGATCTGCTGCTGCGGGCCGCCGAGATTATGAAGAAGCGCCGCGCCGAGCTCACAGAGTACCTCGAGGCCGAGACGGGCTCGCCGCGACCCTGGACCGACTTCAACCTGGACGCCACAATTGATATGATTGCGGACGCTGCCGGTCTGGTGGCCAAGGCCAACCAGGGCCGTGCCCCTGTGACGCAGGACCCCTCGGTCGGTGCTCTAGTGCTGCACGAGCCGTACGGTGTTGTGCTGGGCATTGCACCGTGGAACGCCCCCTACATCCTGGGCACGCGTGCCATTCTCTACCCTCTGGCGGCCGGAAACACAGTCGTTCTCAAGGGCACTGAGCTGGCACCGCGGACAATGTGGGCTATTGCCTCGGTGTTTGTCGAGGCCGGTGTCCCGCCCGGTGTCGTGAACCTGGTGTACGCTGCGCCCGGCCCCGATGCGGCTTCTGTCACTGAGACTCTGGTTGCTCACCCTGCTGTTCGCAAGATCAACTTTACTGGCTCGACGGCCGTCGGCCGCATTCTCGGCAAGCTTGCCGGCGAGCACCTCAAGCCTCTGCTCCTGGAACTCGGCGGCAAGGCCTCGGCCATTGTGTGGTCCGACGCCGACCTCGACCTTGCTGCTCAGCAGGTGGCCCTCGGCTCGTTCCTGAACGCCGGCCAGATCTGCATGAGCACGGAGCGCGTCGTTGTCCAGCGCAGCATCCGCGATGCCTTCTCGGCCAAGCTGGCCACCGCCATGACCAACATCTTTGGCGCTGCCACCGAGGAGCGCAGCGCCCAGGTGCTGATCCGCCCGCAGGCCGTGACCAAGGCCAAGGGCCTGGTTGAGGACGCGCTCGGCAAGGGCGCCAAGCTCGAGGGCAGCTGCGACCTGGGCTCGGCCGTCTCGGCCGATGGCGGCCGCATGCGCCCTCTCGTCGTGTCGGGCATCACCAAGGGCATGGACCTGTACTACACCGAGAGCTTTGCGCCAACGGTCGGCCTGTTCGAGGTCGACACTGAGGAGGAGGCCATTGCGCTGGCCAACGACACCGAGTACGGCCTGTCGGCGGCTGTCTTCACTGAGGACCTGCGCCGGGGCCTGCGGTTTGCGCGTGCCATCGAGTCGGGCGCCGTGCACATCAACAACATGACTGTCCACGACGAGACGATCCTGCCGCACGGCGGCGTGAAGTCGAGCGGTTTCGGCCGGTTCGATGCGGACCTGTCCGAGTGGGTGCAGACTAAGACTGTGACCTACCGGGTGTAGGTGCTGCAAGGCGCGGTAGACAAAACAATGGTGAAGCGCACATAATTATGGTTATCAGTACGCGTTATGATTCATTTCATGTCACACAATTTATTGGCGTATTCTTTTGGTTTTGTTTTCGTTCAATTTTTTTTTTTTTTTTTTTTTTATTCTTTGAATATGATCTTTCATTATTTCATTTTCCTCTTGTGCCTGAGAAGAGTGTCCTATGATAAATGCCCAATACAACCAACTGCAATTCAAAACCCGCTAAACTAACGTACAAACTCGTGCCCGAGACATTATGTCCTCTCCCTTACAAAAACGAAACAAGACCAATAACGGCCGCCGCGGCCAGCAGGATCGGCCGGCCCAGGCTCAGCGTCGCCCAGCGGTCGACCAGCTGCTTGGCCGACTCCTCCTCCTGGGCCGTCCAGACGGTGCCGCCACCGGCAGCCCGCTCAGCCTTGGTCACCTTGGCGTCCGTCTCGGCGAGCTCGGCCTTGGCCAGCAGCTCCTTGTTGGTGGGGCGCAGGACGAGCAGCGTGTAGGGAACGATGGCCAGACACAGGCCGGCAGCGACGAGGGGCAGCGAGCTCGTGGTCACTTCGAGCGACGAGGGGCCCGTGGCATTGGCCGTCTTGTAGTAGGTGTAGCCGAATGCGGCGGCGGCTGTGGCAGCCGAAGCAGGGAAGACGATCTTGCCGTCCTGGTAGGTACGGCCCCACTGGCGCAGCATGAGGCCCGTAGGCGACTCGAGGATGCGCGGGACGAGGAACGTCGATAGACCCAGAGAGCCACCGGCCGCGGCGGCGCTGATGAAAATGGAAGCGGCCTGGGCGCCGCGGACAGTGTCCGAGACGGTAGTAGGGGCGTTAAAAGAGATTGACATGATTGCGGTGGTGCGTGTCTGTGATAAAAAAATGGTTGATGGTGGTAAAGGTGGAAAGTTTGAAGAAAGGTGAATGAAGAATTGAAAGTCCAAAGAGGATAAAAAATGCTTCAAGGGAGCTTATGAGACCAGTTATATGTTTTCTCGAAAGGCAATTACCTCCTCGATGGTCGCGCCGGGAAAGAGCAACCAGGAACCGTTCGACCAAGAAAGACAGGAGCTCTCCTGGTTGACGTCATGCATTCAGGCAGAAGCTAAAGGTCTTGTGGGGACGGGCTCCATTCTGCTGCAAAAAGCACACAGAGGAATGCCAATGGCGTGAGGGGCACGGCGCTAGCTTACCCGATTCAGTGGCATCGATCGCTACAAGTGCCTGCAAGTGCCTGGATTTCGGATTTCTCTAGCGCAGCATCACTGCCAGAACAGTTGGTTTCAGTGACGACAAGCTGCGATCAATGACAGCTGCCAATAAGCCAACGTGGTTGGAAGACAGCAGAATGATGCAGATCGGCCGGACGAGATGGCTTCTCGCATCCTCGGGTATTCTCGTGAGCATATTATGTTTACAGAGTACATTTTGAGAATACTTCTACGGCTTTTCCGTTTTGGGCATCTACTGGTGGTTATTGGGTAATTTAGTATTCCTTGCAATTCCTTTGTATTCTCTCGTTCGCGTGAAGTCAGCTCAATGGCTCGACGAATATCTCAAGGTCGCCTCTTATATGAAATGAAAGTAACAGAGGACGGACGGCCTATACATGCAAACTATGAACTCATAAACTCGTAGGGTTGCTCGAAAATGTATGAGAAACGTATGAAAGAAATCGAAATGACAGAGCAAACCCCCTTTGTATCCTCAAACTCCACTCGCCAAACGATAAGCACAAGTAAAGGCTATCCACTTGTTCAAACTCTCCACAAGTCAAGCTGTCTGGTTCCACCGCATACGTCAGGCATCCAGATACGGAGTAGATGTGGACGACCAAGACCAGGAGAGACGACAGACAAGTGTGTGTACAAGACAGGCCAGACAGTCAAGAGAGAAGAAACGTCTGCTTCGCAGCTAGACGCAGAAAGACACAGAGGGACACAGACAGAGAGAGACGGCTACCAGATCCGGTTGTACATGTCCTTGGTCAGCGCCTGGGGCACGCCGTCCGCGTCGACGTCTTCACCGGCACAGGCGCTGCACATGCACCAGAAGCCGAAGCGCTCGAGCAGCATGCGGCGCGACTTGCCGTAGGAGATGAGCAGCTCGGCGCCCTTGCGGATGCGGGCGACGGCGGTCATGGTCAGGACGTTTTGGCGGCGGTCGTAGCGGTAGCCGACGTTCTGGGCTGGCGACGGGCTGCAGGCGTGGTTGAAACGGGAGGCGACCAGAAAGAGGGCGTCGAGCTCGCCGGCGACAAACGTGTTGGCGGTCCAAATCTGTTCGACGCGCGAGGCGCGGGGGTCCGGGTGGTGGCCTGTCAACGCAAAAAACTGAGACTTTTCGTCGGGCGTCAAAGCCTGGAGATTGCTCAAGAGGTGCATCATGCTGGAGCGGACAAGGGGCTTCTCGACGAGCAGGTGCTCGCCACGGGTAATGTCGCGCAGGGCAAAGCAGCCGAGACCGCCGAGTGCAGAAGGCCGGATGGCGAACATGCCGTTGACTTCGAGAGTGGGCACGAGGGCGGGAGGAATGGTCGTCTTTGTTTCCGCAGGCTTTTCAGCGTCAACAACAGGAACAGAAGAAGACCAGGCCGGTTGAGGAGGAGTGGGAGAGGTGGGGGCAGCGTTAACAGTCTCGTCGTGTGTAATGGTCCAGGTGGTCCAGGCCATTGTGGGGGTTGAAATCTGAGCAGCTGGCTCGCCGGGCAGGCCAATGTCCAGAGTAGACCAGCGGTCAGCGGCAGCGGTGTCAGAGAGAGGGACAGCAGCGGCAGACTCGGTAGAATCAGCAGGCTTGGAAGACTCGACAGGCTTTGCCGTCTCAGAAGCCTCAGAAACTTCATGAGAATCGGTAGAACTGTCGACAGTCTTGTCCGCAGTCTTGTCACAAGTCTTATCCGCCTCGGCCGGAATGGTCACAATCCGCGGCGGGCACAGGCCCTCAATGTCCACGTAGCTCAGCCCGACGGCCGTCTTGAGCACGTTGCGGCGCAGAATGGGCGTGTACTTGGACTCGAGCTTGTAGACGCGGCGACCGCTGTTGAAGCCCCAGACGCGGAACTTGTCGGCAGCGTCGAGGTCGCCGGTGGGGAACTCGAGCTCGACGACGCACGGCTGTGCAGAAGGATGGTCGCTGCTGCCGTCGAAATTGAGAGAAAAGCTGCGCTGGGTGTAATTGTGGTTGTGGTGGTTGTAGTCGTCGAAGCGGCTGGCACGGTGGAGGAGGCGCAGCTTGTTGTTGATGGCGCCGCCGGGCAGCTTGCCGGCGGAACGCTGCTGCAGCTGCTCAGCACGGCCCAGACGCGACAGGTGGCCGTGGGCCCGCTGGACAGTAGAGCGGACGCGCTCGTCCTCGCGGATCTCGAGCTCCGACATGATGGAGTCGGAGTCGTTGTATTTGTCGTCGTCGTCGTCGGCAAGAGAGGTGGTGTTGTTGTTGTTGTTGTTGCCGTTGTCGTTGACGACGTTGGTGGTTGTTGTGGTTTTGGTGGTGTTTGGGTCGTCGTTCTTCACGGCGCTAACAACATTGATGTTGTTTATTGTGGTGGTGGGAGTGGTGGTGGGAGAGTCTTCGTCGTCGGACGCGTCAGTATCGTCGGCGTCCGCATAGACAGGCCGGTCGTGGCCGTACCCCTGAGAGTAGCCGTATGGACGGCTGGCTCTCAGGGGCTTGGCCACGACGGCTGGGACGACGGTGGCGGCGGGGGTGGAAGGAGAGGACTCTTGGGAGGAAGGAGAGCTCGGTGTGCTATTGTCAATGATACTATTGTTAGTTTGCTCCTTCCTCTATTGACAGCCTAGCTCTTGTTTCTCTCTCTTTCGTCTCTGGTCGGGTCAGCACTTACAGCTCAGCCTCGTCACTCGAGACCTCGACTGCCTCGTCATCATCAGGCTCAGATGAGCCTGACTCTTCTGCAATCACCTTGGAAACGGCCTTTGAGGCCATTTTCTTTTCATCAACGGCCTATTCATTGCATGTCCTGTTAGCACTGTTCTTGCACGATGTTCGTTTAAAGCCGAAAAGGGAAGGAGCGAGGGACTTGGAGTTGAAAATCAATCTGGGAAACAGGGGGCTCAGAAAACTCACCTTGGGCCGGTCTTCACCAGTCTTCTTGACATCATCAAGAGACTCAAAGAGTCCCTCGGACAGCGACTCCTTTAAGAGAGGCATGTTTGTGGTTGGTGGGGGAAGGGGGAGGGGAGGGGAGAGGAGAGTGGTGTTATGATAGGAAGAGAAAGAACGTTTGTGGTGCACAAAGGCGAAAAAAGTTAGTGACAAGTCTGGATTTTGATCAAAATCCAAACAAGTCTTCGAAGTCTGGAGATCGAAAGAAAAGAAGGAGGGAGAGATGCGAGAGGAGAGGTGGGAGGGCGCGGTATTTATAGTTATGGGCGTGGGTTGGGTAAGAAGATGGGTGACTCGAGAAGTGAGCCCGTTTGCATGCAAACGAAAAGTCAAGACGAAGTCATGGCAGAGTGTCAGCTATTGTGATTGTTGTATTGATGTGTAAGTGGCCTCGATGTGATGTGAGGCCTAACACGCGGGGATGAATGGGATGTGACGATGGTCTAATTGGGATGAAAGGACAATGTGAAAAAAAATACGTCTAAACTGAAGATCAGAGAACATGGCAATGGAGATGTCAGTCTGAACTACAATACAAGTCGAGAGGGATTTGAATATGTGCGTTTGCAGCCCGGTCGAAAATCGAAGTGAGCGCAACCTCGTGGATATCTCGATCTGAAAGTGATGTAGAAGTGCTTCAAGATCAAACATTTAGTAAATTGGCTTTAGTCTCTTGTTTCCAGCTATCATTTAATCACACTGCAGTCACATTCACCTTCGCACACAGTCTAGGTGCGTTAGATTTATTTATTCGCCTTTTGCGTCATCATCAACTGACACTGTTATCAGATCTCTTTAGTAGAACACTAGTTACATATGATTGTATTTCATGGCTTCTGTCTTGCCCTATCTTCAGTCTAATATCTATCCTCCCTCACTTTCTGATGTCCATTTACTCGTCATTCACCACCTAGACACCACAAAACTGACGAGTGCGTCACATTTTGCGCCCTCTCCAGGACAGCCAATTGTGACGGGTTTGTGAAAACACGGTCATGCCAGCCCAATGGCGGCGGATCAAATGGTGGAATGTCTGGCAGGAGAGCTCGTTCTCGACCCATGGACGGAATCTTGAAGCCGTCTCCCTCGGCGAGTGCAGCCTGGATGAGCTTTTCACGGCAGCCCGACAACAGCCACTCGCATTTGCGATGCATGAGCCATTTGAGAGCGTTGTCCGTGTCACCGCCGAGGATGAACTGTTGATGGAGATAGTGGCCGTGTTCGTCATCGTCATCTTCGATGTCATGACTGTGACTGTGGCTGTGACTGTGGTCATGATGATCATCATGATTATGGTCATGGCCATGGTCATGGTCATGGTCATGGTCATAGTGATGTTCCTTGTCATGACCATTTCCTCCACTCTGATGATATTTTTGTGCACACTGTAGACACGTCAAGAGTGGTGGCTGTTCCAGCTCCATCCCTTGAGATCCATATATCTTCTCCTTCTCGTTGTCCTTGTACCCAAGAGCCTCGTGCGCTCTGACATAGCCCATGTAATACTTGTAGGGAAGGTCATATAAGCCGCGGAAACGGAACTGGTCGACGCTCATCAGCTGCATGAGCCGGTCGAGGTCTTGCACGGTCAGATCGAAAAAGACTTGGTCATCGCGGAGGCTGTCACCCAAGAAACTTGTCGTTTGATTTCTGCCCCTCGTATGGTACATCAAATTGTCCTCTCTCCGTCGGAAGTCCTGGCGCCGTGTCGGCTCGTCGTCGTAATGGTCGTCAAAATGGCCGAAATAGCCATCAATAATATCGTCGCAGACTCTGAGGTCGAAAGGATTGTCGTCTTCCTCTTCATCGTCCTCCTCCTTCTCTTCTTCTTCTTCTTTCACAACCTCCTCGGCACTTTGATCATCATCATGCTTGAGCATCCGGTCCAAATACCACAGCTCTCGCGGCGCGCTGGTTGAGAACAGGAACCAGGCGATCTCGGCCTCTGCTTCAGTCGCCGCACGAGCTGCTTCCTGGGATACCGATGACAATCGCTGGAGAAAGTTGCTGTCGGCAAATCCTCCCGGTCTGGACGATGACGTCTCTGTCTCTGTCCCCGTCTCCTGTTGTGCCCCCGCCAAGGAAATAGCGCCAATTTCCTCCTCTAGAGAAATGCGCATACTCGTGTCGAATCCCCATTGCCGCGCCGTGTCAGCAAACGGTCGTTTTGCGTACGAGTATGGCGGCACAAGCGGCCGCACATGGCCCTGGACGCGTTCCTGGATGACTCGCTGCAGAATCCACCGCACAGGCGCAATGTCGGCCGTCCACATCGGGTGCACCAGAATGGTTGTCAGTTTGGCACAGTACTCGACAAACCGGGGCAGCCCCTCGTCTCTCTCTCCCTCCCCCAGCTTCCTCTGGACGGCCGGCCGCAGTCCGTACCGGAAGAAATCGTTTAGGCCGCAGCGGAACCGGTGCTGCAGCACGCCCCACAGCCGCACCTCGGCGTCAAAGGGAGTCTGCTGTCCCCTGGGCACCTGCGCCTGGAAGATGCGCAGCTGCTCCTGCTGGAACCGTTTGAAATCGGGCGATACCACAAACTGCTGGTACCGCAGTGCATGCTCGTGTGCGGTGCCCCAGATGCCGCGCGAGAAGATCTCGTCGGCCACGCCAAACATGCTGCCCGGCAGCAAACTGCGCACATAGGCGTCAGTCATTTGGGGGGCTTTGCGTGGTGTCGGTGGAGCCTGAGGAGGCGGAGGGAGAGATGGAGAGGTCGGTGATGCTGGAGGCTTCGGAGCCTCCTGTGTCTTTTGTCTCTTGATTCTTGTCGATTTCCTCGTCTCGACCACTGTACTCAGTGACTCTTTTCCCGCCGACTCGTCTCTTTTCCGCTTGATTCGGGAGCCCTTGCGCACAGGTGCCGGAGTAGGCCCCGTAGCCACGGTTGGCCGTCCTCGTAGTTTTCGTGCCATTTGTCGTCACTGTTTCGGTTTGCAAATTCAAGTTCTGGGTTGTCTAAATGCTATGAAAGATGAAAGCGTGAAAAATAATAATGGTGGTGAAGTTCTACTTTCTTTTTTAAAAAAAAAAGAAGATGATGATTGCCTCGCTACATTTATTCTTCTTTTATTAAATATGCAGGGCTCTTCTCAGTTCTCTTTTACATTTTCTCAAAGACAACAAACGTTCGTTGGTCGCCGGGTGCGGCAAAGCTCCGGGGAGCCCATCAGCCAGAAACATGAAAAGACCATTGTTATGAAGGACTGCTGCCTTTGTAGTTGAATCTAGGGGGCAGAATGTGTTGGACGTTTTTGTCGAGTCTTTGTTGCTAAAGGACAAAGAAAGACGACAAGCAACAAAATCGCTGCCATATCATCAATCCACAGGTATGAAACCGCAATGTTAGTTATCCCCCGAGAAGTATTTATGGGGAAAAAAATTACTGTGAAAACGAAAAAGAAGCCTCAAAATATTCTAAATTTATCATATCCTTGTGTTTTGTTGACACTGCCAATGTCATTTGTTAGTGTTGGATGTGAACTAAAAAAGACCGGAGTTTCCCAAACAGGAAATACAGGGCGGCACTTGTCAATCTCCAGATGCGACCGATCTCTTCTAGAATTGTTCCATCGACCTATTTAACTCCCTGGCACAGCTTGCTAATACTCTGCATTTTTGTGCTCTGAAATTTTTACGGTCTGGTGCGACTCTTTTTATTTCTCATCCCCGGATTTCAGTCAATTTTTTCTGTCCTGCTGACGCCACCCCCACGCGTCTTTTTTATCGAATAAATCCAGCAGAGGTTGATACGTAGCTTAGGACTTGAATAGAAACCACCTGGGAGAACAATGAAAGTACTCCGTAGCCAAAAGAAATAAGGTGAGACATCCCCTCGCTGCATGCTGCCTCACCGCCATATCGTCACCAAAATGTGTACTGAGAGTCTGAGCACGACAGTTCCTTCTCAACCACCGATGTCAATGTATGGCGGTGGCGGGGAAGGACCGCTAGCTCCAGGGGAAAGGGCAGGCCGCAAAGTGGGGCCGGTGCCCATTGACAGATAGGACGGCACTCTATTGTCGCTTTTTGTGACATCTCTATCTCAAAATTTTACAGCCTCTTGAGTTTCTATGAGAGGGAAAGAAGTCTATTTATTAAGCTCAAGTCTCTATAAGTATATTCAACGTTTGAAGTGCAGTCCGGGGCACCTTGAAGGAGATGCATTTTAGCGAGACATAGGCCGAGTGAGTGCTTCCTTCCTGGCTTCGCTCCAGCCATGAGGAAAGAGCCTAGACTCGTTACGAGGGCTATGGTTTCCTTATTGGGACAATGTGATCATCTCGACAGAGTGGAGAAGAAAAGAGAGTGAGAAAGTATTCTTCGGAGAGGATTCAATAAAAGCTTCCTTCTTTTCAAAATCTACATTGTGTGCTGTAAAGAGCTCACATATGCTTTCTCATTCTGCAGTATTGTTTGCAATTTTCTTGCTTGCTTTTATGTGGTCCATTCTCAAAATTGGAGACATCAAGTGCAGTCTGTGAAACCTTATCAAGCTCTTTCCTGCTCCAGCACGCATACTGAACCCACTGCACCTTCCCAGTCCGCTGCACCCACGCCCCGACTCCGCAGTTGCCCACCCTTACATCGTGCATCTGCCAGCAACCCCACAACAAGCAAGTGCGAAGGGCAATACAGATTTCCTCGACCCAAACACCAGGACCCAAACTGACACCGATCTGACAAGAGGGCTAAAAAAAAGTTTAAGGAGTAAAGAAAGGCAAAACAGCTCCGACTCTCATACATACAACTTTTTGAGCTCTTGTTGACATCATTCTTCGACACCGCTTCGTTTGACCCTTCCCTTCCTCCCAAGCTCCAATTCACCTCCGATAACGAACTCACCTTCTCAGGCTCGCCTCTCCTCACCTCGACTCTTTTCACGACCACTCCCTCTACACACTCACACATATTCACGATGTTGGCATGGTATGTTGAGCCTCGTTCTCAATCCTCATTGCTCTCCGATTTCCTCCTCTTTCTAACACCAACAGGTACAAAGCTCGCCTCGCGGCCCGCCCGCTGCTCACCCAGAGCGTCACCACCGCCGTCCTCTTTGCCGTCGGCGACATTACCGCACAGCAGCTCGTCGAGCGCCGCGGGCCTCAGGGCCACGACGGCGTCCGCACGGGCCGCATGTTTTTGTATGGCGGCGCCGTATTCGGTCCTGCGGCGGCCACTTGGTACAAGATTCTGCAAAAGCACGTTGTGCTGAGCACGCCACGCAAGACGATGCTGGCGCGCGTGGCGGCGGACCAGGGCCTGTTTGCGCCCGTGTTCATCGGTGTGTTCCTGAGCAGCATGGCCGTCTTGGAGGGCGGCTCGCCCAAGGAGAAGCTCGACAAGAACTACAAGAACGCGCTGACGGCCAACTACATGCTGTGGCCGGCGGCACAGATGGTCAACTTCTCTGTGGTCCCGCTGGAGCACCGCGTGCTGTTTGTCAACCTCGTGTCGATTGGCTGGAACTCGTACCTGAGCTATCTCAACAGCTCAAAGTAGAGTGGGGTTGGCACAGGGCAAAAGGAGGGAAGGATGACGGGGAACGACATACGGAAAACATCTTGTCATAGACTTCACGATCTTCTCACGGCGTTGGTGTTGCTGCTTCAAGCCATTTTCAGCTACATGTTTGCGATTCATTTTCATGCCAAAATACGAAAACAGCGATCCCTTTAGATCTTTAAATTTAAATTTTCATTTCCATTTTGAAGTTGCTTCCTATTTTGCAGAGATCCAAAAAATTCAAGACGCTTCATAAAAATAATCTCGCGCTATTAAACTTGCGCTGCAAATGTGTATCCCATCCCGCAGTACCCTTTTTTGTTTGATGCAATCTATGCTCGTCGTAATTAACCCTCCAGCAACGCCGGCGCCACAATCGACTTGCCCTTGAAGTTCTCCAGACCCTCGCCGCCGTAGCTGACCAGCGGCGGCACCTCAATGCCTGTCTGGTCGGCGGGCACATCGCTCCGCGCGTCACCGCTGACCGTCACGGTGGCACCGGCAGCCTCGAGCCAGCGGCGGCCCTGCAGCATAATGTCGCGCTTGCTGGTGTCCGGGTTGTCGTCCGTGGTGCCGCGGCCGTTCTTGAGCGGCGAGAACTCGTCCTCGCGGCGCACCTCGAGGCAGGCAAACTTGGCCAGGGGCAGGCGCGGGAACACGTCAAAGACAAACTGCTCGAGCTTGATGCCGTTGGGCGACGACGGCTTGACGGTCTCGCCGGACGTCAGGTCGGCATAGGGGATCTTCTTGCGGGCCACGTGGTGCGGCAGGTCGCGCGCCCACTGGGGGATCGTCTCGAGGAAGCGCAGGCTGTAGTAGTGGTTGACAATGTTGGCGGCGCGGAACTTGAGCACGCCGGGATGGTTGGGGTCCTCGGCCTCGGCGGTCGCGGCGTCAATCTCGCTGTACTCGACAACGTCGGGGCGGCCGTTCTTTTGCAGAATCAGACCAACGGACTCGGTAGCGTTGCGCTTGCGCACGACCTTGGTGGCAATGTCGACGTCCTTGCTGGCAGCAAAGCCTAGGAAGACAGGGTCGGCGACCTTGACGAGGCAGTTGTCGACGCAGTAGGCGTGGACGTGCTCGATGCCGCGCGACTTGAGGTCCGCTAGCACGCCCGAGCCGACCATGGCCTGGTAGATGCCGCCGTTGCCGTCGGGGGCCACGGCCACCTTGCCCTTGCCCTCAAGCAGAATCTTGCCCTCGTTGGAGATGCACGGCAGCACACCCTGCTCAAAGAACAGGACGTTGGCCTTGTCGAGGCCAAAGTACTTGTTCTCGACAAAAAAGGCCTCGGTCGGGCCCCGCGTCGGCCCGCTCGTCATAATGTACCAGGGAACAACGGCCCCTGAGCCGGCCAGCTCCTGGATCTTGAGAATGCGCTCCGCCTGGATCTGGAACAGCGACTTGGACGACGGCAGGCCAATGTCGTAGCAGCCCTTGGGCGCCGAGCTGCCCAGGCGCGTGCCCTGGCCACCGGCCATGAGCACCACGCCGACCTTGTTCTTGGCAATCAGCTCCAGGCCCGACTTGTACCAGCCGGCAATGGCGCCGGCGTCTGAGTCGAGGATGCTGGCGGTGGCAGATTCGGGGAGGGGCTCGAGGACGGCGGGACCGCTGTCGGCAGCCGGGGTCGGGTGCAGAGCCTCCTTGGCGAGCTCATTGATGCGGGTAGGGTCGAAGAGAGCAAGCTGCTTGACGAGCTCGGCCTGCTCAGAGGCGGACAGGCTGTCGTAAAAGGTAAAGACCTGGCCCTGCTCGGCGGCGGTGTATTTTTGCCGGAGCTCGGCAACGTCGACAGAAGCCATTGTGAAGTGTGGGCGGAGGGGTATCTTTGGGAGAAAGGAGAGAAAGTCGTGAGAAGAAGAAACGAAGAAGATGCCAGCAAACTAAATTGAAGGAAAGTTAGCTTAGTAACGTAGAAGCTGCCTTGAGTGGCAACCAGCAGCCCGGCGTGGCGACAGTGTACTAACCTTTCGTCTGATCGAAAGCTATAAAAAGAGCTTGGAGCAAAGAGAGGTTGTTCGTGAGAGACGAGAATGGAAATGAGGATCAGGAATGAGAAAGACGGAAGAGAAAGAAAAAAGGGGGGGACAAATTAAACTAAATAGAAGGTGCGGTGTACAAGTGTCTATTTGTGCTACGAAGGAAAGAACGAGGCAGAGCACGGCAGTAGTGAGTTGTTAGTAGAAGAACACCACGGAAGGAGCCAGCGACCAGCCCAGGAACAGTCAATAATAGACAAAGTCTCACATCATCATCCGAAATCCGCACCCAGACAAGACGAAAAACGAACAAAGCCGGCCAAAATATGCCAAATATAGACGCTAATCAAGGAGAAAACGAGGGGAGCTATGCTGTTTGCTACAGGGCCGGCCTGCATTTGGGAGCATTTTGGAGGAAGAAAAGGAAGGAGCGGGGTGGATTTGGGGGGGCAACCTCGCGTCAGTGTGGGATTGAAACAAGGCACAGGCACGCCTTCTGGGCGAATACGGGTCGGGGAGGGGCATGGCGGCGGGGCAACAGTGGAAGGTGCGATGGTGCTTTCCTCAACCCATCCCAACCCTGTGCCAGCCGCGCCACCTCCCATTCGCCAGGGGCTGTTCCTTGTCTTGCACAAAGCTAGGCGGTTTGCGATTCAATTAAGCCCCGGCAACGCAGGTGCGGCTGACAGTCGTTTGGAGCCTTTTGGCGCACTTTCAGGCCGTGCTAACGGACAAAGATCGATGCGCAGCCCCACCGGAGCATCAGCGAGCACAAAACGAGGCCCGGAACGGGGTTCTTGCCCACCTGCCAGCCAATACGAGCTCGGCGGCGAAGAAAGAAGAACAGAAAGATTCAACAAAGAAATGAGAGTACGGACAAGAAAAGATAGAGAGACGTCGAGCATCAATTCTCAACTCACACGGCATACGGACTTGGCAGCCGGCCGTCCAGTTTGTGTTTTTCGTCCCGTTTCGCATTGATTGGGAGTACGTACTCATGTTCTTTGGGAATTGTTTGGCGGTGAATGGAAGAATACAACAAAGACAGCCTTTCTCCCCTTTTCATTTTCCCAATTCTCTCTTTTTTCTGATAAGAGGATCTTGCAAGAACGCCTTGGTTTACATATATCTCACTCGCATCTAGCCTCAAGCCAAGGTCCATGCTACAGCTCAGCCTCGCGTCAGCTGAGTTGTATGGAGTCGTTCCTCTGTCAACAACACATTCTTGTCCAGCTATGTTTTTCTTCACTCTCGAAATACTGTAATAACTCAGTAGAGAAAGCTTCTCATTTTTGGACTTCTCAGCCAACACGATTGTCTTTCATCATGCTCCACAGATGGATGGAAGCCAGGCAAACAGATGCTCAAAAAGAGGCCGTTGAGGTTTCTATCTGTCATATTTCAGAGGAAAGAAACCCAGCCCTACCTCTCTTGTTCCAACAAACTCTATTTGGAGCTCGGATGTTACCCTATTTTCTCTCGTGGCATTGAATGAAGAGCCACGAGAAAGGCACGAGAGAAGCCCTCAGGGTCCATTTTTTAGTGTTGTGCTGTTCTGTGCCTGGTTTCAGGGGTCACAAACTGCCATTATGTCACCAGTTATGCCAATTGGCGCTAGGCCGGACCTGTCCATTTGTGAGAGCTTGCCTGCTGCAGAAGATCCAGAAGCCTCCAGAAGCATAACGCCAAACCCAGAGCGCTCTGCTGCCTATGTAAAAGCTGCATATACGGAACAGCAGGCAGATTTGAGGGCTGCTTCTTGATCGACATCTTGGGATAAGTCTCACATTCATGATGAATATATCCAAGTATATATTATGAGTTGTCGCGACGGCATTGGCTGGCCTCCAATAAATATTTCTTACTCAGATATCATTACTCACATATCCTTCGCCCGCCATGGCTGAAGACACTATGCCTTTGCCAACATTTGGCGGCCGTCTGGCCAATTTTGCCTATTCCGGAGACGGCGACAACAACACAAGTCCTTCACCGGCACGGAGTCTTCGCAGCCGAAGCATCCCGGCGCCACAGACAAGGTCGGCCTCTGGGTCGCCCACTAAGCCACCATCACGGGCGTCACCAAGCTTGACCCCGGGAAATGCGACCAAACGCAAGCTTGAAGATGGCGAGGACGCAGACGGCGGTGTAACTTTGGGCAATATCCCACAGTTTTCGCGGCCCACGCCTTCCACATCTGCCGTCCCCTCGCCGAGCCCGTCGCCGACGAAGAGGTCTCGCTCTGCCAACCGGGCCCGCGCCGCCAAACCCAGCAAATACGCCCCGCCCACCACGTACGCCCACCTTCCTCCGCTGCCGGACGCCATTGCGCCCAACCTGCTGGTGCTTTTCGTCGGCCTCAACCCGGGCATTGAGACAGCACGATCAGGGCATGCCTACGCCCACCCCTCCAACTTGTTTTGGAAGCTCATGTACAGCAGCGGCGTGCTTCCGGAGCGGTGCACGGCGCAGGAGGACCGTACGCTGCCGGCGCGGTTCCAGCTGGGGCTGACCAACATTGTGGCGCGGCCATCGCGCAACGGCGCAGAACTGAAGGCGGCCGAGCTGGACGCGGGCGTGGCCATCCTCGAGACGAAAGCGCGGCGGTGGCGGCCCGAGGTGATGTGTTTTGTGGGCAAAGGGATCTGGGACAGCATTGTGCGCGTCAGAGCACGGCAGGGAAGACCGAAACCAGAATTCAAGTACGGCTGGCAGGACGAGAGTGAGAATATGGGCGTTGGAGAGGGTGACGATGAAGATGACGAAGTGGCGAGAACCGTCAAGGAAGAAATTCTCGGTGACGAGGAGGGTACAGACAGTGAAGCGCCGACAACCGTCCGAATCGATCCAGACTGGAAGGGCGCACGTGTGTTTGTTGCGTCGAGCACGAGCGGGCTGGCAGCATCACTTTTACCGGCCGAGAAAGAAGCAATCTGGCGGCAGCTGGGTGAATGGGTTGAGAAACGGAGAGAAGAGTTGAAGGAGGCGACATAGTGAAATGTATTTGTTGATTGTTTTGTTATACATGAGCGAGCACTTGGATATTTCAATAACGAAGACAATGAATGAATGGTCATGGTATTTTTGACGTAATGATACAGGTAAACGTGACAATCATGGTAAAAGAGAGACGAAGAATGAAAAGAAACGACATATCCCAACCCAGCCCGCACATGAATATTAAAAAAAGTGTACAAAAAGAGTACAATGAACAAAAAAAGGCATCTTCGTAAACTGGGTATTCCTAGACGCCGGTCCCAAAATCAAATCTAGTTTTTCACGTCCTCAAGACGTTAGGCGAAAGCAAAGTGTTGATGCTTCACATAGCCCTTACAGGGCAAACACAGCGGCCGCGACCGTCACGATGACGGGCCAGTAGCCCGCGTGCTGCAGGAGCGACTGCAGACCACTGCCTGCATTGGCGTTGCCGTCCGTGCTAGAGCCATCGCCGTCGGGGCTGTCAGTGCCGCCGGAAGCCGTAGTGCCGTTGGCGAGCGTGCCGTTGATGAGGATGGTGCTGGTGCCGTTGACGTCGGCGACGCTGACCTGGTTGGCAGCGAGCGCGGCCGTCGAGCCGTTGCCAATCAAGTCGTTCATGTACGTGCTGTTGGTGTTATCGTCGCAGGCGCACTCGACAGTCTGGTCGCAGCCGCAGCCGACATCGCGCGTCTCGTTCTTGCCCGACGACTCGTTGTAGTAGGTGTACGGGTGGCCGTAGGGGTAGTAGTAGATGGGGTGGTACCAGAGACCGGGCCAGAAAGCCAGGCCAGCGAGTGATGCGCCAGCAAACGCGCCAACGGCGACGGGAGCAATGCCCGAGGGCGAGCGCTGGCCCGAGCGGTAGGGCACCGAAGCACCACCGCCATAGTACTGACCACCGCCGTAGGCAGGCTGGGTGCCACTGCCAGTCGTAGTGCGGCCGCCCGAGTTGGAAGATGGAGAGCCGGCGCCGGAGCCCTTGCCGGTGCCGCCGCCGCTACCTGTAGAGCCGCCACTGCCTGATGAGCCACTGCCAGAAGAAGAGCCACCGCCTCTATTGAGGGGAAAGAGAGAGAGTTAGACAAAGGAAAACAGAATTTCGAACAACATGATAATGACAGAGAAGAGAGAGAAATGAAAGACGAAAAAAAAAGACAAGGAGAGAATATCTTACCTGCCGCCGGACGAGCCACCGCCCGAAGAAGAACCGCCGCCAGACGACGAGCCACCACCGGAAGATGAGCCACCGCCAGACGAGCCTCCGCCGCCACGGCCACCACCACCGCCGCCGCCCTTGCGACGGAACAGCTTCTCGTCAAAGACCTCGCCAATATCACGCTTTGCATCGTTAGAGTCGGTGGACGACGAGTCGACGAGCGCAGACAGAGAGGGTGAGCTGTTGTCGAGGGCGGGTGCGCCGGGAACGGCAATGGCGTGGACAATGGGTGCCGACAGGGACACTGCGGCTGTGATGAGACTGAACTTCATGGTGAAGTGTTGCGTGTAGTTGCTGCAATCTGTGCTATGATAGAATGGTTGATGATGGATGGATGGATATGCTAATGGCGTTGATGTTGATATCCTGTGTTGAGTGTGTTTCGGATTGTTGATGTGGGTAGGGTAGTGGTTGAAGATTGAAGATTGAAGATGGAGAAGAGACAGGAGAAACAGTGACACAAGAGATGGGTCAGTTTTGTGACGGGGGTGGGTTCCGTTTGTTTTATATTTCGGAAGGCGAGGCAAAGAGCAATGGGTAACTGCGAAGCAACGATGGGAAAGCGAGGAAAGAAGGCAAAGATGACAAAAAGGTACCTGAGGAAACAAGTGTTGGAAGTAGACTTTTAGAAATCAGGAAGGTACGAAGAAGGAAGGGAGCAACAGGGCACAGAAGACAGAAAGAATGAAAAGCGAAAGAACGAAGGAAAGAACGATCCAAGCCCCCCAGGCACAGGCACAGGAGACACGACCTGAAAACACAACCTGCCTCGGGATCAGCCTACCAGAAAACCAGCAAAACCAGAGGCTTGGCTTTTGCCATCTTTTCCGCCTTGGCGATGATTTTGTTATTACAGAGAAGACTGGCTGTGATGAAGGGTGTATCGCCCCCCTTTCTGACACGCTCTTTCCCACTTGGGCCGTTAAGATTTGTCGCCTGCCCTTCGCCTGGTCCTAGCGCCAAACGAAAAAGATACATGTGCCCGCTCGCGTTTGAAGTACCTCCGTGTCGTACCTGAGAAAAGATGAGGAAGGAGTAACCCAAATGCACGGAGCTTCCTCCGCTCTTACTGAGTACAGAATGCAGTGCCTCACGAACGTTCTTTCTCCGTCGCATCCAACATGTTCTGTGTTGAAGCAAGGGTCGACAAGCGAAAACGCCTCAAAGAGAGCCCGTCTCGTCGCCCGCCAATACTGCGACATCGACGCCCGACATAATGCGGCTGCGACGCGATCCTTACATCGTACTTCGTTTTCCCTTCTTTGACGGGGCGCTGGTGGTCGACCAACCGTCAATTTCGCATTTCACATTTACTTTGCGGTGTGGCCGGCCCAATCAACAGGCGCGCAAATAAGGTATTTTGGCGGGTGGACTGCGCTATGGACGTTTTGGGTCACCAACTGACAGGGACACAGACCTGAGCCTCAGGTCTCTTTGTGTCTACTTGAACCCGCCAGCCATTTATGCTTCTTCCATTTTCAGGGGTCCGCGCGCACTAGCGCGACCTTTATTTCGCTTCTCGTTGGTCGGTGGAGTGACATGGAGTGTCAGAGGGGATTTGTTCTCTCGTTCTTTCGCTTTCTTACTTTCTTTTTACTTTATTTCGTGACTTTGATTGTTTCTTCGTTTTGTTCGCCAGTTATGGAGTACAGATTACTGTACTTGCAGCACGCTAACGTGCAATCGGGCGTGGCTGGGTAGAGGCGATACCGCTACAGCGGACTTTTAACGGCCCTTCCACCGAAAATACAGCACCTTCAGTGGAGACGGCGGGATCCGGTGGGACCAGTTCGACCGGCTTTCTGGAACACAGCCACGATGGCCGGTCGAACAACGGCGTTGCATTTTGCTCGTAAAAAGGCACGAGGAACGAAGTGTGTGTTAATAAGGCGGAAGGATGGGCACCAGTTTTTTCCGCTGTGGACGTTTTCTTTGGAATCAGCAGATTGAAAACTGACTAACAAATGCGATTTGGAAGAAGCTTCGCAGCCAAGACACAGCATTTGTGCTACATTGCGACGTAAAACACCGTTCGAATTGAGAAGGTGAAAATACGTCACTCAAAGCCTTTTGTATTTTCCGCTTCGTCTAGAAAGCATCGTTGCTCGTGGTGGAGCGGTGTTGTTTTCGCCGTGGTCCATCGTTCTCGTCAACGCCATGATTACAGCGCCCAAGAGGGCTAACCTTACAGCACCGTCACCTGAACAGCACTGCCAGGCTTGGTTGATTTGGGCAAATAATGACAAGTTTAGCAAATGACGTCGTGACAGGACTTTCGTTGCGCCTCGCATTGCCCCGTCTGCCAACGGAGTCTTTCTTCTACTTTTTCTCGTGATGATACTTGATGATACAAGGAAGGCCTGCATCGCCCAGAAATGATTGTCTATCCGCAAGGCAACGCGGCAGATTGCCCCATTTGGCCGCTTTTCCCCGTCCATGTCAGCCTTCTTTTTCTTCCTTCTCTCTGTGTTCTCGTTTCCTAAGGAACCTGTGAACTGTTCCAATGGCCAAGACAATGTCCGAGAGGCTGAGTCTCTATGGCCATGCCGTCGGGCACCAGTTGTAAACAGAGAGCAAATAGGGTAATCGGAAAGGATCACGTTGAATCCCCTTGAGTAGAGCCAAGCTTTTGACGAACCAGAGAAGAAGAAGGTTCTCATCCCAAGAGATCTCGCAACATAGCATCCGACAATTAAGCTTTTCACGCCATATGAAGTATCTGGTACGGGGGCCAGCGTTCCATTGTTGAGCATAAATGCTTGTATGTTACAATAAAATGGTAAGAATCTTTCTTGAATTTCAACAGCTTCGGACTGAGCCCTTTGATAATGCACATTTCTACTCTTGTTCGTGCAACACGTATTATTCAACATACTCTCTATAGTATGTATGACTCGAAATAATATCACGTTTGTCTCTTTGCAAAGTATCTCGGTAAAGCAATGTGCACAAATTGCATCTTGACAAATGATGCATTTCTTTTCTGTAAATCGAGTTACCTGAAGTCCATGGCTTCGGCGCTAGAACACTTCGATTTCAGCACTTCCACGGCGCCTTATTACTACAGCCTCGCTGCTGTGCCGTACCAACAGCAGGAGAGCAGCTTCCCGTCCCTCTCTAGACCCACTAGCGCGAGGCAGAGCACAAGGTTTCCCCAGAACGAGAGATCGCCCCATTCCGCTTTCGCCTTCCAACACATACGACATATGAGTTTCGATATTCAAACTTCAGACGGCATTCGATCAAGGCGCAGGTACAGCAAACGGCCGCGCCGCTCATCGACTTTATCGTCTTTTTTTTTCTACTCGGCGGCCGTACCGTTCTTCCGTGGTGCCCGGGCAAGCCACAACCGACGTCCCGTCTTTTCTGTATCTCGCTTCTCTCTGGTGCAACCCTTTCCCACCAATTTGCACCATTTCCCCTCACTTTGCAACGTCCTGCATCTGCACCCTGCACAGCCTCGTTCGCGTGCACCTGCAACCCGTGATTACACATTTCACAACAAGTCCACAACCTGACCACACTTCATAATGTCCGTGCCGTCGAAACCGGACCGGAGCTTGTTGGACCGGTTGAATGCGCTCAAGCCATCGAGCATTTCGTTGGCCGCGCCACAGCAGAGGCAAGTCACAGTTCATTTTGCTGCAGTTGAAAGTAGTTGAAAGCCTCACAGTCCACCATACTAACACGAACAGCCTCGGTGATGCACCACCAGCCGACATCACGCCGTCTGCTTTGTCGTCCGCGGCAGCTCCAGTGACCAGAGAAGACCGCTTGTCTGCCCGCCTCAAGACGCTACGAGAAGCTCGTGATGGCGCTGCTGACAAGGGCGGCGATGGCCACGAAAATGAGAAAGACAACGGCAGCGAACCAGAGAAGCCAGTAGCTTCACCATCACCAGAGCAGCCAAAAGACAACGATGAAGTGGCAACCAGTGAAATCAAAAGTCCTGGGGCCGACAGTGGAAAAGCAGACGACGTCACAGACGATCCGCTGTTTTATGTCGACGACGAAGCAGTCAACGATCTGTTGCTTGAGTTAGCGGCAGAAGGGCTCGGGGAAGATGAGGAGCTCCTAGATGGCGAGGACGAGGCAGATCGGCTTGCCCGTGGTGACGGCACAGGCGACGATGACGACTTAATACCGTTGCCGAGTGTGCCAAAACGGCTAGGCGACGAGTCCAGTGACGACGAAGACAATGACGCAGACAACTCCAAGATGGTTGAGGACTTACTCAAGAGTCTAGCTGGCACAACAATCAAAGACGACACTGCAGGAAACAGCAAAAAGGACAAGCCAAAAGACGGCCACGACTCGGACGACTCAGATGGCGACGATATGCAACGAGAAGTACGACGGGTTCTAGAAGAAGCACAAGACGAGGTCGACCTAGCCAAGCAGCAAGGAGAGACCAACGTTGAAGGTGAAGATGAAGCTATTGTTACAGGACCTAGGAGGCGGAGCACGGGTCAAGATGACGAGCCCATCCCACCACGAGATGCGCCTAAAAAGGACGACAATGATGCAGACAACTTTCTGGGTCTTCCTACCGTTCCAACAAGACTTATCGATCCACCGCCATCACCCCCCTCTCTCCCGTCTGTTCCTTCACAAAAACTTCCTAAACGAGGCGACGACGACGATATTTCTGCCCGCCTCGCCGCTCTACGCGGTCTCCAGGGAAAAGCCGCCGGCCTCGGTCAGACGGACGCCTTTGGTCTGCCCTCGGCTCCAACCTTCCGCCCAGGTGAAGAAGAAGGCGGTGTTCTAAAACGAGGACACTTTGGCCACGGCCGCAACAACTATACAGACGCCGACCAAAAGGCATGGTGCGTCGTTTGTCTCGAAGATGCCACAGTGCGCTGTCTTGGCTGCGCCGACAACAATGGCGGCGACGAAGACGACCAGAACAATGCCTACTGCGACCGTTGCTGGCGAGACATGCATGTCGGACCGGCTGCTGGATTTGACGAGCGTGGTCATAAACGGGTGCCTCTTGTGAGGTGAACCACACATACCTTGATAATCTATTCACGATTGATGACACTTTAGATAGAAAGACATTTGTATTTTCTCGCTTTATTCCATGCGTGTGTTCCAATAATAGCCTCCAGTTCCCAATTTTGCCCGTATGTGCCTCCCTTTCCGTTGTTTCTGTGTGTGTTCCTCCTATCCCTTGGGGGATATTATATGCAAAGCCAATCTGTGATAACAGGGGTCAGAAAATCAAAAATCAAAACAGAAAGCCAATATCCCTATCCCTACCCTCCGATATACCAGGTCCAATCAAAAACAAATAACACAACAGATAAATAATACAAACACGCCAAAAGACAATCTTCAAACTTCAACTTAATCAACCTGCAATCCTCTACGACTGCGAGTTGGACCCGTAGTCGGCTCGGCTGTTGTTGCTCGCGCGGCCCGTGATATCCTGCCACGTCGCGCCAAACCGCCGGCCTGTGCTCGCCAGCAGGCCTTCCTCTTCGTCCGCCTCGGCCTCCTCGTCAATCTCCGACAGGTTCAGCCGCGGCGTCCGGAATAGCGACGTCGCAAACACAACGAGGAACACGGCCAAAAAGGCAAACTGCGCCCAAAAGTCAATGGCGCCAAACACGGGCCAGTTGAGCGTCAGCCGGTTGAGAAACGTCGACATGACCGTCGGTGTGCACACGTCCTTGGCCGCCTTGTCCTGGTACGCCTCGGAGCACGGCTTGATCCAGTCGGGGTGGCCCGTGCAGTCAGGCTGCTCGCCCGGGTGCAGCGGCGGGTTCATGCAGAACGTCTGTGTGCCAAAGTTGCTGTACTGCGGCGCCACGAGCATGGCCACAGCGTAGTTGATGGCCAAGATCATGAGCGCAAGCATCACGGTGGCTGCCAGAATCGCCTGCGGTGCCGTGCGGCCCTTCTTGATCTGGAAGATGCGCACCCACAGGAAGCGGATGCCAATGGCGGCGAGGCCCGAGATGGAGCTGCTGAAGAAGTAGAGAACCAATAAAGCCATCAGCACGTAGTCGACGGGGAACGCCCTTGCCGCCTTCATAAAGAACCAGTTCATCGGCTGGAACACATTAATGTGGCCCAGAATGTAGCCGCAGTGCTGCTTGCACACCGAGTTGGCCGCCTTGTCGATGCCCGTAATAATCATCGAGATGACAATCAAGAGCGACAGCGCCAGGAAGAAAATGCCGCCCAACAGCTTGAGCGGGCGGAACACGGCCTGCATCTTGTTCCACACCTTGAACACCCAGCTGCGGCCCTCGCCACTCGCCTCGGCCGCCAGCCGTTCGCGGCGCACCAGCGTGCGCTCTTCACGCATCAGCGTCTCCAGCTCGCGACGGTCCTTGGCGGACATGCCGTCGGAACGGCCAGAGTTGCGCATCTCGAGCTGCCGCTGGCGCTCGCGGTTCTGTTCGAGCGCCGACGCCGTCGTCTGGCTCAGCTGCGGTGCTGAGATTGAGGGGGCCGACTTGATAAACGAGATAGGCAGCAGTGCCAACCCAGCACCAGTGTACAAGACGTACAACAATGTGCCGAGCGTCATCAGCAGGCCGACCGAGAACGTGAGTGCCTTTTCGCCATTGTTTTCGGCCAGCAGCTTGCGGAAGTAGTCAAGGTCCAGGTGCTTGCCGGATCCCTTACGACCAGCCGCAGGCACAAAGAAGCCAATGAGGAAGAGCGCCACGACGAGCACAAGGAAGACAATCGTGTACTTGAACGCGCCCCAGAGCCGCCCGCTGAACGACTTGTTGCGGTTCTCCTCCTCGTCAATCTCGTCGTACTCCTCGAACCAAAAGTATGTAAAGGGGATCACCACCAGGCACAGCAGCGCGTCGAAGCTATACAAAGTATAGTAGGCGATCTTGAGCGTGCTCAGAATACCGTCGACGTGTTCGGGTGTGGCCCAGTCCTTCTTGGCACCGAGGGCGGTCGCGGTTGTCGACGACACGAGGGCAATGTCGACGGGAAGGAGGAAGACGGTCGCGAGGAGGGCCGTGATGCTAACTATCGCGACGGAGCTGACGACTGCCGAGCGGTCGCGCGGCGCCTGCCATGTAAACGTCGTGATGACGGCAGCCACCAGTGCCAGGCCGACGGCCACCGCATAGGCGATCCAGATCAGGCTGGTCTGTAAAAGGCCGGCCATCTTGGCGAAAATATACAGCAGGGCCTAGATGCAAATAGAGTCGAGAAGAGAGAAGATCCTGTCGTAGCCTGTGCGGGGACGGCACGGGACGGGAAAACGGGTGGGGTTGTATTCGTGTATTCAAATGGTAAATGGTAACCGGTGTAGCCGGCCGAACGGGCTTCGGATGAGTGAATGTGCGTGCGGATACCGAAACTGTGGATGGCAGAGAAAGTCGAGAATCGATCTCGACCACTTCGATTGGATCCGCGGGATTATGGGGTTAAAAGGTTGCCGCTCGATGGGGCTGCAGCTGCATGTTGACACCCTACGATGGAGGGCTGGAATGCGCGCGCGGTAGGTGTTGTGGTGCTTGTCGGCTCGTGTGTTGGCGGAGACTGTGGCAGCGCGGTGTTGTTGTTTGGAATGAAGATCGAGGGAGAAGCGATGTGATGAGGAGAAACGAAGGGAGTGAAAATATTAAGGGAGAAAGGAGGAAAGAGGATACGTGAGAAATTGCCAATCGTGGCCCGTGATAAAGTGGAGGAGGGGAAAGGGCAAAGGACAAGTGAAGCGTGTTGAGCGGATCCAGAAAGTCCGCTCTTTCCAAATCGAAATCGAGAAGCAAAAAGGCAAGAACACGAGCAGTTCGTTTCGTGCCTTCCCTCGAAACAGGGTTTCAGGTCGTGACGCAATGGAGCATGAAGGACCTCGGGCGCCCGCCAAATGAAGCTTATGTGGGGCAGAGTCCACCTGTAGGCCAATAAAAACAGCAGAAATCGGGCCCCGTCTGTCCTAAAACTAGCGGCGGCCAGCCCTGAAGGCCGCCGGAAGAAACACTCAGGTGTAACTCTGTGAAGCGTGGTTGCACCTGCCGCCAGCCAATCACCGAGCTCCACTGCCATCTGCGCGTCGCTTCTGCATTTGGCAATTGGCGTTTGGGACCTTTGTTCCTGCTGCAATGGGCATCGCGACACTAGTTTTTGCTTGCATCGATATCCACAGTCGACATCTCAAGCATCACCACAACATAATATCCCCGAAAGCGCTCCATATCGTTTGTCGACAACCACCTCCGCCTGTCGACCGCGTGGTAACATGGTCGTCCTGTGCACACGACGACAATGCAGTGCTATACCGAGCTAACGCCGCCCACGGGTGTCACGCACTCGCTCAACATCGCCCTGACCTCGTCACGGAGCAGCAATCTTGTCGTCGCCAAGTCGTCTCTGCTGCAGGTCTTTGCGACTAAGACAGTAGCCACCGACCTCGATGCCCAAGCCGACGCGAGCTCGACCGGCCAGGCATCGTATGCGCCAGCGGCCGCCTACGACAACCGGATCAACAATGACGACGGCGATGGCCTCGAGGCATCATTTCTCGGCGGCGACTCTGCCCTCTTGCGATCCGACAAGGGCGTCTTGACGAAACTGGTACTGGTGGCGGAGTTCAAGCTGGCAGGGACGGTCACGGGGCTGGCGCGGATCAAGATTGCAGGCACAAAATCGGGCGGCGATGCATTGCTTCTCGCATTCAAAGACGCGCGATTGAGTCTTGTTGAATGGGACCCCGAGTCCAACGATCTGTCGACAATTTCTATCCATTACTACGAGCAGGACGAGCTGCAGGGTGCGCCCTGGGCCGCGCCGTTAGGCGACTATGCCAACTTCCTCGTGGCTGACCCTGGCAGCCGATGTGCAGCACTTCGATTCGGTGCTCGAAATCTCGCCATTCTACCCTTCCGTCAGCCCGACGAGGAAGAAGATATCGATATGGACGACGATTGGGATGAGGAGCTCGACGGGCCACGGCCGGCCAAAGATGCAGCTGCGGCTGTAGTGACCGGCGCTGGCGCCTCAATCGAGGACACGCCGTTTGCACCTTCTTTCGTTCTCCGTCTCTCGAATCTCGATCCGAACCTCTTGCACCCAGTGCACCTCTCCTTCCTCCACGAATACCGCGAGCCGACATTCGGCATCCTTTCGTCGTCAACACGGCCGTCGACTGTCCTCGGCCGCCGCGACTGCCTGTCGTACATTGTGTTCACGCTCGATCTGCAACAAAAGGCGTCCACAACGATTCTCTCAGTCGCCAACCTGCCCCAGGACCTATTCCGCGTCTTTCCTGTCCCGTCGCCCATCGGCGGCGCCCTGCTCCTCGGCACCAACGAGCTCATCCATATCGATCAATCGGGCCGTGCCAATGGAGTTGCAGTCAACCCTTTTACAAAACAGAGCACATCCTTTGGCCTAGCCGACCAGTCAGATCTCGATCTGCGGCTCGAGGGCAGCAACATTGAGGTGCTGTCTCCCGAGACAGGAGAGCTTCTTCTCGTACTGAACGATGGGCGGATTGCTGTCGTGACGCTTGTCGTGGACGGCCGTGTCGTGTCTGGCGTGACCATCAAAGTCGTCTCTCAAGAAGCGGGCGGCGATTCTCTCTTGTCGGGTGTTGCCTCACTGACCAAAGTCGGTCGGCAGGCACTGTTTGCCGGCAGCGAAGACTCCGACTCGATCATCCTGGGCTGGTCGCGAAAGCAGTCTGAGAATACACGGCGGAAACAGAAATCGGGCGACGAGCCTTTTGACGACGCACAAGAAGACGGCGAACTCGAAGATGAAGAAGACGACGACGATCTGTACGGAGATGGCCCGTCAACAATAAACCTGTCAGCATCGATTGGTAGTGGTGGCTCCGGCAAGGGCAGCGGCGACCTCAGCTTCCGTGTCCACGACCGCCTTATCAGCATTGCACCGATCCGGGACATGACCTTTGGCACACCGCCATTGGCCGGCGAGGCGAGCAAGTCCGACACTGACAATCAAAAGAAGATTCGCAGCGACCTTAGTCTCGTCTGCGCCGTCGGCCGCGGCAAAGGAGGAGCGCTGGCGCTTCTGAACCGGGAGATCAGTCCCGAGCCCATTGGCACATTTGATTTTGCCGAAGCACGAGCCCTGTGGACAGTGTGCGCATCCAAGCCGATCCCCAAGACGCTGCAGGGCGAGAAAGGTGGTGCCACAGTTGGCGATGACTACGAATCGCCAGCCCAATACGACAAGTTCATGATTGTGGCCACCGAAGACGAGGAAGGCTTTGAGCGATCAGATGTCTATGCCGTCACAGGTACCGGTTTTGAAAAGCTTACCGGCACAGAGTTTGAGCCGGAAGCTGGGTCGACTGTGCACGCCGGCACAATGGGCAAGCACAAGCGGATTATCCAAGTGCTCAAGTCCGAAGTGCGGTGCTACGATGGAGGTGAGTACATCAGAGTTTTCAATGTGCTTTTGTTTAATCTGCTAACGTGTCAGACCTCGGTTTATCACAGATCCTTCCTATGGTGGATGAGGATACTGGCGCCGAGCCCAAGATCCTGAGCGCAAGCATCACAGACAAGTACCTGTTGGTGATCCGCGACGACGCGAGTGCGTTTGTGGCAGAGATGAATAAGGACTTTGAGCTTGAAGAAATTGAGCGTGAAGATGAGACTCTGTCGTCAACAAAGTGGGCAACGGGCTGTCTTTACAACGACACAACCGGGGCCTTTTCCGACAACATCAACGGTTCCGACAACATCCTCATGTTCCTGCTCAGCGAAGCAGGACAGTTCCATGTAAGACAACTGCCAGCCTACCCTGAGAGTGTCCGTAAACTAACACGCCGCCAGATCTACTCTGTGCCCTCTTTGAAGCAGCTCTATGTTGCAGACGGTCTCTGCTACACCCCTCCTCTCTTGTCAGCAGACTACACGGCTAGGCGCGGCACGACAAAAGAAGAGCTGACGGAGCTTCTGGTGGCCGACCTCGGCGACACTGTCTCCAAATCACCGTATCTCATTTTGCGGCACGCCAACGACGACTTGACCATCTACCAGCCGATCCGGCCAAACACGGCCGCAGCATCAGACCAGTCAGCGAAGAGCCTCCGTTTCTTGAAGATACCAAACATTGCTTTTGCAAAGGCTTCCCCAGAGGACACTGCTCCCCCACCAACACAAGACGGCGAGAGCTCTGCTGCCCGCTGCATGCCACTCCGCGCCTTTGACAACATTGGCGGCTACAGTACTGTCTTTTTGCCTGGTGCGTCGCCCAGCTTTGTCCTCAAGTCGGCCAACTCGTCGCCCAAGGTGCTCAACCTGCAGGGCACGGCGGTGCGCAGTCTCAGCTCGTTCCACACGCAGGGCTCAGAACGCGGCTTTATCTATGTCGACGTCAAGGGTGCCAGCCGTGTTTGTTCTCTGCCGACCAACACCAACTTTGCTGAACTGGGGGTGTGTGTCCGCAAAGTCCCGCTCAACGTCGATGCCAACACAGTCGCCTACCACCCGCCATCGCAAGTGTACGCCGTGGGTGCCAGCACCCTCGTGGACTTTGAGCTGCCCAAGGACGACACCCACCGCGCCGAGTGGGCCAAGGAGAACATTACGTTCAAGCCGCAGGTCGAGCAGGGCCAGCTGCAGCTGATCAGCCCTGTGAGCTGGACGGTGATTGACACGGCCGAGATGGAGCAGTTCGAGGTGATCATGTGCGTCAAGACGCTGAACCTCGAAGTGTCTGAGGCGACCAACGAGCGCAAGCAGCTGGTGACGGTGGGCACGGCCATTTCGCGCGGCGAGGACCTGGCCATCAGGGGCCGTGTCTACGTGTTTGACGTCGTCACCGTTATTCCCGAGCCGGGCCGCCCCGAAACCAACCGCAAGCTCAAGCTGGTGGCCAAGGAGGACATCCCGCGCGGTGCTGTGACAGCACTGTCCGAAATCGGCACGCAGGGACTGATGCTCGTGGCCCAGGGCCAAAAGTGTTTGGTGCGCGGCCTCAAGGAGGACGGCACCCTTTTGCCGGTGGCGTTTATGGATATGAACTGCTACGTCACGAGCGTCAAGGAGCTGCCGGGCACGGGCCTGTGCGTGATGGCAGATGCGTTCAAGGGCGTGTGGTTCACGGGCTACACCGAAGAGCCGTACAAGATGATCCTGTTTGGCAAGAGCAACACGCGGCTGGGAGCGATCAATGTCGACCTGTTGCCGGACGGCAAGGAGTTGTTTATTGTGGCGACCGACGGCGAAGGCAACCTCCACGTCTTGCAGTTTGATCCTGAGCGTGAGTACCCTCTATGCTTACGAACATGTTTTTTATAATGATGAACACTAATATCTATAGACCCCAAATCTCTACAGGGCCATCTGCTTCTGCACCGGGCCACGTTCTGCACAGGCGCCCACTTTGCCACCAGCTCCATCCTGCTGCCGTCAACGTCTCCTAACGATGACGGGGTCAATGGTGCTTCAGCAACCAACGGTCATGCCAATGGAAATGGACATGAAAACGGCGACTCTGAAGAAAACGGCAATGGCAACGGCATGCAGGTCGACGCCGACGACGAGCACCAGGCTGGTCACCCACCGCCACAACATTTGCTGTTTGCCAGCCCTACAGGCGTGCTGGCTTCAATGGCACCGCTCTCCGAGTCAGAATACCGCCGGCTGTCGTCCCTGGCCGCTCAACTCACCACAACGTTGACCCACACAGCCGGCCTCAACCCCAAGGGCTACCGCCTGGCAGCCGGCGCGGCCGACGACGCGGCCATTGACGCTCCCGGTGTCGATGCCGCCGTCGGCCGCAGTGTTGTGGACGGTGCAATGTTGGCCAGATGGGCCGAGCTGGGGTTGGGCCGGAAGAGCGAGATTGCCGGCCGTGTGGGCTTTGCGAGTGCACTGGATGTGCGGGCAGCCCTCGAGGGTGTCCTTGGCTGGTCGCGGATGTCGTACTTTTAATTGACATCTAAGAAAAATGTCTTGTTTTTTGGTTTATTTTTTGTAGAATAGTGCCAACTTAGGAATGGGAATATGAAAAGCGATTCGAAGATAAGAGGTCAACCGTGTGAGGTATCTATTGGATTATACATGTGTTATTAAGGTTGGCGCTTGCTTAATCAACGTGAAATTGCATCTACCTATTCTCAGACCTTTTGCGGTCTGTTTTTTTTCGCTCGTATGACTTCTTATCGTTTCTTTCCATTGCTTTTTTTTATATATTTCCTTTTCATTTCTATTCTGGACAAATAAAATAAAATAAAATCAAAATGATCCATACCTAAATTAGTTACAGTCAAACATTTAATTAAATAAGTTAAAAATTTAACCTTTGAGAGTACTGACATGTAAAAATAACTACAAAAATTGTAAACAAAAAATCTCGTCATAATTCCTTGTCGATATCACTGAACATAAGTCATGACGTCGCTGCATTGACGGCAGCCTGCTTCTGTGGTGGTCAGTACTTACCTTCTGATTGGCTCCTGCCCAGTTTGTCTGTTGACAAGATCGGCGCTAGGCCGTTTTGGGCGTTTCCAGAAAATTTAGTGTCCCCCCGCATGAATTGGAAAGAAGGGTCAAAAATTAATTCGTTGGTAAAAAGGAAGGGACGAAGGACATTAAAATCTCAATCGCGCGAAACAGACGCGAAAAGGGGCACAAAGGGGAAATTAAAGAGCCACAAGGCGCGTGTTTCTGACGAGACATGCCACTTTAACGACAGGCTCCTCTTTTTTCTTGCTCTGTGCTTTTGCGCCTTGCATTCTTGATTACGTCTTTTTGCTATTCGCTTCTCGGTTTCGAGAGTGGGGGTGTTTTCTTGCGCCGTCGTCTCTCTTGTCCTTCATTTGCCCTTTTCGCCCTTTTGGCCTTTTTTGTTGAGTTGGCATCTTCTTGTCTATTTGTTTTGTTGAACGAAGCATTGCTGCCCTCAATTGCTCGAGCTTCATCGTGTTTTCATCTTTGATCTTTGATCTTTCCGACCCTCTGGAGCGAAGGTCATACCACAGCCTTGCGTCACTCTCCACATTGGCCTTCCTTTTCGAGACCAACTCCCTCCCACTTTAGATCCTAAAAGGTATGTTTTATCTTGTTTTCGGGACCCATTGTCATTGCCACGCAGATTCGCAGAAGACCCCCGTCTGTCCCCCACCGTGGCATCCAGCATCTATGATCTTGCATCTTGCATGCCCTCTATCGTGCGCTCGTCTAACATTCGAGGTCCAAGACTGCCGACATCCTCGTCGCAGAATCGATCGCATATCTTCCTCTTACAACAGCTCCCACAATGTCGTGGATTGCAGCAAGCGGCGCGCAACGAGCGGCCGCCGCAGCCTGCTATGGCTGTCTCGTGAACGGCGCGGCTCCGGCTGCGGTGGCCGCGCGCCATTCTCACTCTAGATCGTCGTCGCTCTCGTCGCCTTCTCCCTCTGTCTCTGTTGCCCCCGCCTCGGTCCGCTTTGCCTCTTCGACCTCCTCCACGACAAAACCCCGCGCAACACGCGCCTCGCGCGCTACGTCATCGGCTGCCGCGACAGCCGCTCCCTCTGTCACCGAGGCCGTGCAGACAACGACAAGAAAACGGGCGAGCAGCAAAACGGCGGCTGCCGCTGCAGCTGCTGCAACCTCTACAGACGGAGAAGCTCCAGCAGCGCCAGTCAAGGCGACGCGGGGCAGAAAGAAGAAGGAGGTCGTGGAGGCAGAGGCGGCAGCTGCCGCAGAGGCGGGTGAAGCAGCACCGGCGCCGGCCAAGAAAACGAGAGCGACAAAGACGACCACCACAGCGACGACTAAGACGACATCAACGAGAAAGAAGGCTGCGGCTGCGGCAGCTGTGGCAGAACCGGAACCAGAAGCCCCTGCACCGGCGCCTGAACCAGCCAAGGCCGCAGAACCTGTTAAAGAGGCAGCGCCCGTCAAGGCGGCACCTCCTAAGGCAGCACCGATCAGAGCCGCACCCGTCAACGCAGCAGCGCCGATAACACCTGCACCAGCTAAGCCGGCGGCCCCCGCCAAGCCTGCGGCTCCATTCAAGCCCGCCGTTGCTGCCGCCCCAGCTGCGCCCGCCAGCTCAACGACCGCACGGAGGACGACTGCTGCTGCACCGAAGAAGGCAGCTGCCCCTGCGACACCAACATCTGCTTCTGCTACACCGGCACCCCGTTTTGCTGCCGCTTCGAAGCCTGCACCTCCGCCTCCATCGCCGACTGCCAAGCCAAACCCCTACAACGTCACCAGCCAGGAGGAGGCGTTGGCTGAGCTCAAGCGTCTGCGCCAGGCTGCCTCGCCGCCGACCACACCCCGTCCGCCGCCCATGTCGGCCGCTGCGGCTCGTGCGACAGCTGCAGCTATGGCCTCGGCGGTCTCATCATCCTCGTCGAGGGAACCGAGAGCCCGTCTTACTCTGACGGCCGAGGAAAAGGAGCCGTTTGACGATGGTCCAAGCCATGGCCACGGCGGCGGCGCCACGGCCGTGCCCAACATTGCCGACACGCCCGAGTACAAGAAGGCGACGCGCCAGTGGACCGCCCTGATTGTCGCCATGCCTATTTTGCTTGTGACGTCCTACTACTTGTTTGATCGATGTAAGTGCACGCACTTGTTCATGTTTTTATGTTATCGTTTTGTTCCGTTCTAACAGTTCAGTGGCCCTTGGGAACGTGCCGACGGATCTGCACGAGTACCGCGAGAAGCTGCAGCGGGCCGTGGACCAGCTGGGCGAGGCTGCCACGACGGTCCTGGGCGGCGAGAACAACCCGACGCCAGCCAAGAAGGAGAGCGAGTTTGTTCCGGACGATGCCGGCAGGAAGTAATAGACGTGATGGAAAACGGGGTAATTAGGGAAAGGGAAGGAAGGATGTATGATACGTTGACGATAACGACCGATCACGACTCTGTTCCTACACCCATGCTACATAGGAAAATGCGCCGAGCATGCCGCTGCATTCTGCGTGTTTTTAGAACATGATACTCGAGAGGACCACGGTCCATCTCGCAACTCCATTCTGACTACAAACCGTTCCGATATTCTGTGTTTCTTGGGAGTGTATCACGAGTAGTCACATCGTGAATACTGTTTTCATATACAATGACATCACGTGCAGGCGAGTAAGCGATCAAGCCATTGAATGTCTGTCCACGTCTCTTGATTAAATAATCCATCTGTCCAGGGATAGTTGGGACGAATGAAAACGTGGAGAATAAGCTAGAAAAGAACTAGAAAGGGCCATCCTCGCATGCACTTACACCGTAACCTCATCAGACGGAAAGTGCTACCACGGACAATGAATACGCAGAAGGGTCGAGAGGGTGTTGTTGAATTTGCGAGGCTGGCACACTCTTTATTTTGCTAGTCAAAGTTCCACGAGTCAGGCTGCTCGGTTTCGACGACTCAGGATTCAGAATTTCCCAAGGGGGTGCCCGGCTGGCATCGGTTGACCTTTCCCGGCACCAATAATTTGTGGAGACCTGACTTACACAATGAGTTCTGTGCAACAGAACCTTGTCAAACAAACCGCATCATGAGTTCACACATTGCTGAGATACCGATCCAGCACACTGGCTCTCATGACGTTATGAATTATCGATATACAATGTTCTTTTATATGTGCGTATGTACAGTGTAAAACAACAACTAACTAGAAAATGTATGAAAAATGAACAGGTAAAATGTATGGAAACAAAATGACTGAAAACAAGATAAACCAAAACGAAACAAAACAGAAAAAGCTCTTTTATCTAAAATCGTAAAAGTCGATTCGATGTAGATGCATGTCGATGATGGCCAATTCGAACGATGTCCTTTCCTATCTTCACAATCTCCCACTGTCCCATTTTGCCTCAATAGCATCTCCTTTCCCTATAGCTTCGACTTGCTGCCGGCGGCGCGCTGCTTCATAATCTCGGCAGCGTCGCGCTTGGCCCACTCGCGCATCGTCTTGCGCTGGATCTTGCCCGACGCCAGCTTCGGCACCTCGTCCACGTAGATCACGCCGCCCGTCAGCCGCTTGTGCTTGGCCACCCGCTTCTCCATCCACTTCTGGATGTCCTCGGGCGTCACCTTGCCCTTGGAAGCCTCGTGGATCGTCACGTACGCCCGCGGGAACTCCTCGCTGTTGAGCGTGATGCCGACAACAGCAGCGTCGGCAACGTGGTCGTTCTCGAGCAGCACGCCCTCGAGCTCGGCGGGCGCCACCTGCAGCGCGTTGACCTTGATCAGCTCCTTCTTGCGGTCGACGATCCAGAAGTAGCCCTCCTTGTTGCAGACGGCGATATCGCCCGTCTTGAGCCAGCCGTCGGGCGTCAGGCACTCCTTGGTCGCCTCCTCATTGCGCCAGTAGCCCAGGCAGATGTTGGGGCCGCGCACGTGCAGCTCGCCGGGCTCGCCCATCTTGACCTCGTTGCCGTCCTCGTCCACAAGGCGGCACTCGCAGTTGGGGTCCAGGCGGCCCACGCTGCCCGAGTTGTCCTTGATGCCGCCGGGCACGTGGATGGCGCCGCACGTCACCTCCGTCATGCCCCAGCCCTGGTTGATCTGCATGTTGAACCGGCGCTGGCACTCGTTTTGCAGCTCGCGGCTGAGCGGTGCGGCGCCGCACAGCACGTCGCGCACAGAGCGCAGGTCGTAGCGCTGCGTCTCGGGCCGCTTGGACAACATGACCAGGATGGGCGGTGCGATCTGCAGGCTCGTGATCTGGAACTTGCCAATGTTGAACAAAAACTCCTCGTAGCGGAACTCGGTCATGATGTAGATGGGCACCCGCAGCTTGATGGCCATCAGGATCGTGTACAGCTGGCCGTACGCGTGGTACAGCGGCAGGAAACCAATCCAGCGCTCCTGCGGCCGGTCCTTGAAGGCATACGGCTTGTGTGCGTACCGAATGAAAATGGTCTGGTCGACGTTGGCGATCAGGTTGGCGTGCGAGACCATAACGCCCTTGGGCAGGCCCGTCGTGCCGGAGCTGTAGTTGATCGTGGCCACCGTCTTCTTGGACTCGGCCGGCACCAGCTCGGGCCAGTGGTAGCGTGCAGCATCGGCGTCCGAGCCGGCCAGGCCCTGGCGCCAGTCGACGATACCCTCCACGGGCGTCTTGTTCTCGACATCCGAAAACAAGAAGATGCTGGACTTGGGGATGCCGGCCTTGCTGGCGCCCTCGAGTGCCGTCTTGACGAGAGTCGGGTGGACGAGCAGGACCTTGGCCTGGGTGTTGGTCATCTGGTGGATGACTTCGGGGACGGTGTAGCCCGGGTTGGTGCCGCTGAAGATGTAGCCGGCGCCGACGATGCCCAGGTAGGCGACGGGCACAAAGATCTGGTTGGGCGTGAAGATCATGACGACGTCGCCGCGCTTGAGGCCGAAGCGCTCAAGGCCAAAGGCCAGCTTCTTGACCCATGTCAGGGCCTGGGCGGGCGACAGGTTCTTGCCGACGGGATCACGCGTGTCGTACCAGAGCGGCTCCTCCTGCGGCTTCTCGTTTTTGGGGAACAGGTAGGAGAGGATGTTCGTCTGGGGAATATCCAGGTCTGGGTAAGGCGATGTGTACGGCATTTTGCCGGTGTGAAGAGGACGAGGAGGACGAAGAAGGTGGTGAGGCGAGAGAGAGAGAGAAAGAGGAAGAGGAAGGGTATCAAAGGGCGAGGAGAAGAAGGGAAAAGGAAGAACCTCTCGTCGTCACGATGTATGAAAAGTAAAAAGAAAAATGGATGATATAAAAAAGTCGAAGAACACGGGAAACAGAAAGAAAAGGAAACAAAAGAGGCAAAAAGCGTGACGGGAAAAACACAATGGCAAGCCGGCCAGGCAAAAGAAAAGCGAGGTAGCAAAAGGCAAGTTCCCAAACAAGAAAGTCTAACACTGTTCCCTGTACGGAGCACGGAGTAACTGCGTACTAATACAGTGCACTGAGAGACAAAATAGAGAAGGCCAGAAAGACACACAGAAAAAGAAAAGATGGGGGACCAGGCTACTCGCCACGGAAAAGGTACCAGGCAATTGCGGAGGAGAGACGGATCATGGACCCAGCCGCCAGGAAAACGGAGCCAGCTGGAGATCCGGCAATAGAAGCAACCCCTCCTGAGGAGACAGAAATACTGTGGTAAGAGTAGAATAAAGAGAAGGAATATAATGTAAGCAGGCAAGGCGGAGTCCTGGAGTGTCGGAGGATCAGAGAGCGAGCTGTCACTGACAGGGGAGAGGGAAGACAGCAAGCAGAGGACAGATGAATTTGATGTGTCCTGTGTGGTCAGACTGGGTGGCAGGCTGAGGAATATTTTTGGCCTGCAACGTTGGGGAGACTCAGCAGAGTGAGGAGCAACCGGAAGACGGAACAGCCAGCACACAGAAGACAGACACAGAAAACTGTCTGCAGCAAAGGCCAATCCAATGGATGCTCACTCGAACAAAACCAGGGACAGCAGTGGAGACCAAAAAAAGGTCCTGAGATCCATTGAGAAATTGGAGAAGCCCTCAGCAGGGACGGATGGGCGGGCAGAATGGTTCCTGTGACGGCCAGAGTAGGCCAAATGCCAGTGCAGTGCTTGTCTTGCTGGCCGGCCATCATACTCCGCGTTATGGTTGGGGTTCGATTTGGTGTAAGTGGAGAGGGCTGATCGTCGTTGGTGTTTTGGTGTGAAAGGAGGAGAGAAGCTCCAGATTTGCCCTCGGGACGTCGGAGTTAGGTCGGCTGCGGGGAAAGACAGGGGTAGTTTACAGTGGGAAGGTGGCAGACAGAGCACTGATACGAAGAAAGAAGGTGCCATGGACTGTGGCTGGAGAAGGCTGGAGGGCTGCACTAAAAGAAAGGCCAAAGACAGACCAAAAGGCAGGAGCGACTGTGTCAGTGTCTCTTTGTTGACGCTGGGGAAGGAGGCACCGAGGTGCCAAACTTGAGCTGCAAACTAACCGGCAACTGCCACGGTAAGTTGCAGCGGCTGGGACTGGGGAAGGAGCGACCTGCTGGGTCCGCCGCTGGTGGCGTGCGTGGTAGCGTGCCCCGGCCGCCCCCCATCGCTCGCCCCGGTTTTACTGAATCAACATGTGGAGAGCCCTCCACTAACACGGCCTGGCCAGCAACAAGCGACGAGAGGCAAGAAGGAAAGAGCAAGAGCAGAGAGGGCACTATGGACGCACCTGCCTGGACCTGGACTGGGGAAAAGAAGTTACGCTGCAGCAGGCGCGAAGGACCGTTCTTTCTGCTTTTGTGAAAAAGTAGAGTAGCACAGTTTCATATACATTTCTTTTGCTTCACTTTTGCTCAATCCATTTATTTTGATTCCTGTCTCTCCCCCTTTCTTTCCATCCACATTCTCACCTCCCACCACACCACACACAACCGCCCACCATGTCCGATCTCCGCAACTTCGAAAACCTCTTCTCCCTCGAGGGCAAGACCGCCCTCGTCACCGGCGGCTCGCGCGGCCTCGGCCTGCACATGGCCACGGCCTTTTTGCGCGCCGGTGCTTCTCTGGTGATTGTCACTGCGCGCAAGCTCGAGGGCGAGCAGGGCATCAACCAGGCCGTCGAGCGCCTTAACAAGCTGCCCGGCATCAAGGGCCGCGCCGTCGGCCTGGCCGCCAACGTCGGCGACAGCGACGCCATTGTCAAGCTGGTCGCCCAGGTCAAGGATCTGGTCGGCTCGCGCGGCCTCAACATTCTGGTGTGCAACGCCGGTGCCTCGTGGGGCTCGAAATTCGAGGATGCGCCGCCGCACTCGTCGGTCAAGATCCTCGACCTCAACGTGCGCGGCATCTTTGAGCTCGTCCAGAAGAGCTTGCCGCTGATGGAGAGCCGTGCGACGCTCGAGGACCCCGGCCGCGTGATCATTATCTCGTCGACCGCCGGCACCAACGTGCCCCACGTCGGCGCCACGGGCACCATCATGTACTCGGTCTCCAAGGCGGCCGCCAACCATCTGGGCCGCAACCTGGCCGTTGAGCTCGGCCCCCGCCACATTACCTCCAACGTCATTGCGCCCGGTTTCTTCCCCTCGAAGCTCGCCCAGGGCCTGATCAAGAACCTCGGCGGCGAGGAGGAGCTCAGCAAGGACAACCCGCTTGGCCGTCTCGGTATCCCGGAGGATATTGCTGGTCTGGCCGTCTTCCTGTCGTCGGCTGCTGGCCGCTACGTCAATGGCGAGGACATCTCCGTCGACGGCGGTGCACGGTTATCCGCCGGCCGCCTGACGAAGATGTAAGCGGTTTATGGCTGGTGGTAGCTTTTGGGGGACATTTGTACAAAGATCTATTTTCTATTTATTTTCTTTATTTGGCATTGGTCATGTAGCGTATACTTTCAAAATGCATTTGATTTTCAAAATCCGCTGTGAATACCGACTTGAACGTCGATGTCAACAAATCTCGTGATTATGATGTCTTCCTGGTATCCAATTACTCATTGCAAGCAGTTTTTGGTGCTCTGATACCGATCACGGAGCCGAATCAGAAGCCTGCCAAAGCCGGGGCAATATTTTCAGGTACTTTAATAGGCACACATTGAGAGGCTGGTGCTTTTCAACAATCTCATGGCAGTGGCAAAAGATTGTCTCTCAGACAGCCATGTCTTTACTCCAATTGTCTGTGGGGTAAGCTAGGATAGCAGGTAGGGGACGAAGAGGACAAAGGCCAAGTCCCAAAAAGAAAAGAAAACGAGGCGATTGACACCATCTTGCCGAGCTATCTTATCAGTGTGTCGTGTTAGTGGCTAACTATTTCCGGGAAAACAACTCCAGACAGACGCGCTAACATACCAGAGTACTAACTTACAGTGAGAGATGGTCTCTGAGAAACCAGAGGCGAATTGGAGAATTCAATTAAAAAAAAAAGTCACGATGTAAAAAAGTGAGGAGTAAACAGCTGGCAAAGTAGCATTGAGCCGAGCTTCAAAGTACTACGGAGCCACACAAAAGTAATCTTACATTTGCAATACCTCTGAAGCTTCATCGGTTTGGTGATAGCAATTTGTGAATTTATTTACAAGGTATTGTTGTAGTCTAACAAGATCGATGCATGGCCGTATGTACCGTAAACATAAACAAGAAATGAAAGAAATCAAGAAATAGACAGAAAATAGATGATACACGCTCAGATTCTTTTTCATCCACACACTGCACCCATCGTTCAGTCAAACGACTCGTACTTGAAGCCGTACTGCTCCGTGAAGGCCTTGGCCTTCTCGTTGGTCTTCCGCAGGCGCTCAATGAACTTGCCGGCGGTCTTCATCTCCTCACGGCCGACCTGGTGCCGGTGAGCAGCGTCGGGGCCGTCAGCAACACGCACGAAACGGGCGTACGTCCACATCTCGGGCAGGGGAGTGTGCTGGGTCAGGCCCTGGCCAGCGTAGATCTGCATGCACTCGTCGATGATCTGGGTGGCCAGGTGGGGGACGAGGACCTTGCTCTGGGCAATGGCGCGCTTGCCGGCCTTGTTGCCGCGGACATCCATGGTGTCGGCAGCCGACAGGACGACGAGGCGGGCACCGTCAATCTCCATGCGCATCTGGGCAATGCGCTCAATGTTGCTGTCGAACTCGCCAATGAACTTGCCACGGGGCTTCTTGCGGGGGTCCTGGCAGCGGACGAGGGCAAGCTCGTAGGCACGCTCGCACTGGCCGAGCAGACGCATGCAGTGGTGGATGCGGCCGGGGCCCAGACGGCCCTGGGCAATCTCAAAGGCACGGCCCTCGCCCAGAATGACGTTGGCGGCGGGGACACGCACGTCCTTGTAGAGGTACTCGCCGTGGCCCTCGGGGGCCCAGTCGTAGCCCATGATGGTCAGGTTGCGCACCTGGGTGATGCCGGGGGTGTCGCAGGGCACGAGCAGCATGGTGTGGCGCTTCCAGCGGTCCTCGTTGTCGGGGTCGGAGCAGCCCATCAGGATGTAGAAAGAGAGGTCCTTGTTCCACAGGCAGTTGCCGTACAGCTTGCGGCCGTTGATGACGTACTCGTCGCCCTCGCGGCGGATCTGGATGCTGATCTGCGTGGCGTCGGAGCTGGCCACGTCGGGCTCGGTCATCGAGTAGGCCGACGAGGCCGTGCCCTCCATCAGCGGCTTGAGCCACTTCTCCTTCTGCTCCTCGTTGCAGTATTTGGCCAGCAGCTCAATGTTGCCCGTCTCGGGTGCGTGGCAGTTCATGGTCTGCGGCGCCCAGTAGCAGCGGCCCATGATCTCGGCGCAGCACGAGTACTCGAGGTTGGTCAGGCCCGGGCTCTCCTTGAAGTGGTTGGGCAGGAACAGGTTGAAGAGGCCCTTCTGCTTGGCCTTCTCGCGCAGCTCGTGCATGACGGGCGGGATGGCCCAGCGCTTGCTGGCCAGCTGCTGGCGCATGACCTGCTCGCGCGGGATGACCTCGTTCTCGACAAAGTCGTAGACATCCTGGATCTTCTGGACGGCCAGGGGCGACAGCTTCTGCTGCACCCAGACGGGTATCCGCTGGAACGCGGGGCCGTCGAAAACGGAGACTGGGACGGACATGGTGAGGGAGGTTGTTGTTGTGAGGCGGTGGTTGAGAGGCTGAGAGGTTGTAAAGTCGAAGAGAAAAAGAAGAGGAAGATGAAGACAAAGAAGGGAGACGAGGAGGCTGAGAATGTTATCCAAAAAGAATCAAGGAAAAGAAAGGAGGATGGAGAAGTAAGGTGTAGAAAGTAAATATGGGGAGAGGTCAAGATAAATAAAGAGAAAAAAGACAAAATAGTTCAAGCAGAAAGAGGAATGGTCATAGGAAGCGGAGTGGAAGCGAGAGAGAGACAGGGAGAGGCCGAGAGACAGACCACTCCAAGAGCGAGGTCCCAAGAGCGGAGGTCGGTCGCTCCTTCCTTCCCCAAAGCTGGGGTTTGTGCCGAGCGGCCTAGGGACTCGCTGCTTCTGGACTTAGCGAGTCAGAGCCACTCCAATCTTGCACGTTATGGGGCCTGATGATCTCTCAGAGTCTCTTTGGGGAATGGCTACGTCTAACAATAGTCAATGGCCACTTTGGCTTCTGATTGTGGTCTTTTCTGCATTGTGTTTGTGTAAAGAAGTGTGTTTTAACCGACGTTCTGTCTATTCCCCAGATGTGAAAGCCGCTGGAATTACAGTGGACACAGCGCATGTTAGGGCAGGCACAGCGCTGAACTGGCGCCAGCCACGGTCTCTTTTACCTGGAGAATGGGCCCACTCAGGCCCCCGCGGCTGTCAACATCCCCCTCTTGTTCTTACCGCGGCTAGGTACTTCAATTTGTCACCAGAACACACACAAATTACAAGTACCCGTCGACCGACTCCCTCACAATACCATTCTGGACATCGAATTTCCTCGTCATTTATTTTGACGATCCCAAAGCTCAAAAAAGTGTTTTGCGGGGAAGACCTCTTTGGCGTGTCTCGCATGTTGACTTCGGCCCCGGATTCTGGGGAAGCGGCGGCATCGGCGCGTTTATTCATCTCGGTGTTCAATGTACGCTGTCAGATGCTTCTTTATTGTTTTCTTATCATCGTTTCGTCTTTTCTTAAAGCCGTGTCTCTGTGTTCCTAACGGCCGATGACATGTTGATCTCGGTATTCCGGCTACTCGGTATGTGAGGCAGTGGAAGCATGTGTAACTTGTTCATATTGTGTGAGCTGCTATGCTTGAACTATCAAAGCCAGATGGTAGCCGTGGCACAAACCAATGCAGAGGTCTGCAGGAGTCATCTCAACCGTCGTGAATGCACGCCGAGGGGCAGCAACCCCCTCTTTCTTTTCCTTCATCCTTCTTTCCTCACAGTCTTTCCCCAGACCTTCCTCGCGCCTTCCTCACACAAACCCCCTACGGGATGATCTTGGCGGCGCGGAAGCGGTCAAAGGCCGTGTAGAAGGCGTCCTTGGTCGTGTACTCGACCTTGTCCTTGCCCATCATCTCGAAGCACTTGGTCATGTCCATCTGCCGGTCAAAGTTGAGCATCGTCATGATGAAGTAGGCAAAGCCGCCAAATGCGCGCTGGCTGCCGACACGGCCGCTCTTGAGGCCGTGCTTCTTCTCGAGCGCCGTCCACTGCTCAAAGTGGTCCGCCAGGTAGTTAATCGGGTCGGGGCCCTGGCCGCCGGCGGGCGGGGCGACACCCTTGAGGCCAAAGTAAGCGGCAATAACGGGCCACTTCTGGCTCCACGACGACGCGTTGTTGCTGTCGGCGGCGTTGTAGCGCTCCTCGGACGTCTTCTCGGGGTGCAGCGACGCGACGATCGACACCTTGGCGCAAATGTCCTGGCTGCTCTCAATGAACAGGTTCTTCCACGAGATCTCGCTGCCGGGGAACTGCACCTCGGCGCCCTCGCCCTCGATCTCGCGGTACAGCGACAGGTACGTGCCGAGCTGCTGGGCCAGGCAGTAGATGTTGTTGTTGGGCACGAAGCCGATGATCACGTCCGGCATGATCTCGCACCACGTCCACGGCTTGCCCTTGGACATGGCCGAGAGCATGTCGGTCTGGCCGTAGTAGAACATCTGCGACGCGTACGGCTCGGGTATCCGGGGCAGCGACTCCTTGAGGGGCAGGTCGTTGTGGAAGGGGAAGTTCTCCTGAAGCAGGTGAACGCCGTAGGCCTTGGTGCCCGTGGGCAGCACGACGAACTTGAGGTTGGGCGACAGGTTCTCGATGGCGGTGACGGCGCGCTTGATGAGCTCGACGTTGATCTCGACCTCCTTGGCCGGGTCGGCGTCCATGATGTAGGCAAAGAAGTAGACGTGCGTGACGGTGTCGATGTCGGCGACCTTGGCCTTCATCTCGACCTCGAGGCCCTCCTGGCCCTTGTCGGTCAGGATGTCGATGCCGCTGACAACATTGAGCTTGGGCGACTCGGGCCAGTTGGCGGCCTCGGCGGTCAGAGGGCGGTTGGTCAGGGCGGTGACCTTGTCAAAGTCCTCGGGCGTGGGGTAGCCCTCGAGGATGGCGTTGACAATGGCCCAGCCGGTGATGCCGCTGGCACCTGCGAGATGTTAGATACGGGGTCATGCGCAGGAACAGAAAAAAAACAGAGAAGAGACAGCAATGCGTCATGGCAATAGAGATCCCAGCGGAGTTGTAAATGAAGCGGCAAACTTGACATCCTTCCGTTGGGACCATCACGACAAAACATTCTCCGTTTGTTGACATACCGTAAACAAGAGCGTGGTTACCCATGGCGAAGTATGTGAATGGGGTATATGATGTAAGGGATCGGTGTTCTCTGTGTGATGCACGGTGGTTTGTGGATGGAAGAGACTCGAGATGTAGAACCTTGCCTCCTGTTTTGAGATGTCGTGATGTATTTTTTCGTCGTACACGATCGAGTCAGGTGCCCCTCGCAATATTAATGGCAGGCCTCGTCTTCAAGAAGCAAAACAGGAAGGCGCAGGATTGCTGGTAAAACAATACCCCTCCTGCCCATTACGTAGAGCTGTGTTCACAAAGCAGGTGCGACTAACACAATAAAAAAGTGGGGGGAGAGTGGTGAGGAGGGGGGAAGATGCGCAAATCTGGGGCGCCCCTTCTTGTTGCGGGCAAACATCTTCCTCTAGCTCTTTCCCCTTTTCCAACTCTTCACTCCTTTGCCTACAAATTGCAGTGCCTGTTTTGGGTACCTGAGTCGTGGGAAGCAGCTTATCCGGTGATCGGATGGGGACTTGCGGTGCAGAGCCGTGACCATGATAAAGTCCCTGGATGCTCTCCAAAGCGCGAGGGGGCGAAACGCGAGTTCACGCAAACACGAGAAGAGCAGAAATGACGTTGGACAAACACGACAAATCGAGCAGAACTCATGTAATTGACAAAAAAGGAAAGTGCCCCTCAAAGAGTGTATCTGGAGTCAGGAACAGGAAGGCACAACCCAGGAAATTTTTGTTGCATTCGCTGGGTCGCTCTTTCCACTTACGATGTGTTCACTCAGAGCGTCATCGCACCAGCACGTTGAATCATCGCAGTCGGACATTTTGATGAGTAGTCATCAGACCGCCCAGATGCCTGACTCGTTCGCTTGCCCTGAATGTGTATGGCTCGACCCAAGTTTGTCGCGGTGATTGTCCCCCTTTCTACGACGGCGTTTGTTCTCCTTCTCGAAGCTCCACGGAGCGCATTGGCGCCCCTCAAAGAGCGTCATTAGGTTGAAGAAGGAAGCAGCCAGGGGCAGCGCAAGAAAGCGTGCGGGGCAAGAGCGACTCTCACTTGACTATTGACTTTTTTTTTTGAGCTGGAGAAGACCCTTAGGTGGGAAGGCTCGCACAAAGTACGGAGTATCTCAAGAAGAAGACATGCAAGACGTAGTCCCTTCCTCTTGTGGAAGTCAATCAATGAGAGACCACGAGTACCTGTCTGAGGCGCTGGTGCCCCCACAAACGCCATGTACTCCAAATGTACTTGCATCAGCACACAAATTGGGCGTGCATACGGGTACCGGCGAATTTCAGTACTCCAACAGCAGAGGCACAGCGAGGGGAAGAAAAAGGCGGGGAGGTGCAACCCAGCCTTCACACGCGTCTCATGGGCAGTTGCTTCTCCGCACAATTTGTGGGACTACTGAATCATTTTCCGCACCTCCCTTCCCCGGGAAACATTTTCCCCACGTCCCAGGCCGTGACAGACGGTGGCAGACCCTGTCACAGCACCTGCCCAGTGGACCACCGTTCCCCACAAACGACATCGCCAGGCCCACCGTCCCGCCACAACGTGCAAAGCTCCCATGACTCGTGTGACAAAAGAGGCAAAAGTCGAGAAGGGAAGAGACAGAGGGGTGGACGAGAGGAATTGAGGAATAAGTCAGGTGAGTTTTGAATGAGAGAGAAAAGCAAAAGAGTGATCGAATGAGGGTTTTGGTGTAAGTCAGTTCAGTTTCCCTTCCAAAAGGGCTTTGGCCGAATTCTCAACCGGGCAACGATCCGCCAAGGTCGATGTTTGCTCGTCGTCCCGACTTTTATTTTGGCGTTGCTGCAGTCAGACCGTGCATCCTGGGCACGTTTTCGCGTCGTACCAAGATTGTGTAATGTAAGCCGTTATGGTGTTGCTGTGAGACCTCAAACAACTGCCGTCATGCGCTTCTCAGTCTTACCTTTTCTCTCGCCTCTTTTCTGTCTGTCTTTTTGTCTGTCTTGTTTCGCCTCCCCTCTTCTCTTCTGATAAGATAAATCGTATCCATCAGGCCCGTGTTGCGTACCCCATGGGTCTTAATGTAGTTTGTCTTTTGCCTCTCTCTCCACATCTGTGTCAATCTCATTTTCCTTTTCCTTCCCCTCGTCCTTTTTTCTCTTGCCAACTTCTTCCTCCCCTGATCTCATCCTCCGCCCAGCGTAACGAACTCCGCACAGGCAGGAAAACGAAGGCACCCACGGACAAAGCTTCCGTGTGGTCAATTGTGTGGCCTTGTCTTAGCGTGACACCTTTTGCTCTTTTTTTGTTCTTGTTCACTTTTTTTTCTATTTGCAACAATTATTCATTATTCGTGATTTCCTTGTCGTTTCTTCACTGTGTCCCTCTCTCTTGTCTTCGGAAATGCACATCCAACACCCCAACGGGCTAGCCTCGCCTGGCCGGTAAATCTTGGGGCTAGAGAGCTGGAGAGGGGATCTATTTCTTCCTGAACTATGGAGAAACTAACGGCGTAGCCTTTTGCCTCTGGCGTCTCTTTTTGTCGCTTTTGTGTGTTCTGGCGCGTTTCTATGGTCGAACTGTGTCAGTGCTTGCTTGAATCATGTTGCCAGTCGCCCCCGGCTGGCACTGTGCCTGACTTGGGATTTCCTTTTTGGGTTATTATCCGGGTGAAAAAGGTCCGCTGGAGGGCACCAAAATGCACCAAAAATGCACACAAGAGCCCCCAACTGCCCAAAAAGTCCACATCAAAGTGCCTGCAGACCACTCAACGCAAGGCCGATCATACCTACTGACCACTTTTTGATTTTTGGGGTCTTTGTTGAAAAAGCAGGCTAGCAAATAAATAAAATAAAATTAAGGCCATAGGTATGGTCGACGGGAGTCAGAAAAAAGGCACTGGAGAAACTACGGAGTACGGAAACCGACATGCTCACGTCGTCCAGGCCAATGGATCTTTCTGAGAAGTTGACCGAGACCCTGGCCGGCTGATACTGATATGCACTTACACGCAAGACTTTGTTCCCATTTGCCTTTCCCACCCCCAAAAGATACTGCGAGCCATTCCGTTCCGACTTGCCGGTTCCCGTGCCTCCGACATGCCTCTTCGTTTAGTACTAGGCAAAAACGCCATACTTGTGCACATGTCTTTGTACCTGCCCAAGCCTTGTGATATGGTCTTGTCACTTTGGCTACCCCCACCCCCATGTTGAAGGGAAACGAGTAAAAGCGTAGCCGTCTTGTTTGCTGTTTCTGGAAAAGCAGTCGCTGGACGGACAAAAGAGCAGCAGGGCAAGTGGTACGAGAAATCCCCAGTCATGACCATCAGCCCATGGCGTCCCACTGATTCGATCGCCATCTCTGTGATTCTGCACCAGGTTGAGATGCAGATACTGTGACAGTACTGCTCCCTCACCTAGCCCAGCCTTCTTTGTCATGATCTCAGTCCAGATCTGGACATTCGAGAATATGCTGCATCGGACCATACTCATGATTTTTGTGTTCCTTTTTGCTCCTCCTGCTCCGTTCTTGTCAACAAATCACCAGTTTTGATTTTGTTGATCTTCTTTTTTATGTTGTTTTTTTTGTTCCCGCTGACATCCCGCTCAATTTGGCCGCAACGCAAGCCGTTCTCCGGCGGACTTTCTCGTGCAACTTTCCCAAGGAACCAGGCACAAGTTAACGAGTAGATAGACTGTAAATTAAGAGAGATACATACAAAAGAATAAACGAAAAGAAAGAAAAAAAAAAAAGAGGAAAGAAAGACGACAGGGTTCCACTAATATCTCCAACCGATATCCACATCGAACTAAGACAGCACAACCACATATAATATCTGGGGCCTCCTCCCCTCCCTCCGCATTGTTCTCCTTTTTTCCTTTCCCAGAAGAAGAAGTTAACCAGTAACCATACAATAAAACCTGGCTGCCCTCCCCCTCCTTTTCTCCTCATAACTTCTTTCCGGGTTTACTTTTGTTTTCTTTTTTTCTCCTCCCTCTTCCTCTCTCCTCATATTTCTTTCCTCTTCCTTCCTCCCTCTCCTCCTAGATCGGACCGGGACATCTTCGCATCTTCTTGCATAGAATAAACAGCGTCTTTTAGTTTTTTTCAGTCTTGTTCAGATTTCCATATACCCCTCGACGACAACACAACCACCAACAATGTCTCCGTCTGCGACAAACGGCAACGGCACGAACGGCGCCGAAAAGGCGGCCAACGACGCCAACACGTTCTCGTACCCCGAGATGTCGACGCCGTACCGCGTCCTGAAGCAGTACCACTCGAAGCCCACCAAGCTCCGGGTGGCCTGTATCGGTGCCGGTGCCTCTGGCATCTGCCTCGCCTACAAGATGGTAAGTTTTGGCCGAGTTGCATTTTTGTTTGATGTTTTGCCTTTGATTCTGGCTTCTGCCAAATTTGGTGGACTCTTGGAGGACACTAATATTTGGAGACGGGAAAAGCTTCCCGGGGTCAATCTGGACCCCTCTTTTAGAGTCTTTCTTTTTGTTTGATTTGGGGTCATGCCTTTGAGCTAGACTGGACTGGACTGGGCTGGTTCAATGCACATCTCATGATGAGGATTGTTCACGTGCTTTCCGCTCATGAGTCGTGCTTTATTTTATCTCTTTATTTTTTATTGTTTTTCAGAGCAACAGCATGAACACAACTAACACCCCAATAGGAGAAGCAGATGGTGCCGGGCAGCTTCGAGCTGGTCCTGTACGAGAAGAACGAGGTGCCCGGTGGTACCTGGGTTGAGAACACGTGAGTTACCCTGCTTTTTTCTTTTTGTTTTGTCTTCTCTTAGTATTTATATTTTGTGAACATCTCTAACACATCCCAGATACCCCGGAGTCGCTTGCGATGTAAGTCAGCGCGCATCAGCCCACAGTTGCATCCGTGCCATGACATCACTGCGTCCCTGCACGGTGCAGTGAGATGAGATGCCGTCAGACGGATATTTTCGAATATTCTTTTTTTCTTTTTTGAATACTAACAACCCCCCTCCACACAGATCCCCGCTCACTTGTACACGTTCTCGTGGGACCCCAAGCCTGACTGGTCCAACTACTATGCGTACGGCGCGGAGATCCGCAAGTACTTTGACGACTGCATCGAGCGGTTCGGCACGCGCAAGTACATCAAGGTCAACACGCGCGTGATCGAGGCCCGCTGGAGCGAGGAGCGCGGCGTGTGGGAGATCACGCTGGAGGACCAGCAGACCAAGGAGACGTGGAAGGACTGGGCACACGTGCTGATCAACGGCACGGGCATCCTCAACAACTGGGTGTGGCCCGACATTGACGGCCTGCACGACTTTGACGGCCCCGTCATGCACTCGGCGCACTGGGACCACAACGTCAGCTTCGAGGGCAAGTCGGTCGGCGTCATCGGCACGGGCTCGACGAGCGTGCAGATTGTGCCGTCGCTGCAGCCGGTCGTCAAGGACATGAAGGTGTTTATGCGGTCGTCGACGTGGATCAGCCCGCCGTTCGGCGCCGGCGTGCTCAACGACCAGCTGCTGAGCAAGAGCACGGACGGCGGCGATGATGCCAAGCGCCAGTACACCTTCAGCCAGGAGGAGAAGGACCGGTTCGCCAACGACCCGGCGCACCACCTGGAGTTCCGCCGCAGAATCGAGGCCGAGATCAACTCGCTGTTCGGCATGTACCAGCAGGGCTCCGAGATGAGCGAGCACTTCCGCAAGGTCATTACCGAGGAGATGACCCGCCGCATGGGCCCTGGCAACGAGAAGCTCAAGGAGTTTATCATTCCCAAGTGGGCCCCCGGCTGCCGCCGCATCTCGCCCGGCGACGGCTACCTCGAGGCGCTGGTCAAGCCCAACGTCGAGCCGGTCTTTGGTCCGCTCAAGAACGTCACCAAGGAGGGCATCGTCACGGCCGACGGCAAGCTGCACAAGCTAGACATTATTGTGTGCGCGACGGGCTTCAAGGTCGCCTTCAAGCCGGCGTTCAAGCTGATCAACGCCGCCGGCCAGACGCTCGACGAGGACTGGGGCGAGAAGGTCAACCTGTACCTGGGTGTCTCCGCGCCGCGCTTCCCCAACTACTACACGATTGTCGGCCCCGGCGCGACCTGGTCGTCCGGCACGCTGCTGCCGTCGATCGAGACGACCGTCGAGTACTCGATCAAGATGATGAAGAAGATCCAGCACGAGAACATCCGCTCGATCGACGTGCAGCAGGAGGCCGTCGACGACATCTACGCGCACTTTGACGAGTTCCACAAGACGACCGTCTTCCAGGAGGAGTGCCGCTCGTGGTTCAAGGACGGCAAGGTCAAGAACCGCATCTACCTGTGGCCCGGCTGCACCATCCACTTCCTCAAGACCATCAAGAACCCGCGCTTCGAGGACTACAACATCCGCTACCGCTACGGCAACCGCTTCGCCTACCTCGGCAACGGCGAGGTCAAGGCCAACGTCACCGGCGACTACAACGGCCTGGCGACATATGTGCGCAACAACGACGAGGACTGGGATGTGGAGTAGATGTGTCGCATGCAATACATTATGAGGTGGTGGGGGTGTGGACGACGACACGACTACGATCAAAGATGTTTGACGACAAATTCAAATTCAAAAAACTCGACAAAACGACAAAAACAAAAACACGACACTTCCCTCCCTCGCATCCGGATGCACGACGAATACGACGACGGGACAAGCATAAGGAAGGACAATGGCAATGGCAAGAGACGGATACAATACAGGGTGAGATGATGATGGGATGCGATGCAGTAGACGGCGACAATCAAATGAAGACACGAACACACATCACGGATACGACAAGCACGAAGCAAGGAAGCTCCCACATGCCGATCAGTCTTTTTGGAGAGCTGAGCTGTTTTTTCCTTCTTTTTTCTGTTTCTCCCTTGTCTTTCTGCATTTCTCCTCTTTCTCTTTTTTGATGGCCGCATGACCTGCATCGTCTCAATTTCCCCTCTTTTTTCACTCCTCTCTCTTTCCTTTCCTGCTCCCTCCCCCCGCGCCATGCAGGGTGCAGGGCCAGTCCAGACCAGAGCTGGTTGCCCGTTTTGGGCATGCCTTCGTCGGAAGTGGAAAAGCAGGAGGACGTCGAAAAAAGAAAGGCCAAAAAAAAAAAACAGGAAAAAGCCGACTTGCTTCGACAAACCGGGGGACTCCCACAACACGGCAGACAAAAAGTCAGAAAGAGACCTTCTTTTTCTGTCCAATTCTCTCCGGTTGGGGGCCAACACCACTGATTCATCACACCCTCTACCACTTTTTGGGCACTCTCGACAATGATTGTTGGCTGTTGCCTGTCTGTTGTTTCGGCTGCTCGTCTTCTCGGATCGCTTCACTGTCGTCTGTGTCTGCATTCTCTCTTGACTTTTTCGTCTTGTTCGTCTTCGTCTGCATCTGGATTTGTTGTACTTTTCTGTGTCACATTTTGCTTGGTTGGATCTCTGTTTTCTTTGCTTTTCTTCGCGGTATATATTATGTTCTCAATTTATCTGCAAATATTTTCTTCAACCATGCTCATTTTATCTTCATCTTGTGGCTTCCTTTTACGATTTATGCTTCCCCTCCTCTGGCACATCGCATCATCTTTTTCGACTTCAAATTGCCTTTCGTATCTGCCGCCTTGCCTTGCACTCATCACCGTTGCACCACATTGCCCTGCACGCCTTGATGTCACTGTCTGTTGGTTTGTCGTCACATCCCATCTCCTTTTTGTGAATGTCTGTCTCGTCTCGTCTTTCCCTATTTGTCCGTCCTTTTGCGCTTCATCCCACGCTGCCTTTGCGTCATCCAGGTTTCTGCGTCCCTTCGGCTTGATATGTGCCCGCGCTTGCATTTTCTCGTCTTCATTTCCAGTCTCTATCACTTTCTTTCTCCTGTCTCATCACAACGTCTCTGTCCTTGCATCTTACTTGTACATTCTGCACTTTGCATTCACATCTGTACCCCCACTGTGTGGCCTCCAAATCCTACGTCGCAGTCTTGGTTCATGGCTCTTTTTGTTTTCTGATTTCTCGTTGGTGGCCTCTTCAGTCTCATTTGCAACCGCATCTGCGTCCTGTGCGACGTCGACGTACATGTATTGTGTACTTGATACTTTATGCTTACATGCCGTTTCAATATATCGATTTTATTTCGACTACTCACGCCTCTTATTATTTTTACAAAATTCTTAAGCTTATTGTTTCTGATCGCCTCCCGCCTCGCCTTTTTAGTTTCTATGTGTCTAATTTGTCTTTGATTTTTTTTTTGATCTTCCGGTTGTCTTTTTTTTCTTCTGTCACCCTTCTCTTTCATCACAAAGTCTGGGCACTCGTATGATTGCCCATCAATCACTTGCGGCAAGGGGGCCAGACAAAAAAGAAATTCTCGCGAAAAAGCTGCAAAGAGCTTCACATGCAGTGGGGTATTATTGCTTGACGACGTGCGTCGTACTTGCTTCGTTCTTTTTTGCCTATCCAATACTGGACAGAATAAAACCAGAGCAAAACTGAGAATTCAACAACTCAATGGACCGATGAACGATGGATGTCATAGACGCCACCAAAGTACTCAAAATGTGCATCATCCCGCAACGGCGCTCGACTCCGCCCTGTTTCTTTCTGGCTTCGCCTCCATGGATCACTGATCACTGATCACGCCCATTGCTTGTCAACCCATGCCATGGTCAGTGTGCCCGGAAGCCAGGCAAGCTCCCGATGGAGCGATGGAGGGTGTGGAAGTGGGCTTGGGCGAGTACTTCGTTTTCTGATTTTCTGATTTTTTTAGTTTTCTGATCAAAGACGGCCAAGCCCACAGAATTCTTCACCTCTGGTTTTTCGTCTTCGTCTCTTTTCTTGCCACAGAATCTGCCCATAAATCTCGTGGCTTCTTGCTCTTCTGGTCCTTCTTTGCTCTTCTCGTTAGTCAAGGCGCCTCCAATGGCTTCCAATGACCACTGAGGGCCAAACAAACAGCCACCGATGGCCACGGACGAACCACGAATGGTCGGGTTTGTGCCAAAAAGTGGCCCTCTCTTGTCTCCTTGGCTTTCCCCGACACCCCGACTACTCCGAACACAGACAAGTCTTTGGAGACCAAGTGGAGAGTAGTAGGGAGAGGGGCCAAAAAGCCCAATATGTGCTGTACTTGTCAAAGTATTGGACTCTTCTGCAGCCTCCAAGTACACTGGGTGTCTGTAGTCTCTTGTTGGAAGCTTGGCACAGGGTCCAGACACGCCCAATGGCCTTCAAAGGCTGGGCAGGCGTGGAGAGCAGAGGAATAGTGCTGGGAAGAGGCAACAAGAGGCAAATACTGAGTAAAAGAAATAATAAAAAAGCAACGAAGCAACATTAACACAGCAAAAATCAAACAAAAGATACAGCGAGCATTTCTGTACGACGTACGACATACTCCATATGAATATGGAGCATAGAGGGTCATTAATTGAGTGAAGCAAAATCAAATGGAGACTTCAATGCCTCTGTGGAACCAGTACGTTCCCATCTCACTGAAATCTCAGTTCGAACTCGCCACTTTTCTCTGCCAGGCCGCGCTCACCGGAGACATTTCGTCTTTCTCGCTACCCGCTACGATTCTTTTCGTCTTCTCGTTTATTTTTGTCATTTTCGTCGTTTTCGTCCCTACTTGGCCCTTTGGGGCGCCGTCTTGTTCCGTTTTCGTCTTTTCTGGTTTTCGTCGTTTGATATTTTCGTGTTCGTTTTGGTCTCTCGTTGTCGCGTCAAAATACAAGTCTGACACCCTTTTCCAGCTTTCCAGCCGGTTGCTTCCCCTCTCGTTTCCCCTCTCCGTTTTTGGGTGTGTGCCTGGCGTCTGACCTCGACTTCAGGCCGTGACCTCGGTAGAAGCGCCGGTTGGAGAAGCTTGTTGTGGTGGGAGACAGGGCGAAATGCCCCAGACAGCCAGACACGATGAGACTGTCAGATTTTTGTGGGAGCCTCTCCTTGTGCCTGGAAAAGAGCACAGAAATCCACTAAAAGGTGCGAGGAGAATGAGAAAACGGGGAAACGACCAACGAGCCCAGAACCAGTGCGGGGTTGCTGGTCGTTATTGCCGGGGTTAGAAGTGCGAGAGGAGATTTCCCCTCTTTTTTTTTTAGTGGTCTTGTCTCTTTCTCTTTGGTGTGCGCGTGTCTCGTTCGTTCTTTCTTTTTTTTTGGTGCCTTTTCATTCGCTTGGTTTTATTCGCCTGTTTAATTCGCCTGTTGCCTCTTGCCGTTTGGGTTTGGGCTGCATCTGACAGGGGTGGGGAAGGGGGAAGGCACGACTGGGGAGAGAGCCCCAAAAATCAGAGTGTAAAGTGTGACTGTAGCAGGGACATGGTACGCTCCGTTGCAAACTGCGACGGTGGAGGGGGGTGTACGTGTGGGGAAAGAACGAGCGACGAAAAGGCAAGAGAGTCCAAAACGCTGTGTCAATAGCCGTTTTTCGTTCCTTCCCAACTTCCCAATGTCACCCTGGGAGGCTCCTTCCTTGCCTTGTGCGCTTGCTGCCGCCTTCTTGATCGATGGTGGGCAGTACTCCGAACTTCGTACTCGTTACTTTGTCGTCAATTGCTCTTTCTTGTTCGAGATAAACTGCGATTGATCGCACTTGCACCTTCCGTATTGTCTGGCTGAAGTGGTTTGGACCTGCACTGTTGTCCTTGCCAACTGCCTAGATCAGTAAGGACCAAGGGGCATCTGTCAAAAGGAAAGAGCGAACAAAACAAATACAATGTAGTTTGACATAATGGGAAAGAGAGAAGGGGATGTTGTCCAAAAAAGGGGGGTCTTCATTTGCCCAAGTCGCCGAGGCGATCTGCCTTTCTGTAAAAGTGCTGCAATGCTTGCATCCGACAAAACCAACAATATTTCGTCTCTGGTTGCATCACAGCTCCGTTCGACAACGCAGTGATGCCCGCTTTCGCTTTCGCTCACCTAGCCGATCGCAAACCAGTACCGCACCTCTCCGCCGTTCGGACCGTCTTCGCCCTGCCACGGACTTTGGGCATCCACACTGAATCGTCCACCGAAGAAACATCGTCATCGCATGGTCACACTCACACGCACGCTTTGCGCTGCCCTTACAAATGCTTCGACACCCTTCTCCCTCGCTCTTTCTGCATTTGCATGCCCTGCATCTGCACCTGCTGTGACATGACGGTGCTTTCTCCGACCCCCAGTCAGAATCCTCCACTCCCTCACCCGTTTTATGGACTCCATCGTCCTCCTTCCAAAACGACTCCAGATCAGCAGCGCCGTGGGCAATCTGGCGCCGTTTGCTGCTGGTTTGGGTACAATGGCGGCCAGCGTTTTGGCGCCAGTGCCTCTCTTTTCCCCACAGATGTCGCAGACTGGAGTCCGACAGGATGCGCAGGAGCTAAGTGGCAGGTAAAAGAGAGACAAGAGACAAAAAGGCAAAAGGACCAGGGAATGGGGCAAGACAAAAAAAAAGGGTAAAAAAGACGCTGAAAGGCTACAAGGCAAGTCACCGTATTGGCCCGGGTCCGACCAACAGTCCGTGCTCGCCGTCATGTTTTTCTGCTAACTCAATTTCAACTCTTTCTTGCTTCCCTGCCATTCGCCGGCTACATTGTCTGACGTGAAATACGTGCAAGACCCTGGTGCACCCGGGAATAAAGGCGCCTGGGCGTGTCAGAACGATATCTGACTGAGAGTGTCAGCGTGTGACTGCCAGTGTTACTGGTCATTTCCCTCGATTCTGGGCGATTCAGGGCAGAATACTCCGTATCCTTGTCGGCTTTTCGTATTGCCAGTCAAACGGCAAACCCGCAAAAACCGGCCTTGCAATACCCTCGGAGTCGCTCAGTACAACAATGCAGGTATCTAACCTCTCCGACTACGACGTCTAACAACTGCAAATGCTCGGCTGCCTTCCGACAACCAACAGACAACCATGTGCACTTGTGTCGAGCGCTTTCATGTTCTGAACGCGTATTGCTCTGCTTGGGTGACGAGCTGCCAGGCCCAAGTTTGAGCACCAACGGATCTCGTACAACAGCCCAATAGCCGCCAATTAAGTACACATACAACGTGCTCGTCCTTTATTGCAACGACACACATCGTCCCACTTACAAGTGCAATGTACTTGTACCTTCCTTTTGCTCACAGGGCCATCATCGCTCAAGACATCCTGACATCCTTTGACAATCTTTCCAACTCTCCCACAACCCCTTTACCGGCCACCCCCGTCTAGTCTCTCGGATGCAGCCAACCCCGTGTTTTTGAGAGTCTTTGAGAGTCTTTTATGCATGCTGGTCGGGTATTGTAGGATATCTGACGAGGTGAGATGCCTCTCTGGTTTTGGTGCGCATGCACGAGATGCAAGTGCATACCACAATATGTTTCCTTAGTCAAGAGCCGTCAAAGTCGTGTCAAGAAACGTCCGCGGGGTGACCGCATTCTCCGTTCAGTGGAAAAAGTGCTCGAAGTACGGAGTACTTGAGACCAGAGAGACAACTAACGGTACTCGCACCGGACAAGCGGGATGCCACGAGGGAAAATTGACAAAAGACAAGTCCCAGCACGGCGGTTGACATTGCTGTTTGTGTATGGACGGATGTGCCCCGACGGTTGGATTTTTTTTTTCAACAGTCCCAGCCGACATCCGTCTAGCAAAAACATACTTTGCAGCAAATAGACACAATCGTCTAGCAAGTTTGCCATCGTCCATCACCCATCGTCGTCCTTGTCAAACGCCCGACGCCAACCGTCATGACCCCGCGCCTCCACAGAATAGAACCGGCCACAAAGTGAACCCAAATGAAAAGACAGATCATCTCGACAGACTACCAACGCCTCATAATGCCAGAACGAACAGCTCCAGCTCAATCCCCAGCTCCAGCCCACCAAACACGGACTACGTGTTATTACCCCATACCCCGTAGCGTGCACATGCCTCACAATAGCGCTCTTTGGGGCAATTTGCCTTCACGAACCAAGCCCAGTCGACCGATTGTCCGTGTGTATTGTCCGCCCTTGTTGGCCTTCGCCTCCCACCAAGGCGCTAGCAAACTTGAAAAAGAAAACGTGAAAGAAGACCAAAAGGTCATCCACGCTCGCCACGCAATCAAAACGCACAGAGACGAAACCCAACAAATCCTTCAGCGCCGGTTTGGCATTATTGCCTATTTTCAGCCCTGGCCATAGTGAGCCAGGTTCACCTGCCTGGGGGAAGTACTATTGACTATTGAGACATGAAAGAGATAATGTTCTTACAAAGTAAAGTCACCGCCCTCACCCCAGTCAGTATGAAAGATACTTTGTACACGAGAGCACGTCCACATGACTGTCCTTCTTGCCAATCATTTGCAAAATTTTTACTTGCCTGCTTGATCATACATGCACTCCGTTTCCAATCTCTGCTTTTCTGCCTGCCCAATCCCGCCAAACTCGCCAGAGTCTCTGATGGCTGTCTCCGTGAAAGACTCCACCTCCAAGTGGACCTTTACACTCGTCATATCGTCCTTTTGCCGTGTTCGCCGCGTTCTCATCCCTATGAATCTACGCTAAAGAATCAGACAGCAGAATCAAATGGAAGAAGAAGCAAAAAAAACCCGCACGTAGATGTCCGCCGCTCGCCTGGGGATGCTGCTGGAGACTCTGTTGCCTGACTCTGTTGCCTGACTCTGGTGCCCTCCGGCCTCCGGTCTCCGCGCATGCCGCATGGCTTTTACATTTTGGTGCGCTGCTTGGTGCCGTTTTGGCGCCGTTTGGGTTGTTTATTACCCCCGGGCTCCATAATGCCCCATCAGATACTGGGGCAGGATGGGGCTCTGGGGCTCTTGGAGGAATCTTGGAGAGCTCTGGGGAGACGCCATGAGCGGCTGGCCATTGACAAGAGACGATGAGAATCCTGAGCGCTTGCTGCATGTCCTGCACGTTTGGGGCAGACGATGACTGAAGCTGGGGAATACCAAGAAAAGACGGAGAAGACGCTCGTCGTCAACCACTGCACCAATCCTCAGCATCCCTACTAGTCTGGGTTAGCTCGTCTTCTGGGCGCTGGCTTTCGAGGTCACCACACCTGGTCTCTTTCTTTTTGTCGTCGTTTCTCTGTCGAGTCTGTGTCTCGCGGCGTCGACTATCTCCACAGCTGCACGCCAGCCTACGCGCACTACCGAGTAGCGCGATGGAGCCACGCATTGTGCTTTGCCTTTTTCACACGCCCCCCCTTGCCTTTCAATTATTCTTGTTCTTTCTTTCAAGCCAAGTGGCCGACCTGTCAGCGGTCTTCAAATTCAGTGTTCATCGTGGTGAAAGAGCGTACAAATTGTGTACTTTCGTTTACCCCGGAATCGAGTTTGTGGGGGAAGGACAGCACCGGTTTCTTCACTCTCATTTTTCTTGCTTCATCTCCGTCTTTTCTTTACTTTCTTTGGTTCTTTGCCTGCCAATCCTCTCTCCGGCCCCCAATACCTCTTTATACCTGGTACACCATCTTTTTCTCATTTTACACTCCGTAGATACTCCGGACTCACCCACGAACTGCACAAAGCGTGGAGAAAGCTGCATACACACCACTAAACCTTCACATTCCTCTCTGAGGCTTCACCACGAGAACGGTCACACACACTCTCTCTTGCTCGTACTCGTACCAGTTTTTTATTTTATTTTTTACACTGGTCTACTTTTCTGCTCGTCTGCTTCTTTTTTTTCTTCTTTTTCCTTTTCATTGCCCACCCCTCTTCTCCGCACAGTCCCCTTTAACTTTCGTTTCCCGTTCTGGATCCCCGTCGTGAACCTCTCCCATCGACCAGTTTGCCCGTCCCCCGTTCGAGTTTACGCCCATCTACCTTCACTATACCCCCCCTCTGGGGCCCCCTTTTCCCCCAAAAATCAAAACCAGACCAAACCCGGCCCTGCCTATTTCCCCATATTTTTTAATCGTTTCCCTGGCTTGGTACAGATTCACACCAAGGCCCCTCTCCCACTTCATCTCCCTCCTTCTCCCTTTCTTTTTTTTTTCAACAGCACATCGGACTTCCATCTCCATTAAAAATAATTATCCTGGTTTTGCCTCTCGAAAAAGGAAAACAAAAAAGGACATTCTACGTTCTTCAATCATAGCATCACGAGTTGGTCGTCTCCACGTGTGCAACGAGGCTGCCAAGCCTTCTCCAAATTTGACGAGAGCAACAGCAGCATCACGACAGCACCGACAACAACGATAACGACGACGACAGCACCCTGGAAAGGGCAGACGACATCCAAGCACCACCCTATCACGACATTCTCATACAGCTTCATACATCAACATCAATCATCCAGCATGGCATCCGCAGACGAGGCCAAGCTGTCCCAGTCGGACGACAACGACATCCACAACCAGGAGAACGTGTCGGCACGCGGCAGCGCAGCACGCAGCATCAAGCAGCAGGTGAGACATCGGGCATCGGTGGCCTGCGCATCATGCCGTGACCGGCGTATCCGTTGTGTCGTTCCCAAGGGCGAGGCCGAGTGCACTCAGTGCAAACGCGCCGGCACCGAGTGTGTCATCAAGAACGACGACGAGCGGCGGCGGCCCATCTCCAAGGCATATATGTCGTCACTATCAGATCGCATCCAGCTGTTGGAGAGCATGCTTGTGGACCGCGGCGTGGAACCACCGCCGGCAGTGCATCCGCCCAAAACGCGGCAAGATGCTGGAAAGAACGGCGGTGCTCAGACCAGTGCCGACGAGGGCCCATCAAATGCCCAGCAGGTTCTGGCTGCTAGCTTTGCCCAGCAGCAGCAGCAGCAGCAACAAGAGGCGGCACAGCAAGCAGCGGCACAACAAGCTGCTGCTGCCCAGGCCGCCGCACAAGCACAGTTCCAGCAGCAGCTGATGGCATCAACAAGCCCCGACCTCCTCGCCTCTACCCCCCAGGCGAACCAATTCTTCTCAAACCAGCTCTCTGCCAGCAATAACAACAACAATGGCCAGCCGGCCTTGAGCAGTGATGGCTCTCCATCGAGAGATGATACATCGCCACCCGAGTCATCGGCCGATCACCACACTGACGACTTCAACATGCACGACAACGACCATCTCGATAGCAGCCTGTCAGATCCGGCTGGTGCGGCAGCAGCAGCGGCGGCCGCCGCCGCCGTGAACGCGGCCGGATTCCATCATGGCCTCCAGCACCAACAACAACAACAACAACATCTCCACCACAACCCGCACGCCCAGCCAACACCATCACAACTCGCCTCATCCCACTCCTCATCACATACCGCACACCATGCCTCGACCATGCTTTCCGGCGGCGGCTTCAAGGAAACATCACCATTCCGCAACCTCGACCCCAAGAAGGAAGACATCGTGCAGCGCCTGCTATCAACCAAGGGCAACCTGTCGTTTGACCAGCTGTCCGGACGTCTCCGTTTCTTCGGCCCCACAGCAAACAGCCATGTGTACGCGGAAGCAGCCGACTCCGTGGACTCACGTGAGCCTCCCGAGCAGGTGCGGAGGTCAGAACGCATCATTCGGTCTCTGACGACAGCTACACACGACTACCTGATGAACTGCTTCTGGGAGTACTACAATTCGATAATCTACGTCATCGATCGTGAGGCATTCGAGGCCAGCCGCGAAGCGCAGAACCCCAAGTTCTACACGTCTTTCTTACATATTACAATCCTGGCCACGGGCTACCGGTTCGCGGACCGCAGCCGCGAGGATATCAAGAAAATCAGCCTTGGCAATCGCGAGAGCACACTGCAGCGCGAGGCCAAGTACATGCTGGACATTGAGTTGGAGCGGCCCGGTGGTATCCCGAGTGTACAGGCACTGCTGCTTCTCGGTGATCTCGAGTGCGGTGTCGGTCGCGATAACACTGGCTGGATGTACTCGGGCATGGCCAACCGTCTCGCGTTTGATATTGGTCTGCACCTCGACTACCGCAGCACCGACATGAACGAGAAGGAGGTCAATATCCGGCACATGGTGATGAAGGCGGCGATTGTGATTGACAAGTACTGGGCGCTGTTCCTGGGCCGGCCAACAAGCATCAAGAGCCAGGATATCGGCATGGACCTGCTGACGAAGCGGTTCTCCATGATAATTTCATTCCCTGGCGAGGAAGCCGGTGCTGGCGGCGCTTCAGGTACTGCCGGTGCTCGCGGCAACAGTGGCCGTCCTGCCAAGATGAGCAACGAAGAGATCTACGAGTACCTCTTTGAGCTGATGGAGCTGGCGGGCAAGATTGTCGAGACGCGCGACATGCACAACCTGGGCGGAAACGGCAACAACAGCAACAACGGGAATGCCTTCGGCGGCGGTGCAGGCTATGGAGCGGGCGTCCGCAACAGCGCATCGTCGAGCAGCTTTGCAACGATTATGCCGTTTGCGGGCGGTGCGGGTGGTGGCGGAAATATGAGCGGCAGTGGCACCCTTCCTAGTGCCAACGCTGGCGACAATGTCTTTGCGCTCAATGAGTCCGAGGAGAATGCCTACCTGCACGTCATCAGCCTGGACCGCCAGCTGCAGAACTGGTACCGTCGTCTGCCGGACCACCTGACATGGAAGCCGGCCAACATCAAGGCGGCGCCCATGAGCTTCTTCCTGCTGCACCAGCAGTACCACGTCTCCATGATCCTGCTGCACCGCCCATGGGCCAAGTATGGCTCGATCCTGCCGTCGGATGGCTCAAGCACAAACTCGCACCCGAGCCCGTCGTCTCCGTCTGGCGGTGGCAACAATGCGGCCGCCAACCGTCGCGACTCGTTCAGCAGCAACGCCACGGGCAGCCACGCCGGCGGCATGACTGTCGCGCAACAGCAGCAGCACATGTACAGCGGCATCGCCGGCCAGGGCTCGCACGCCATGGCCGCCAGCCACTCGGTGCTTGGACTGGGCGACCCGCAGTGCATTGTCGACGACAGCCGCACCACGCTGTCGCGCAGCATCTGCACCCAGCAGGCCATCCGTGTCGCACGCATCTTCTGGCAGCACCGCCAACGGTTTGATGGCCGCCGCATCTGCGTCACAGGCATCCAGCACGCCGGCACAGCCGCCATCGCTCTGATTGCCGCGCTCGCCTACCAGCAGAGCAACGACGCCGACCGCCGCTCGTACCTGGGCTACCTCGAGATCCTGTCGTACGCGCTGACCGACATGAGCCACACCTATCAGCCGGCGTCGCGCATGGACGACCTGCTCAAGGCCGTGCTCGAGCAGCTGCGCAGCGACGTCTATGGCCCGGACTATGCGGCGGCCATGGCAGCAGCAACGTCTGCAAACAACGCCAACGGTGGCGGCAACAACAACGGCCGGCCTGGCAGTGTGTCTTCCTCAACTGCATACAGCGAGATGGGCGGTCCTGCCGGTAACAGTGCATGGTATGGCTCGGGGAGTGTGGGTGGAGGTGGACCTGGCAGTGTCAATGGTGGCCCTGGCAGCACACCGACACCGACAGCCAGCGGCGCCCCAAGCGGCACCAACGGCATCGATGTGTACAGTGTGCTGCCCGCTCGTCGTGAAAACCCTGACGCCGATGCGCTGCAAGCATTCAAGAAGCGCCGGCCTGCTCCCTCGCGTCGCGCGTCCGAGTTCACGCGGCCACCACCTCCCTTCTTCGCCCAACAAACACCACCCGGACCCGGTGGTGGAGTCCCCGCTGCCGCACTCATGAACGGCGGTGGTGGCCTGCCCGCAACGCCCTCGTCGTCGGCTGCCTCGGCCGCTGCCGCCGCTGCTGCTGCTGCCGCTGCTGCTGCCAACGCAGCCATCCACCACCCGAGCAACAGCCACCACCACAATGCCCAGGGCATGCACAACCAACACCACATGCACGCTGCCCAGAACCACATGATGAACAGCTTTTTCTCGGCTGGCACGCCCGGTGGCAGCGGCGCCGCGTCAGATCATGGCGGCACTTTCGGTCTGGATTTCCTGAACGGGTCGGCCATTGACCTCGATGGCTCCGAAGACCGCCACGACACGACAGGTCTGCTGCGCGGCAGTGGCCTCGACGACTATGTGCTCGTGCAGTCTGGCGCCTCGGATGGTTGGGGCCTGAACGGCCACAACCAGCACAACCAGCATCACCCCAACCAGCAGCACATGCACCAGCACCACCACAGCCAGAGCCATGGCGCCTTTGACATGCCCATGGCCGATTGGATGGTCGGGCCGTCGGCTGTCGCTGCTGCGGCTGTCGCGACGGCTTCGCCCTCGGCCTCGTCGAACCGTGGAGGCAACGCAGCAGGGATCGGTGCCGCCCTCGAGGCTGAGCGTAAGGCAGCTGCTTCCGCCACCGGCTCGCGCAGCAACAACGCCGGAGCCAACAACAACGCCTCCTCCTCCAACGCCAACAACACCAACACAGCATCCACGCCCAACAACGGCGGCCCGTCGCCGGCCACGGGTGGTGCTGCTGCGTCTGACTCGGCCTCCGTCTCAGGCATCAAGACCCGCGCCAGCTTTGACGGACTGCGCCCCCAGATGGATGTCCGCAACGGCGCTTCTGGTGTCGCCAACAACGGCAACAATGGCGACGATGAGAACGGCGGCAAGAACAGCCTTGACTGGATGGAGGCCGATGGCCCGCTCGATGCTCTCAGCCCGGTCAGCCTTAGCGGCCTTGTGCAGACGGTCGAAAAGACCGTCGGCGAGAACAGCGGCAACAGCCACAATGGCGGCGGAAACAATAACAATGCTGGTGGCAACACTGCAGGCGGTAACAATGGCGCCGCCGGGTCGATCGCCGGCCACGATGACGACCGCAACCACGACCTGGACTTTTTTAGCTTCTAGATTGCGGTGGAGTGTTGATCTACCCTCTTTCCTTTTTCTTCCCCGTATCTTTCCCTTTTATTTCTTCTGTCCTTTTCTTCTGCCCGGATGGCAGTTTGGCGTCGCTCAAAAAAATGTCTGCTTTTTTGTTTCCGTCTCTTTTCTCTCTAATGTTACGAAACGTAGCGCGCTATCTTCTGGAAAGGGGTCTTTATCTGTATTTTGTCTGCTTTTTTTTGGTGTTGACTTACGGAGATGAAGTTTATATGTCCATTGCGACTGATGTCTCTTTTTGACTCTTTTTGTCGTTTTATCTATTCAACTGCAGGGACGTTATGTTATGCTCGGACGTTATGGGACGGAAGCGGGTTTGATAACTTTCTATGCAAGTCTTATTTTTTTCTCACATTTTGCTTTCTACCTTTCACGTCATACGTCTGCTTATTCAAATTGGGTTCTGTCTCCCAAGAGTTCCTTGTTCCATTCTATTTCACAATTGATTTCACATCAACCACCCTATGTCCAGCCCAACCAAAAGCCAGTTCTCTTTCTTTCACCAGTCTCATGTCTCTTCTGTTTACTCTCCGACGGTAACCGTCATGATCATGCCCACAATTATCCCCAAAACATATTGATAGCTTGTAAATATGAATCAACACCTTTGGTTTTTTCACCATACGACGTATTACGTCTTTCTTCTACTCCGTATTTCCCCATTTCCTCATTTCTCTCGTGAACCCGCCCATATCTGCCCTGTATCCACGTCCGTGATCCACAATCTCCTCCACCCTCAACAAGTGACACGAGATATCCGCCCGGGTAGCACAGTGGTAGCTGCGCCTGCCTAGTAAGCAGGAGGTCCGCGGTTCGATCCCGCGTCTGGGCAACAATTTTTTGTCGGTGATTTTTTGTCAACAAAAAGCATCGTGAGATTTGAACTTGACATGTCGCGGGTCTCTCTTTTTGCTTTTATTTTCTATTCTTTTGTTGGCGAAATATTACACTTGTTATAATAACAATTAAAAACACTATCATTTCTTACATTAGGTCCTAATTAACGTTGTTTTTTTTTTTTTTAATCAATTTTAATAAAGGAATAAGAAAGAAAAAGACGCTTAAAAATAAAACAAAATAAAAAGATAAAATAAACTTTCATCTCAACAAGCACTGTACAACAACGCACAAACAGGACGAATCGTTCGTACCACCGTTTCCCACGACAGATTCATACAGCCCTTTGACGTTCTTCCCCGTATTCTGTCTTTCTCGGGAAACTCGCATGTACAAAACGTGGCGGATGCCGATCTCAAAAAGTTACAAAACTGCCATGTCTATCCAGCGCTGGGTTTATCTCTTTTTGGAAGATCCTAGCATACGTAAATCACAAGCTCTCAACGGCTGTCCCATGGCAGTGATGACGTCTCCTATGCAAATCGCAATGTGTTGGTTCTCCGCCTTTGTGTGATGCGTGATGATGCATAATGAGAATTATGGGGGATGCGGGTTAACTGTCAGATTTGGCATGGGATTTTCTTGTTTATGAAAGTCTGATCCTGGCCGAGTCTTATTCTCTGCGCTCTTCCTCTTACATAAAGACCAACTGTAAGTGATAATGAATGGACGCCAAGGACAGTAAACCAGCTCTCAAGGGCACATGTGCATGCGAAGGAATGCAGAATGGAAGTGGGATGTGGGAAGGCGGGTGAATTGGTTCACCTGTTGTTCCTGGCAAGTGAATGCAAAGGTTAGCAAAAAGGCGGGGAAACATGTGCGAGCCGCTTATCAGTCAATATCAGTCAACATAACAAAATACGACATACGAGGTCACCGAATCGAACTTGACAACGACAAAAACAATGGGCCGTGAATATGGAGAAACTGGGGTGGCAAGATGGGTGGCATTATGGCATGGTGGGTTGCCTTGTAGGGAACGCCCGACAGGTGTTGTCGTCGCCGACTGTCCAAAGCTATCTCAATCGACAAGGCTTTGGATAAACTTTTGAATTTCTCAGTGGGAAAAAAAAAAAAAAAAAAAAACACTCGCTGGAGCGCTGCAGTTCTGGCAGCCGACCCGCACCAATGTTCACCTTCCTATCATGGAAGCATGACAGAAGACGATTAGGACAGTAGGGGAAGATTGGGGAACGGGATGGGTGCACTCTGATTGGTTGGAAGGTCCCGATCGCAGATACAGATAGGGTTTTTGTGTTTAAGCGTTGGGAAGAGATGGGACCAAACGGGCTGGGGGCGAAATGACAAAAGGACCTGAAAGACAGAAGAACAGGGTAATGAAGAAAGGAATAATAAAAAGAAATGGAAGGCGCAACGGTGAACCCCGGCCCGTCTCCCCACCTTTTTGTCTCTTTGCGATAACGATTCTCGACAAGATGTCGGTGTTTTTATTTCAGAGGAGAGCACTGCCAGAGAATAAGAAGCCCAAGCCTCGGCGTCGAGTCTTGCCAGTGCTTACTTTTGGTTTCTTTTGGCTGGTTTCGGTTGCTTTTCGCGAACGTTTACCTGTTTTCCGCACGGCCAAGTCCAAGCTAAAAGAATAAGCTCAAGCTAGAATCGCGGAAGTGGCGCTGAAGCCACAAAAGGCCAAGATAAAAGGACGACAAGAAAGCAGGAACCAACAGGAACAGGAGCAGACAGAAGAAAGTGTGCCAAACTAGGAAAGTAAAGAAAAGAAAAAGAGGATAGAGAGGGGGATTGTGAGGAAGAAAGCAGGAGAAAGAAGAAAGGAAAGAAGACCCGAAAAAGAAAAGAACGTTTAAAGTGCAGAAACTCGAAAGCGCCACACAGGATGCAACACCGATACGACTAAGACGGAAGTTGGTGACAAAGATGGAGCAGACGTCCGCGATGGTCTTGGCTGATGAAATATCAGTGGAATAATATCTGTGGAATCTTTGATGTCGACGTTTCTTGCCAAGAGGCTGGTGATGATGGAAAGAAAGCAAATGATAGCGGGTGAGTGGGTGAACAGAGATATGCAGCAAAAGGAAGGTGAAAGAGCATCGCATTCACTGGCATCTCTTGACAGAATATTCTCTTGATGTTTGTTCCTCGAGGATGCCCAGGATTATGGGCTTTCGTCCTCTTTTGTTGTTTCTGCAGCGTACTTTGTACTTTTGTTATTTTGATTTGAGTTGTTTTTTTCTGTCTGATCTTCCCTTGCTGCAATCTAATTTTGTCTCTTTTTTAACTTCTTTTTGCCATCACTGTCCAAGCCGATCTCTTGCCTTTCTCGGCGGCCACGGCGGTCGCCGTCACCTGGCGAGAAGTAGCATCGCCCGGCTGCAGCCCTAGCAAAGAGGAGCAAAAGGTAGCAGACGGCCGCGTTATCCCCTATCCCCCGCCCTGCCTATCACTTTGTTCCCTGTTGCCTTCTTTTTTGTGCTTCTTTTTCTGTTCCTTGTCTTTTCCTCGTCATTTCCTCCTCTTTTTGCCTGCCACTCGCTTCCCACCCTCCCGCGGTTCCTGCTTATCATTGCTCTCTTTGGGTTGCTGTCTTTGGGATTAATCCTTGCAAAACAACAAAAAAAAAGCTGCAAGCCAAGCTTGTGGGTAATCGCGGACTTTTTGTCTTTTTGTGCCAGGGTCGTGTGCTGGTCGTGTGTTTTCTCCATTATTATTATCTTTTCTTATTTCTTACTTTTCTTGGCATGTTCTGCTGTTTCTTTTGTTCCTTTTATTTCTTCTTATATCTTGCATGCTCCCACCCCATATCCTATCTCTTCCCGTCGTCATGCTGCATCCATTGAGCTTAAGCTTGGAGCTGTCAACTGTCAAGTGAAAGATCTGCGTGAGCTTCGTTGTCTCCCCGTGTCTCTTCTCTTCTCTTCCTGTTTCTTTCTCAACTCCCCTCACAATGCGCTTCTTCTCGACAGCAGCAGCCGTCTTGGCTGTTGCCCAGAGTGCCGTCGCCGTCCCTCACCAGGAGCACACCAACCCATGGCACCACGGCAAGATCTCGCCCAAGGTGATGATCGTCAGTCTGGTAGGTCCACTTTGTCAACATACTTGAAAATTACCCCCATTCCTCTAACACGCCTGCGTAGTTCTCCCCCGAAGCCGACATTTGGTACGAGAAGCTTCCCAGCAGCGGCCTCGGCAACCTGCTCGATGTCAACATCACGGCGCCCGGACTCTCTATGCTCTTCCCGCATGTCCACTGCGTGGCCGACGGCAGCATCTGCCAGATGACGACGGGCGAGTCTGAGATCAACGCTGCCTCGACCGTCATGGCCGCCGCTCTGTCTGGCAAGTTTGACCTGACCAAGACGTATTTCCTGGTCGCTGGCATTGCGGGCATCAACCCCAAGTACGGCACGCTCGGCAGCGTTGCCATGGCCAAGTACACCGTCCAAGTCGCTCTGCAGTACGAATTCGACGCCCGCGAGATGCCCTCCAACTGGTCCACCGGCTACTTTGGCTACGGCACCAACGCGCCCAATGTCTACCCGGGCAACGCCTACGGCACCGAGGTTTTCGAGATCAGCGAGCCGCTGCGCGACCTGGCCGTCAAGTTCGCCAGCAAGGCCAACCTCAGCACCGACCCCACCGCCACCGAGTACGGCCAGCTCTACAAGGCCGTCGAGCCGGCCAGCCTCTACGCGCCCGCCTCGCAGCCGCCCTCGGTCATCAGCTGCGACTCGGTCACCAGCGACGTCTACTTCTCGGGCACGGTCCTGGGCAATGCCTTCGAGGAGGTCACCAAAGTCTGGACCAACGGCACCGGCAAGTACTGCATGACCGCCCAGGAGGACAGCGCCGTGCTCGAGGTGCTGGTGCGTCTGGCCATTGAGGGCCTCGTCGACTTTAGCCGCGCCATGGTCATGCGCACCGGCTCCGACTTTGACCGCCCGCCGCCCAACGAGACCGCCTTTGACAACCTGCGCATCGCCGACCAGAACGGCTTCGTCATTGCCATTGACAACATTTATCTGGCTGGCGTCGAGATCATCCGCGGCATTCTGGACGGCTGGCACTCGACCTTCAGCCACGGCGTCAAGCCCACAAACTACATTGGCGACATCTTTGGCAGCCTGGGCGGCAAGCCCAACTTTGGCCCCGGCAGCACCACCGACGGCGAGGGCTACAAGCCCTGCGGCCGCTCGGGCGACTCGATGCGCCGCCGCGGCCTTAGCAGCGGCATGGGCCGTAAGGCGGGCTATGCCAAGCGGTCGGCCGTTGGCGAGAACTGAAATTAGGAGAAAAAAAGAAGAAAAAGTTGGGAGGAATATTGAGGACATGTAATGAACGACAAATGACGTATATAATGTAAATAGACAGCAAGACAGTTGTATATTGATGGTATCTCTGTTTTATATATGCGTCCCGTGTTCTTATCGACAGTGACCGATCAGGCTCGTCTCCTTGAGCCACTTGCAGCAGTCCTTGAACGTCTGCCGTCTGTCCTCGTCTTGGACATTGCAGATCTAAGGTGGGTTAGACGATGGAAGACAAAAGACAAAAGACTCGCTGAGAAATCTCGCTCAGAAATCACCTACCTTCTTCCCAGAAACGCCCAGCCCCATATCGCGGCAGCACACTATCGTCTCGTCGACCAAGAGTGCCCCGTTCGTGCTGTTCATGCAGATGCAGTCGTTGGGTGTCAGCTGCCAGCCACAGTCGGCAAGGACTGGCTGGGCGACGATGGCAAGGATGATGGAGAGAGATGACAAAAGCATGTTGTCGACTGGCAGCGTGTTGGTGATATTGTTGACTGGTGGAAGGATGACCAAAGATTGACGTTGACAGCTCGGGGATAGCATCTATTTATGACACCCAGGAGATCTCAGGAGACCCAGGAAACCCAGGAAATCCCACAGGAGGGCAGACGTGTCGGCTCGGGAACGGTGGAGATTACCGCTTCCGTTTCTGTCGATATGTCCGCCTCTCGATATGAATTCTAGACCACCTCGTTTTGACTTGCCTTCCCAACTTCCCCTCCTTTCAGTACAGCAAGCAATCTATGCAGGCTTCCGAGTCGCTTTGCTGCAGCTTTCGATTTATCCGACCGCGCCGAGCGTCATCTGCCCTCGCTTGAGTCGTAGATGAGCACATTGTTTTGATGCAGGAGGACAAAAGAAACATAAAAAAAGCTATGCAGACACAAATTCAGACACTATCATGACGTTAAACTGGTATTTGATATCCCGCTTCTTTGTTGACTGTCGTCGGTTCGGTACAAGATTGTTGACAACCTTGTTTACCTGTTTACCAGGTACTGGGGCTACCGGCTGAATTGCTTGTGCACAGATCACGGTACACTGGCCATAGAACACAGATCACCGGGTTTACCAGTAACCAGTGAGGCTGGGGGCTGGAAGAATAAAGTAGATGGGAGCTCATAAGCTTATCCCCTCACTTGATTAACCCCGTTGTCGCCAGGTCGGTGCCGACGGCCACAAGATGGTGCAGCGTCGTGTCGTGTCGTTCTTTGAGCACGCCAAACTGGAGGGCAGCAATGTGTCGTTCGCGACCAGCGAGGGTGTCATTGCTTCCCTCCCCATCACACTCGTTTTCCTTTAATCTTGCCCAGTATCTTTCAACACCACTCTGTAGGCTGTCCAGGAGGTGTCGCAGCAAAAAAGCGTGCACCAACGCCGCCGATCCTTTGGGCGGCACAAACGACCCGCCAATCGTCAGATCGGGCAGCTGCATCTCGGCCTCGTCGAGCGTCGAGGTGGCTACACGCAGCCGATAGCACGCAAAGAGCCCGTGGACAATGCGAACAAGAACGTCTAGCAGACGAGTGTGTGCGGCCACCAAAAGAGAGGCAACAGTGAGGTCGATTTCGCTAGACGAGCCTGTCTTTTTAGTCTTTGCCGACACACTGCTAGCAAGAAAAGCTGCTTCGAGTGTTGATAGGTTGCCAGGAAGAGTGACTGAATGCAGACAGTTGTCGCTGTCACAAGTTTCTTCTGTATTATGATCGTCTTCCAGACGGTGACCACCCGCGACCTTCTTCGGCGCAGCATCGGCATATGCGGTGGACAGCCGCTGCGTAATGTCAAACACCCGCTCCAGAAACTCCTTTTTGGCGAACTTGGCTGGTGAGTAGTGTGTGCGGTCCAAGTAAGAAAGAAACGGCGCCGTGCTTTCCTCCTCATTGATTGCATCCAGCGGCGCATGAAGTGTTGCCTCGCTTGGCAAGGCGCAGTAGAGAAGGTCAGTGTCAGCCACGAGCTTAGACAAGCGCTGGGAGAGAGTGGTCTCGGCCGATATATTTGTGTTTTGGCCATACTTCGGGCTGTTGCCATTGGAAGGTTGGTCGGCCGAGTCTGTCGAGTTGACGGCAGTCGGTGCTGCGGTTGTTGCCATCATGCCCGGCGTTCCTCCAGGCGCCATTCCGGCCATTCCGGCAAACAGATTCGTAGCATCGCCGGTGAAAACTGGCCCATCTGATGTTGCCATATGCATCAGTTCGTCGAAACTAAAACCCGGTGTGCCGATGTTATTACCAGGCATATGCCAGTCTCCGTTGTTCATGCCCAGATCCATGCCGTCTGTTGCACTGTTGAACAGAGATGGGGTGGGAAATGCGGGACTGGCCCCGTTCATGTCTGCGTTTGCGTTCGCATTCCCATTTCGGAAGTTGCCGCCGCTCCCTCCAATAGGGCTGAAAATGCAGGCAACGCCGGCCCGTTCGCACCGGCCGCAGACGAGGCTGCCAGCCTGCTTGGGACACCGCAGCTTGTGTCCGTGGCACCGGTCGCACGCAAGGCGCCTCTTGACGGGACCGACCATGGTGAACAATCGTACGTTGTACAATGTATGTCAAGATTGGATTAAACTTGTAAGTTTGCCGTGCGGCTTCGGGCGGAAAGGCCCGTTGCGTTGACGTTGATGTTGACGTTTGTGGAAGGCACGGCCCTGAATTCGTAATGTGTAATGCACAGAAATGTGCAATCACGCCTTCCATAATAATGCACAAATTATGCACTAGCGGCCACTGCCGTTGCATTACTCCACGCTTTGGGAAGGCGTGACCCAACACAACACCAATGCAACTCTGCCCAAAGACAACACTTTCTTTTTCCTTGCTCTCACTCAAATTCAAATAAAAGCTGCTGACCACCATCTCACGCGAGCTGAGCTCGGTCAGGCATCCTAGTGACCGTTGACAGACGTTCCTGAATGCGCCCCTACGAGGAATAAATACGACTCGTCGTGTCTGCTAATTCAGAGTGCAAGTACGGAGTATTTCAGCTATCAAAATGCGCTGAAAAGATACACTGATAGATAGCACATGTGACGCTGGCGCCAACCATACCGATGCAGGGGGCTGTGGACAGAACGCGCATGGATCGTCTTCTGGCACGCCCTATCAGTGTCGACAGAAGGCCAGGCCTTTGTTTCTTTTCTTTTTCTGTATTTCTTTCTTCTTTCATCCCATTCTGCCTTGTCAAAATCAAATGGTTTCGTTTGGTCTGACTTTTGAGTGTCACTTTATCTCCTGCCCTATTTGACACCCTTCCCGCTGATCACTGTCTTTCCGCCCTTCGCTAGACGTCACAGAGCAAGACAGCAACGAGAACAGGAACATTCTGGATGTCGTTCTTCCCTTCTTTTGTCTACTGAGAAAAAGATGTGCCCCCGCTTACATGCAGGGCACGGCCTGAAGCTAGCAGAAGTACAAGCAAGGTCCCGCCGTGGGGACCGCTGGCTTGTCGGGACGCCCGTTGGCCGCCGTTAACAACACATTTCCCACCATTTCGTGTCTTATGTTTTGTCCTAAAACGGAAATGGCCAAGAGGCATGTCATGGAAACTCAAGATATGGGAAAGATAAGGGACGCGGGCCTGCAGGAAAACCAACAGACACGCTCAGGAGGATCGAACAGGAGCAGGACCAGCGCATACTCAGAGCAGCACGATTCGATTCGGTGGCCCTTCTTCAGAACAAAAATAGATCCCCGGATCGACGCGTTGCCTCCGTAAATTTTGGTAACCCTACTTTTTCATATCCTCCCCCTCCATCTATTGATTTGGCTTTGGCCATTTCGCTCCTTTCCTCTTCCAACCGTTTCCCCTTAATATTCCTCACTAAACTTAAAATTGAGCTGCTCTGCATCGAGTAAGGAGCTCTTCCTCCTGCAATAGACCTGCAGCCATCGATCGTGCTGTTTTCTACGGCGTACTCCGAGCTACCCCTTATGTCGCAGATGGTCCCTTGCGTTCACTTCTCCTTTCCTTTGTGTGGTTCGTGGAGTCTCTTTTAATTCTTCTCTTTTGCACCACGAAAAACATTACCAGTC
>WNYG01000074.1:0-165220 GCA_021396235.1 Sporothrix pallida
ATTTTTATTTTTATTTTTATTTTTATTTTTATTTTTATTTTTATTTTTATTTTTATTTTTATTTTTTCTTCTTCTTTTTTTTCTCTCCCTTTACCCTCTCTTTATATTCTTTCCTTTCTTTTTACCTTTTTTATTCTTTTTACTCTTTATATTCTTTATATTTTTTTATATTTTTTTTTTATTCTTTTTATCTTTCTTTATTACGGCAGAGATCGACGGGAGCATTCATCGGACTTACCGCTACACCAAGTAACATTTATCGTGTTTATCATGTTTATCGTACTTGTCGTACTTATCGTGTTCGTCGTGTTTATCGTGTTTATCGTGTTTATCGTACTTATCGTGCTTGTCGTGTTTGTCGTACTTATCGTGTTTATCGTATTTATCGTACTTATCGTACTTATCGTACTTATCGTGCTTATCGTGCTTGTCGTGCTTATCGTGCTTGTCGTGCTTGTCGTGCTTATCGTGTTTATCGTGCTTATCGTGCTTATCGTGCTTTTACTTACGCTTTAATTGTGTGTGCGTTGAATAACCTTTCCTCGCGCTCGTTGGCCTCACCTTTGAATAGCCTTCTCCTTAATTGGACTTGTACCTTAATTAGACTTGCGCTTTAATTGGACTTGCGCTTCAATTATGCTTGACCTTTAATTGCACTTGCGCTTCAATTATGCTTGACCTTTAATTGCACTTGCGCTTCAATTGTGCTTGACCTTTAATTGGACTTACACTTCAATTATACTTGCACCTCAATTGCACTTGCGCTTCAATTAAACTTACGCTTCAATTATGCTTAACCTTTAATTACACTTGCGCTTCAATTGTGCTTGACCTTTAATTAGACTTGACCTTCGATTATAATTGCCCTCGGTTTTCTTACCCCCGTTTCCTTACTACGTCGTGTCCTCGTTTAATATAAATATCTTTGTTTGTCGCTCGTTGTGTCGTTTCTTCTCTCGTTTTTTTTTTCGATAACGAAGAACAACAGCAACAATATTAACACCAACAACACCAATAACATTAACACCAACAACAACAACATTAACACCAATAACAGCAGCGACGTCAACACCAATAAAAACAACAGCGACAGCAAGAAAAGCGACAGCAACAACAACAACACCACCACTATCACCACTGTATAAAACGCTACCCCTCGCGCTACAATGGACGCCGCCGCCAATCAAGCCTCGGCCGCTGCGGCCGGTTTCCTCGACCCGACGTCGCTGGCCTACGAGCGCCGCCGCCAGACCAACGGCGACAAGGCCGGGACCAAGTACGCGGCCGCGCCCGCGACCCTTAAGAACATTTTCAATACCCACCTCGTCTCCTTCGACATCGTCGAGGCCCGCGTCACAAAGCCCCCGGGCTTCGTGAACCCTTTCACGCCCCGACGCGGCCCGCGCCCCTCTTTACCGGTGCTCCGCGCCAACACAACCAACAAAACGCCCGCCGATACCTACGATGTCAAGTACCTTGTAGCGACATTCAATGATCCTGCCCTCGCTCCCTTCAACGTCTACATAAAGTCGCGCGCGGCCGAGTACATCCAACAACACAACGACGATGTCTACGGGAACTGGTTTGTCTACAACCACATCTACGTCCTTGTCCCGCAGACTACCTCCCCGTCGACGCGCGTAGTTACGACGGCCGAGACGACTGTGCTGAGTCAGTGGACCCTTTCGATCTTTGATATGGAGGAGGTGGAGGCTTTTGTGGTCGGCTGTACTGGAGACGAGGAGGAGAAGGAGGGCGGTATGTTGGTCGCTGGCTTGATTACCTTTAGTAACCAGCAAGCTTATTTTAAGAAGTTAGAGTAAAGGAGGGGAGGAAACGAGAAAGGGAGGAAACGAGGCGGCCGTAGTTAATATAACGTGAAGAATTAAGCGGTGTTTTCTTTTATTTTTTCTTTTCTTGAAATGTAACCTTTAATGTAAACTATTTTTATTTTTTTTAAGTAATTTTATTCTTCTTTTTCGTTTTTCTCTTTTTATAAAGCGAAAATCGAAAATTAAAAAAAAAAGTAATTAAAAAATAAGTAATAAAAAAAGAAGTTTAAGAAAAAAAAAATAATAAAAAAATAAACCTTCTTTTATAGGTACAAACACTGGACAAGATAAATTTAATAACGTCACCGGCGATCCTATACGTCCTCGTCTTCTAAAAGAGGTGTACAGTAATCTATATAGTGAATGCGTTGTCTCCTCTTAAGTACGATTTGCGGGCGAAACACACGCGCAGAGACTTTAACCGGGACACTCCCACGATCCCCCCTATTTAACGTGTGGCTGACCCCCTGGTCCTACGCCACTTCTCTACCACGTGACTGTCACTCTATGGGTTCGCAAGTCCTACGTATTTATACCAACATCTTTCTTGTTTTCTTTTTTTAATTTCCTCGCGTTCCCCCACTCTGTCGTAGATAAGATAAGACGTGGGGTATTCACGATAAACCAGGATCACCCATGTCTGTTTTTGTTTGTTTTTCTGTTACCCTCTTCGGGCTTAGTCTATGTCAGCGTCTATGCGTCAGTCCGCCGACGCGTCTACAACGTGTTTCTTTCCCCTTATTCTCTTTCCCCTTATTCTCTTTCCCCTTATTCTCTTTCTCCCCTTTCTTCCCTCTCTCCCCTTTCTTCTCCTTCTTCTCTTTCTTTTATCTCTTTCTTCTTCTTTTTCTCTATTTGTTTTTCTTCTCTTTCTTCTCCTTCTTCTCTATTTGTCTTTTTCTCTTTCGTTTATTTCTTTTCCTTCTTTTGCTTCGTTTGCTCTTGTATTTCTTTTACTTTTTTTAGTTCTTTTGTTTCTTTTACTTCGTTGACTCTTTTACTCTTTTGCTTCGTTTGCTCTTTTGCTTCGTTTACTCTTTTGCTTCGTTTGCTCTTTTACTTCGTTTGCTTCTTTTACTTCGTTTATTCTTTTACTTTTACTTCTTTTACATTTACTTCTTTTATTTCTTTTACTTCGTTTACTTTTTTGCTTCGTTTACTTATTTTACTTCGTTTACTTTTTTTACTCTCTTTATTCTCTTTATTCTCTTTGCTGTTTTTATTCCTCACTCTTTTTGCTCTGCCTCCTCTTTTTACCTTACTTTGTAAAAAAACCTTCGTGAAAAAAAAGAAAGTTGAAGCGTCGTCTTTCTAATATAATGACCTCGATCAAAGTTTAATTGGGCTCGCCTGAAGTTTGATAAGGTCTTTTCGCTACGGTGGCCTCGATTAAAGTCTGATCGGGGTTGTGGGGCGACCTCGATCAAAGTTTGATTAGGCTCGCCTGAAGTTTGATAAGGTCTTTTCGCTACGGTGGCCTCGATTAAAGTCTAATCGGGGTTGTGGGGCGACCTCGATCAAAGTTTGATCGGGCTCGTTGAAAGAGGCCATGGCCTGGATTAAAAGTTTGATCTAGCTCCGGAGCCTTAAATACCTTAAAACCCAACACTACGGGCCTAGTTACATAACAATCCTGGATTTTTTCTGCATTTAATGGTATAATAAACTTTGTTGTCGTGGCGGCGAGATTTATCCTATTTTTGGTAAGAGAGGCAGCGGCAGTCCAGACACATCTAATCACTGACCAGGTCGTTGAGCCCAGTGTTTTTATTCTTTCATTTCCGTGCTTCGTCACGTTAGTTTATTGATCTTGAAAATGATGGGCTTAACGCGCCACAGCTAGGCGGCCCATTCGTATACGGTACCCCTCGTGTCACGGATTTTGGCCAATGATTATATAATTTTCATACGACCCCACGTGATCCAATACACACCAAAAAGCACCAAAAAACGCACACGACACTCGTTCCAGTGCGCGCGCAAAGTACACAACAACGCCTACGACAGTACCTATAAAACGCATACAACGTCTATTACGTCTGTTATAATAAACGTAACGGGCGTTAGTTATATATATTGTAATAAAAGCTGTTAACGTCGCGGACGTTGTGTACGCTGTGTGTATTATAGTTAAAAACGGTGTAATTAAGCTTTCTGTCGGTTAATCTCACTAATTTAACATATATTAAAGTTACGTAATCTTTAACAAGATTTTATAAAGATACGGGTCATTATACTTCGTAAGTACCGTCTTTATTTTTAAAAACGAAGTCTCGTTAAATCCTCTTAATTTTATTAATGTAAATCTTAAATTTACATATACATTGTTAAAGCTATACGTATATTTACTAAAGTACGATAAAATAATCGTTAAAGAAAAAAGGAAATTTATATTTAAAAATAAACTAATATAACGATAAAAAAAACAGCAAATAAAGACGGGGACGAGGACGAGGACAGGAAAATAAAAACGGGCACGTATATAAAAAAGAAAGACTAAAAAGAATAACAATTTAAAAAAAAAGAAGAATAAAATAATAAACGAAATAAACGAAAAGGGAAAACTAAGAGATATATAACTAAAATAATAAAGAATAACGGGTATCGAGATTATAATAACGGAAAGATAAAATAAAAAATTAAAACAATAAACGTAGTTAAAAAATAAACGGTAAGTGAAAACGAACGACGGATGAAGGGGGATAAAATAATTTAAGATCCTTTAATACTTTAAAAGGATACGCTTTTATACTATTAACTCTTAAGACACTACTACGTATATATAAACGGGATTAGTTATTAAAAGTATTAATGTTAAGTTAAGAATTTAAATTAAAGTTAACATTGAAAAAAGGATTAATAAGGCCTTATTAAGGTATAACCGGAGGGAGGGTAAGCTTTTTAAAGCCCGAGTACCGGTGCCGGTAAACCTATATATTCTTATTAACGAAGTATACAGTGTCCCAAGTGTCAATAAAAACAATATCTTTTACTTCGACGATAAAACGGTTATCGTCGTTCATTGACAGTATATAAAGCTACTATAACGTTAACTCCGTACTTATAAAAAACGAGCGTACGTTAATATTATTAAGTTACGGTATCTCTATATTCTAAAGCACAGACATAACAAAGACCTTTCAATCGTCGTATCAAACTTAAGATACTTTTATAACGACAAAGCAGTAAACTATAAACTCCTCGTCCGTCTAAATATATTTATAACACGTGCCGGTCTTAACGTAAAGGTTAACGAACTAGCAAATCGGCCATTTTAACTCACTTTTAATAGTAATAAGGTTCTTAATAAGCGCGCTTCCTCTTTACTTAACGTTAGTACGGCTTAACCCGACCACTAAAACAGTACGTTAATAGTTACCCAACGTAATAACGTAGTTAATTATAATTATATTATAAAGACTTAAAACTATAAGCTTCGTACTATCTTTAATATTTTTAAACTCGTAATAAAGGACCACGCCGACGTATAAACTTATTAACTACTTAACATACTTAACCAACGGTATAACTACCTTATCGTTTTAAGTGATAATATATTTAAGGTTATTGTCGTCTATCATTATAAGACTTTACAACTTAAAGGTAAACGGCACTATGTCAACGACTTTTAACGGAAAAGGTTAATTAAAGATATAACCGTAACTTTCGTTAAATATACGAATATTAAAGGTAAACCAAGTATAAAGCTCGAATTACTATAACCAAACGGACGATTTAATATTACCCTTAACAGTCGACTAACATAACACGTAAAGCTTATCCAATAAAAGATTAACTTTTAACGTTAACCTAAAATAATCCATAAAAAGGTCAAAGTTAAGAACGTTAATGATTATTAAAAAGTTAAACTAAAGATAAAACCAGTTAACGTAAGAGTTATAAATAAAAATGTATACGTAGGAAAGTAAATTAAAAGAAGAACTTAATAGTTGTTCGTTACGTATAGGAGATAAAGATACGGTGTTAACAAGGTTAAAGTGTTTAAAAACTCTAATAAACGAAAGAGAACGGGAAAGACGTTAATCTTTTATATTACCGTCTCGTCTACGGAGTATCTTTTTTTAGTTTATCTTTCTTTAGTCCGTCTTCTTTAAACATTACGTAGTTATAAAGTAACCTTATACTTTATTTCTTAATTAACTTTAAGCTTTAAAAAAAAAACGAAAAAAAAGTTATTTTATAACGTATTCTTAACTTCTTCGCCGATAAATACTATTTTTTATTTTTTTTAACTAGACGTTTTAATAAAAGCACGATTAATCACTTTTTCTACTAATCGCGATACTTTACCTAACCAATAAGGTACACGGGACGCCGCCTTAACCTAATACCCCTTTAATTATAACTTTTAAACATAAAAAAAACTACTTTATACTTACAACCACTTATATATATTAAAACAAAACGTAAAAAGCTTAACGTATAAGTAAAGGTACAAAAGATACACAAAAAGTATAAAAAGTGTAAAAAGATTACCACCGACCCTTTACTCCACTACTTCTTAACCAAACGTCTCCCCTTTCTTAACGTACTATTAATAACGGCGTACGTTTTTATATATTCTTTGTCGTATACGTTGTCTTTTACAAATAAGCAGCTTACCGTGCCTAAAACCCTCAACGTCTTTAAATCTCTCACCGTCCCTAGTCACCGTCCCTAAACCCCACACCGTCCTTAAACCTACTACAGTTAAAGTTTTAAATATAAACAGATCCATATTTACATCGGCGTTACCGAAATACACAAAAGGGAACACAAGAGGGAAGCGTAAAAAACTACGGACGTACATATTTACGTAACTTAAGGGTACACGTAAAAAATATAACGAAGTGTGCGCGTAAGACATGTGGTGAGAATACGTAATCCACGCAGACAGCTATCGGCCGCTTTTATAGGAGTCACAATAGTTCGAAGCACCCACGAGGGATACTCTTACGAGCTCTCACTATAACAAGATAGTAAAAAAAGAATATAAAATAGAAACAAAAAACAATTAATTTATAAAACAAAATAACAAATATATTAAATATAAGTCTTACCACTCTTAGTCTTAACTTACGTATTTTTCTCTCTCCTTTAACTCCTTTATCTTTTCGGTAAGATCTTCACGATACTTGTGTAAAGGGTAAATTAAGCCCTCTTCGGTCACGTACTAGTTTAAGTCGATATATATTAAGTAAAGCTTATTTAAAAAGACCGTATCTTTTAAAGTACAGTCTAAATACTACCTTTCGAGATACGTAAACAGCTTAACCTTACGACGTTACTTTACTACTATCTTCGGTTTTATAATAACGAATACCTTCTAATTAAACTTACGTAAATTAACTAATACGTACATATAGTGTTTATATTATTCTCGCCGAGCGGTACGGTAAAGATTATACGGCCGATCTACAAATTCTATTTAATAGTACGCCCGTTTCGAGAACATTAACACTATCTCCGTTAACTTAAATATTTAAACGGGCTCCTCGTAAATATTATTGGATAATATAATCTTAAATACTTAATAATTACATATAATAAGTAAAAAGGTTTTACGCTCTATAAGTGCAATCTCCTTAACGTTTAGTTTAAGATTTAACTTTAGGTTAATTAAGAAATACGGTACGGTAATAGCAGTGCTTAAGTCGTAAAACTTATTATTTAAAAACTACTCGCGTCGAATATTAACCTTGAAAATACCCAGCTAGTGTAGACGGATCGTAGTTTATAAAATTTTACGTACGTTGGCTACGTTAAAGTTACCCAGTTTCGGTTCTACGTGGCCGTTACTTAAGTAAAGGGCTTTTCCTTTCTTCGACACCTTCATCGTATGTCCTTTAATACCATACTTAAACTTCGTTAATTTCTTTACGATGTAACGGATCGGTAGCGGTTTACCGCTTCGCTCGTTAAAATAAAGGCCGCGTATATTATCGGGCTACTAAACCTTATAACTCCCGTTAAGGTTAAGTTTAAACTTACCCTATAACTTATACTCGTACTACTCGTTTAATAACACGTAACCGTAATAAAGGATAATAAGGTCCTCGTGGCCGGTCTCCTTTAAACGACTAAACGTACGGCACTCGTTATTAAACGGGTCTAAGTATACGGCGAAAGTGAACGTCTTAATACGTGTTTTATTAAAACGTTTATCGTCGCCGAGGCCAAACCAATCGTCTTTAAAAGGGAAGTAAAACTAAGGAAAAAAGTGAGCAACAAATTTAAGGTGTTTTTGAAATAGGAATTAAAATAGGAAACAGCCACGTACCAGCTTAAGGGCGTAATCCTATCCCTTAATTCGAACCTTAAAGACGTAAGAATACAAGCCCCCGCTAAGGTAGTTAAGGAAATCAATCTCTTGTAGCCCTTAAAAGTCAAAGGGAACAAGCTTAAGGCCCAGACATAAGGGTAACGACACTAAGTCGACGGCGGACTCCGGCCAGTCGAGATAGATTAAAAAGATAGCGGGCATTTTAAGATTAGAAAGTTAAGAATAAAAGGTTTTTGTACGAAGATAAAAAGAAGCAAATAAAGAGAAGTAAATAAAGAGTAAGTAAAGAAGTACTAACTCGCTTTATAAAAAGTGGACAAGGTCAAAAAGCGAAAGAAACAAGGCAAAAAACGAAAAGACGAAAAAGGGAGTTAAAGAAATAAAGACAAAAAAAGGGGGAACAAAAAAAGGCCGAAGGAAAACAAAGGAAAAAAAGTAAAAGAGGTAAATAATAAAATATATCTACAAAGAGAAAAAGAGACTTTTTTAACTTATCGTATCTAATCTCTCCAACGCACGACGGATACAGAAACCGAGTGGCTATACAAAATTAAACGTACCTGTCACCGTTGGTGTAGTTCGCGTAAACGGCCTTTATCGACAAGGCAAGGATTCTCGGCTATTGGCCAGCCCATCGTACAAGCGGACAAGTGGCTGCAAAATAACAACGCCTACCAACATATCTATTTATTTACGAACACACCGTTAACTTATTTCCGGAGTATCGTGGCTGTCTTTATCTTTATCTTTATCTTTGACCATTTTGGCCGTCTTTAATCGTCCTTAACCTATTATTAACCTTTACTTAACCTATACTTACCCAAATATAAGACCGATAAAGAAGTGGCCGGGTGCAACACGCCTATTCGTTAACACATCAAATGTAAGTCTAAAAGCATATAAGTGGTCTAGTAGTCCGCCGCATACGATCCATACGCTTCAACATGTCACGTACCATATAATTAGCACCAGGCTAAAAGGCGGGCCATTCAACGCAAGGCTCACTAACGCAAGGAGGGGTCCAAGGGCAGGGCGGTATATAACGGCAGAATGTATGTTGTCGATCAGCAAGCATTGCCACAGACTCGGAACCTACTTGACCCCTGCAATCTTCGCCTGCCTGCACCGCCACGGCGAAGCAACGCGGCACTCCCGCCCTGCCACTCCCGACGCGCGCGGCCCCCGATGGCTGACAGCTCGACGCTGGCCAACAGCCTATTGTCCCGGCCCACGAGCGATGTCATCGTCGTCTCTGACGGCCCGCAGCGGTCCCCGGTTAAGCGTAGCCGTACGGCCGGCCACAGAACGCCCACCACAACCGTAACCCCGACCAAGGCCACTAACACACGCGCCGTCCCGCGCGTCACCACGCCGCTCACGACCTCCGTCCCCGGAGATGTCGCCAAGATCTGCGGCATCCCAGACGAACACGCAGACGCCCTTTCCACCGTCCTCTCTAATATGTACAAGGTGGATAACTGGAACGGCCTGTATGATGCTGCGCCATGTGCGTTGCAAGACGAGTACGCAAGCAGATGTCGGCTGTAGTGGAAAGGCGAAGACGTGCGGTGGGTGGCCGAGGTCACGAAAAAGACGAGAGGAACAGACTGCCTCTTCATGCAGGGGCTGTGAGTCATATCTCAATACCACCTCAATAAAGTTATCTCATTTATTTATGGCCTTTCGCTATGCACTTAAGCGTGCCTCTCAAACTACAATCTGATGGTCTAGAAAAAGGCTCTGTGGCTGTGCCAGCTTGCGATGGAACAGCCAAAGGCACAGCGGGCACAGGGAGCACATGCGCTAAGCAGGTTGGAGCAGGGACGGCACAGGTGCACGTCCAAAGAAGGAAATTCCCAATGAGGTTTTTCGGGTGGTATATTGGGCTGATATAAATCAAAGGACTGCCAGATGGTGTTGACTTACCAGATGAAAGATGGATTCTTCAATAGCAGTGTTTCTATGAGGCCACGCAAACGAAGAACGACGAACCAGACTGACGAACAGCCAAGGGTATTTCTTTGCCGAAGTATAGAAAGGAAGGACGGATGTCGATCAACATGCCGTGTGTGATCGTGTTTATGGTATTTTTGGTGCAGTTCGCTGTTGCCAACGTTGCAAAGCTGGCTGCAACGACTGCGAGCTCCTACACAGGATGGGATTGGTTAGTTCTGCGAGGCTGATGCAGGGCTGTGGGTTGATGAGAGAAAAAGAAAGACAGAACAAAGAGACTGACCTTGACAAACACAGTTGCAAACCCATCTGTGCAAACGGTAACCGGAACTCTGATTTTCTAAAAACGAGGTAAGCATACCAGTGAATGATGTTGTCTTCGACAATAATGGGACTGACCATGTAGGGGCGTCGTTCAAACTTGTGACAAGGACAACCATCCTCAAGACCAAAACACCGGTCTGTCGGCGACGTCTGGATGTTCCAACGGCGGAAACTCATATATGTGTGACAGCTACCAGCCGGTGCCGGTCTCTGACGATCTGTCATATGGCTTTGCAATCCAGGTCTCGGACAACCAACGCGAAGACAACCCCAACTGCTGCAAGTGTTACCAAGTGCAGTGGCTGTCGGGGAACGCCGCCGGCAAGACAATGATTGTGCAGATTGTGACGCCCGGTGGCTCAGGGGGGAACGTCACCAAGGACGACTTGATTATATTGACACCTGGTGGCGGGCTCGGGTATTTCGACCAGGGATGTCCGAGGCAGTACGGAAACAGTTATTCTTGGTAAGTCGGACGAGGATGATGATGAGAAGATTGAAGATGGACAGAGGATAGGAAGGATGGTCGGAGCAGACTGGGAAATACGACGATCAGCCACAACAATCAAATCAGCAAGAGAGTGCTGGAGTTGCGTCAATAACAAACAAGATGCAGGCACGACAACGACACAACGCGACTGCCCAGAAGAAAAAGAAAATGGGAAGTCATAACAAAACTAACAGGACTGATTATAGGGGATCCAACTTCGGCGGCGTCACCGGACGCTCGAGCTGTGAGAAACTCCCGAGCAACCTGCAGGCCGGCTGCTACTGGCGATTCAACTGGGCTCGTGGTGACATTTCGGGCTGGAAGATTCAATACCAGCAAGTGTCTTGTCCGTCGCGTCTGACGAGTATCTCTGGATGCGAAGCGAGGTTCTAGAGAATCAATAAAGGGAGAGGAGCCATTGAATACAATACAAAGAGACAATGAACCAATGCGAGGTCGGCTATAGACAACATGAGGAGACACAATCAAAGAATTGACGCGTCTGTCCATTTGATGCAGGCCAAAATAGGGAAATTGTCTACAATGTACAAAAACCCAGACGAAGAAAATCAAAACACCTCTCCACCGTGCTACAATACAGTGCTTCGAGGACAGCTACAATAGCTCTTTTTTCGGACGACAATTTCCACCACCACCCTGCAGCCCCTTCGCGCCTTCCTATATTCCTTTCTTCGATCGCTCTTTCCTCAACAAGATAACGAAAAATAGCAACAATGAAAAAAGGTGTGCCAGCTGTTGCCTCCCTCGCTTATTTTCTACGATGTACCTTCGTACCTACCATGCCGTCGTCATAGAGATGGAAGGAGCAACTGGCGGTTAGGGCCTTTGTGTCCTCGCGTCCGTGAAGTTTTCGCGTGGTGCACAAAATAAAAAAGAGCAAGAAGGCAAGGCCAAAAGAGAGGCAAATGCTCGACGGCCACGACGATGCTTCTAGATCTGGCTGCACGCGATGCATCACAACAGCCATGATGTCTTCACGTTACTCTTTTAAATAATAATCTCTGTCTGCTTGATTTATCTGTGACTATGAACATGAATTAGAGCCACCGCATCTTCTTTCCTTTGAGGACCCTTACAAACTCACGCCCATGGTACCTTACGCCCCATGACCCCGATTCGCGTCGCCATGGCCGTTCCTTCCTCTTTTGTTATAAAAAAAGAAAAGACGAGGCCAACACTGGTCACGCCATACACGCCGTGAAAACCAGAGACCCCGAGACCCCGTAGAAGGTGGTAGAACGCAGTAAAAGAGATAAGGGCATGAAATATTTTTCACACAGGCAAGGGCTTGCAAAATAATCCGATGCGCACCAAGCAATATTTTTCACGATCTCGTCACCCGCTAGTATTTATGCCTTTCCCCCTCTTTTCTCGCCCTCTCCCCTCTTCCTTTTCTCCTCTCTTCCTTTCTTTCTTCTTTTTCTTCTCTACGCTCTCATACCACAGCTTCACCCGCATTGGAAGCGTCATCGTCTTTCTCTACTTCGCAACAGCACACCGTCATTGTTGCCATCCCAATCCATCTTTGTTTTGTTTTCCCCCACTCTCGTCACCGCGTCTCATCGCGAGTTTTGCACATTTTGCCTCTCTTTTCATTCGGACCATGCCGTCCGCAGATGGCCTTCACCCGCCGGGTGGCCCGTCGGGTCCACCTGGCAGGCCCTCTTCTCGTCAAGCTGCTGCTCCTCCTGTGCAGGCTCCTGCTGCTCGAATGGATACCTATACCGAGCCATTTCCGCACATGACTCGTGAACAGATGTTCATGATCAATCCAGTCCCTGCAGAGACTGGCAGTTCTGCACCTTCCGGCGTTGAGGGCGACTCCGCTGTTGATCAAGTTAGGCAACCTGCCGGTCGTCGCCGCCCTCGTCTTCTTACGTCTGAAAACTTGAACGCCAACGAGGATGGCTCGAGCCCTATGGCGAACCATCCCTTGTCTGAAGCTCTGATGCGCTCGTTTGGACAGGAACTCCGCGATGCCCTGGACAATGTTGACAACGCGTCTGACACTTCAACTGTTCGCCATACCCGGTCTGATACTGTGACAGCTGAAGACCAGCGGTCCCGTTCAGGTACCGTGATTGCTCCAAACCAAGCTCCCAATATCCTAGCCCCCCAGACTCCATCAATCACCGTTTCTCCTCCTAGTGATGATGGGAGTCAGGTGGGCCACTCAAGCAACGAGAACGCCGGCCATCCTCAGTCCGACACTGCTGGCTTGGGCCGCGGGTTTTCCAACACTCAAGCTGGCCCCAGCACACACCCTGGCTCTCATGGCTTCACGGGCAGCGGTCGCGGCGTCGGGCAGAGTCGACTTCTGTCCACCGGCGGTTATGGGCAAAATGGCAATTTTCACGCTCCTCGTGGGCATTCTGGAGGCCAGCGTGCCATGGCGGCTGGGGCTTAGACGGCCCCACGCGCGCATGGTCAGGCCCCGAATCCCGCCACTCGCGGACAGATGAACGGCGCCCAGTCTCAGATGCGGCCTAGCACGAGGCAAGACAACAGCTCGCGCCAGTTCAACCAGGGTAATGTTTCACACGCGCACCGCAATGGCAATCCAGATCGTTCTCATCTCGTGCACTTCAATGATCGTGTTCAGCCTGGTGCCCAGATTGCCTCAGGTGGCTTTGGCGTTCCTCGGGGTGGCAACACCCCACGCGCTGCTCCCTATATGCAGAGCGGCAATGTTCAAGGTCAGCAAGGACAAGGTCCCCAGGGACAACATGGAATTTTTCAGCAACCGGACAGTCATCAGGGCCAGATGAGGTCGGGCCAAGGGGGAGGCTACTCTGCCAATACCGGACGACCCCGCTCTTTGACGGCCCAGCATCCCGGCCAGGGCAATGGCGGCCATCCTCGTTTTGTCGGTGGCCATCCCAACCCTCTCGGCCAACATCCCGTGGGACCCAGCCACAGTCAGCAGAATCCAGACCGTCAAGCCCAAAATCGGGCCTTGGGCCCTACGGCCCACTACTCGAACCGGTTGTCAAATATTGTGGGCGACAATCTGATGATGTACAGGGACGCATGTCTAGAGCCCGGCCCGTATCCACTTGGCATTTCTGCCCAAACACCCCCCGTCAACTCGGACGGCTGGACGAGCCACAACGTACGTGCATATATGAACGAGGCACATCCCAGGAACCCTGTCGGAGGTACGATGCTCCCCTACATGTTCGGCCCATTTTTAGCGATATTTTGACTAACACATGCCAGTGCCGGACATTATGATCCGCGGCACCCCTGCGCACGGTGTGAATACGGGAGGGATTCCGTCGTCGGTGCACCACCGCCCCGACAATGGGACCTTGGACCCGTCGCAGGTTTCGGGACACCCTGGGTATAGACCTGGCCAGCATCGGAACGGTGAGCATCCCAGTTCTATATGGTGTTCTTTTCTTTGCCGTTATAACATACCAGTTGCTGACACGAATGGGGATGCAGCGCAACATCCTGTTGCTCCTGTGAAGGACGGAAATGACGAGGGATCCGACGACAGCACCGAGACGGTGCGGCCTGCAAACGCCAACCGCGCTGGGTCTTGTGGTGCCAACGACAACACCACTTCAGGCTCTCGCCGTGAAGATGAGGATGACGGTGCCTCCGGCCCCAGCACGGGCTCATCGACTGCTCCTCTTTCCACAGCAGTGACATCCGGTACCACCACGGTACAGACCAGCGAGTCCAACACGGAGAACACTTCTCCGACAAGCACCGCCTCCAGCACGCACGACGCTGGCCACAGCACAGCCGCCCGCAATCAGGGAAAAGACTGGGGCGGCTCCGGGACTGGTGTCGGAAGCGCTTCCAGCGCTCTCGGCACCTGTAGCCAACTCCCGGGGCCGCCCGTTTCCTGGCAAGCTGAGGACGAGAATGATGCTGATGACGAAAAGTCTTTTTACGACGACGGGCATTCTGATGCTGGGTCAGATGATGGCTAGTTCCATCGCATCGCCCGTGTCCGGAACATCCTTGTCGTCAACAACTGGTTGAACGCCCTGGACACCGACCAACTGGATGAATTGCCGGTCCTAGTTGAGCCAGCACCTATGCACCCGGCACGTGCTCACCGCATCACGAAGTTCCTTAAGATGACTTCGTCGCAGCTCTTTGCTCTTGCAGCGGCGGATTGCGCTTAGACATTCGTTGGCAAGGATGTCCTCTGGTGCAGCATGCACCCTTTTTTCCGGCTTCTTTTTGGCATCTTCACAGCTCGACATCTTGAGCATCCATTACGTTTCGATTTCTTTTCTTTTTCTTTTTTTTTTCTTGACAACAGTCTCGTTTGGCCGATTAGAAATATATTTACGACCTACACAACGAGATATAGTATATATTAGAGGACCTTTCATTTCGTTGATTCAGCCCGACAACACCACGGCATTTCAACGAATATCTCACAGTCATCAACCAATCTCATTCAACAATCTGGGTTGGCAAGCCATTGAGCATTTGTTCGCAAATTTCTGTCTCATATACTCTATGTGAGAACTGATAAGGGTATGAGAAGGAGGAGAGAAACATGTATAGATAGGATGGACTACCAGCGGATGGGGACGAGCAAAACACCAAAAAAATTGACAATCAAATATATTTAGAAAAACTCCAAACCAACTGCTCGCTAAAAATGCGCCGTGACATGTATTGGGATGTGCCTTTTAGGCTTTGGAACAGCGCAGCTTACAGTAAACTGAGATATATCACATGACCACAATCGAATGACATAAGCAGAATGACCTCGACTAACAACAAACACGCCACCCACCGGTGGTTTCTTTGAGCACCAATCATTGTTCGCCCAGAAATTCGCCTCCCCGGTATTCAACGACAAACAACGTGATGATTTGGTGGGCACATCTCCTCCGTGCAAACCCGACAGCATCGGCGGCCGTGGGCTTCTCCCTTGATTCTTCCCCGGTGTCCTCCGCAACGTCTGATTCGACAATGGATGACCAAGAATGACCAACAGACACAAACTGCTGGGTCTAGATCATAGATCCGCTGTGATTGATGGCCAGACACTGATAATGGCGAGATCTTGCACCACCACCCACGAAAACACACCGAATAAATGGGGCTTTTACCACACCACAAGGCTGTCTATGACGGGAACGACCCTGCAACTATCCCTGGATTGGCAACTGGATCCTATTTGGAGGGTTTGAGGAGCATCTAGAATCTGGGGAAATAGACAATGTAGGTGTACTCCCCTCTAACCGTCGGTGTGGCAATGCGGAGGTGGCCGTTGACCGTTGCAGAATTAAGAGGCCCATTGTCTATTTAAGACCCCAGAGGATCCTCCAAGATCTAAATAATCTTGATCCGTACCAAAATAAACTTATCAACATACATTATCACAATACATTACATACAACCACACAACACATATCACATCACAAACCCACACAAAACACAATGACAAACATTCCAGAACTACTCTACCACACTACCCTCATCGTCTACGACGGCTCCCGTGACACGGCCATCCGTGCCCGCAGTGCCTACGTCCTGGGCACCCACACAACCCTCGAGGCAGCCAAGACATTCTCCAAGACTGCCCTCCAGAATCTCGGCTACAAGCCCTCTGACTTTGTCCAGTACCAAACAAAGGGTTACCTGCCTTGTGGACCGCCGGAATGGGCCTACGGCGACGGGGTTATCGTCTATGCCAAGGCGCCCGGCGGCCACGAGTTTGCCATCGGTCTAGAGGTGACCGAGAACGACCAAAAATTTGAGGGCACGCCGGACGGCCACCTCAACCTCCCCGGTGGTGCCTACCTCCACTACGTCCTCCAGACCAAGGTCGACTACGACCAGGACCGCTGCCGCCGCGCTTCTTGCCCGGGCAACGACATTAGCCCCTTCAAGTCGACCGCCATCCAGGGCTGCTTTGCCTCTCAGAGTGAAGCCATCCAGGCCGCCAAGGCCTGCCTCAAGAACACGGGCTACGAGTTTGCGCAGTATGACGAGCGCGACGACGTGGGCTACGCGGAAGACTGGCCGTTTGGCGAGGACGTCCTGGTGCACGCCGTCTCGCAGACCGGCGAGAACTACGCCGTGGCGGTGCGCACGATTCCCGGTGCACACGACAAGCACGACAAGAAAAAGGCGGCGATGAACATTAAAGCAGAGAGGGGCGCGTGGCTAACGAATTGAGAATGATGGGCGAGCAACGAAGAATGAATAATGGGCTGCGGATCATGAACACAAAATTGATGAACAAAAGTATTTACATGTAGCATGTATCGCGAATTACGAAATATACAGTTCGATTTCTTTATTACTTGAATATATTACTTGAATGATGACAAGACACGAGTCAATGGGGTAGTGACAATAAGACATGCTTTGTAACAGAGACTCGAGAATCTTGGCGAAGGTTACGTTTCTTTTCAACGGAGAGTTTCGTCTAAATTTAGGACTGATAACAAAGACTTTTATTGTGTAGAGATCAGGTTGATCTAGATCTACAATAGCCGAGTCAGCTATCGATATCGATATCGATTCAACCATTCCCCTCTTTCTATGGTCAATGCAAACTGGCGATATTCAATGTGACATATAAGTGGCATAAGTGGCTATATCGAAGACTTCTACGTCAATATCTGTGTACAAGTGGTCTTCTGTTTCCAGAATTCCTTGGCGGCAATGGTGTGCAGCTTACAGACAAGCCATGGCAATCAAGCGGACTGGGCTGTTCATCTCGTGGTTCTGTCCTCTCCGTATATCCGCCGACGGGATTTTGTTGCGGTGCGTACCTTTCGATTCAAGTTTCAATATTCCACGTCTGTGTGCTCATGATTATAGCTTCCAGACAGATACAAATGTAACGCTGGATGGGTTGGTTAAATCCACGATGGCTATAGCAAGATATAGTTGTGGACGAAACAATACCACACGAGGCTGGTCTACCTCCCTTTTATGCCAAAATTGCCCGGCTATATGCAAATCATAGCAGGCTTAGCGGGCTATATAAAACATTGGGATGGAAAGCATCTAAATTGCATACACACGATTGGCGAGTTTATTTTGGGTTTTTATTCTCCTCTTGTTTATTTTCCCACTCTTCCTTTCCCCGTTCTGTTTATTCGTCTACTCGACACTCTACCCATCGGAAAATATTCCTGCTTTGTCGCGGTCTGGGCTAATATATGGAATATTGCGGTCCTTTCTTTTCTTCCTTTTGTTTATTGTCTTGTGGTCTTATCCCCGTCTTGAATGTCACGGTAGATTAAAGAAACTGCCGTATCTACAGCCGTGCTCTGGCCGTTGCGTAGTCAAACGTTGGCACCCTCCGCTCGTGCTATTTGTCGATGCGCTCCGCTCTCCATATGCAACACTCCACATCGCCAACGAGATGAGAGAAAAAAATCGCCTACTACCCATTGCATATTCATCTCTCCGAGAATCCACCGACAATGGCACGGTCGACAGGTACGCGTCAAAATTGTGGCGGGGGATATCTACTCTATCTATTGTGTCCATCTACTTTGTCTTTGACGGTGCGTCCCTTTCCGTTGAGTGGAACAGGACACTTGCATACGCTTTGATTCAGATACACAGATGCGCAGATCTGCCAAGAGTGCCTTGATTTTCTCCGACCAAGTGCCGAGAAGATAAGAGGCACATGTACTTAATGAAAAATGTGCGTGGCAACATATTCTCTAACATACTATGAATATGAGTTGTCAATGTATGTACCTCTACCCTTCTGTATGCAAGTGATCCTCGCCACTTAGTGGAGCATTGACTTACACAACTTACACGCAGAAAAGCGGAGAAGTCGAAAAAAGGGGCGTTGCTGTGGAATTGCAATTGCCGGAGGAGGAGACTGAATAAAAAGGCAGAAAGAGGGAATCAAGCGTTGGAGAGGACAAGAAACAAGATCTCTGCGTGTTTTCTCCTTCTGATATGGACGGCACTTTATCATATATGCAATACTGCACCTGTTATTGCACTTTTTTGGCCTGTCGTACGTGTCGCGGCTTTATCGACGAAATAAACAATAACAAATTAGATAGGGCGGCGGCCAATAAACAAATAGGCGAATAAACTGCCTCGACTACTAATGAACTGCCAATAGAAAGGGGCTAAGGCCAAGGCTAAAACCAAAAGGCATGTTTGCGTGTGGTGCTCATTTGCGGGGAATAAATACACTTGGCATGCCATCCTGCATCTAGAGATGTCGTGTCACTTGCCACTTACACGGAGTAGATTGCATTCCATTTCGTCTTTTTAGTGCGCCTGCAGAACACGTGAGGAAGAAAGATATCAAACGTGGCAAAGAAAGCGGTGTCCATTGCTTTCACCAGAGTAAGTTACTAAGATACAGCTGTATGAGAAGACCTCAGGTCGTAGACAAGATCCACTTTCCAATACTCATTTGGCTCCAAGCAGCGTAAAAGCAGAATGAAAACTGATATTTCCAGTAGGAGAATAAAAGATGGCTGTATGAACGGGATCTAAACTTGCAGAGATCTTCTGATTTTTGATATTTTTACTGAAACAAAAAAGCGGGCGATCCTAGCCTTTTGTCTGGATGAATGGAACTTGCCGTCTGTAAAGTGTCGAATATCACGAGTCTGATATCGTGTAGTATTGTGTACTATACGACCATTTCTCATCGTGCTTAACACTCTATATGCCGTGAACTCGAGTCGTGCCTTGTGTTTAACAGTCGTGATAATTTAACCCCAGATTTCTAGCTGCAAGCCATTTATCTTTTTGTCTTTTTCTTCTGCAGCTGCCGAGAACCAAACGTGGCCGACAACCGAAGATTGAGGTGTACACGGTCCCGAGCATGAATCCATTCAGTCGTTTGACTTCTCTTACAATGTGGCCATTTATCTGGTTAGAGATTGAAGACCAGGAACGCCACTCTTTTATTCTCCTCGTCTCGATTTAAGCGCCCGTTCCTTGGTTTTTATTTTATTCTGTTATCCCATTCCTGTCGAGTCGTATATCTCGGGGAGAGGCTGGCCGTGAGACTCAACGTCTACATTGGGGCCATCTTTACACACACTTGATGATATATATCTTGACTTCCCCGGATTCTTAGACTCCATTCAACCTCCTATCTTTGTTGAGCCTCTTTTTATTTTCATCTTTGATCACCACCGCCAACACATCACGATGGCTACCCCAAGACCCCAAGCACAAGAGTTTCCATCGGACTGGAATGTCGCCTTTAGTGACACTACTACCAACCACGGCGACGAAAAGGCTGCCACGGAAAGCATCCGGGCACCGTCCGACAATGCTTCGACCGAAAAGCCGCCGCTGTCCCGGGTGGAGACGTCGTTCACACTTAGCGACGAAGAACCCCTAGAGATTATCGGCAGCACCAACATCTACGACGTCGACGGCAAGATCCGACTGATTCCTGTAAGCACTCGCCAAGTAACAACATAATAATGTAACACAGACTGACACTCGCAGACACCAACACCGGATCCAAAGGGTGAGTATTCACTACATGAGTGAGGCCAAACAGTATTGTATGTTAACGGTCCAGACCCACTGAACCTGCCTAACTGGCGCAAATACACTGCCATTGGTGCACTTTGTTTCTGTAAGCAAACTCATGTCATACATCTGTCATGACACTCCACTAACAACGACAGTTGGCAGTTTGTCCATGTGTGCAGACTTTGTCGTCGGTGGACTGCTACCCGTGTTCCTTCTTGAATACTCTGGCGTCGACCCACGGCCAATTCTCAAGCATGCCGACATGAAGGGCAACCCTAGTCCTATGGCGCTGATTCCTCCTGGCGTCAAGCCTGTCAGCCTGTACGAGGTAACACTGCTGTCCACGCTCCCTACCTTGACCAATTGTGCCGCCAGCTTCCTGTTAGTGCCGCTGTCTCTGGCCATTGGTCGCCGTCCTGTCCTCTTGGTCACGGCCATGTTTTCGTGGATCGGTGGCTTCTTGGCCGGGTTCAGCCGGTCCCTTAATGAGCACCTGGCAGCTCGTGTGATCCACGGTCTCGGGTCGGCCACTGTCGAAGCTCTTTTGCCCCTCGTTATGCAGGACATGGTCTTTATCCACCAGCGCAACCGTGCCATTGCCGCCATAATGGCCTGCCAGGGCCCCATGATGACCATCTTTGGCATGCTCAGCCCGTACATTGCGCTGGAACACTCGTGGCGCTGGATCTACATTATCACGTCGAGCGTCGGTGTCCTGGCCTGGGTCCTTCTCATTATTTTTGTGCCCGAGACACGCGTCAAGCGCAGCAAGCAGGAGCTCAACGGGCAGCAGATCTGGCCCGTAGCCCCGGGCGAGAACCGCACAGCTCTGGACCCGGCAACGTATGGGCAGCGCACAGTCCGCGACGACCTGACCATGTTCAACCGCGGGTTCCAGTGGCGCGAGGCCGGCATCCAGATGCTGCGGTCGCTGCAGACGACGTATTTCCCGGCGATGCTGCTGGTGATCTGCATCGACGCCGTCTTTTTTATCATTCTGCAGTCGATCGGGCAGACTATCTCGTTTGCACTGTTGGCGGCCGGCATCCCTTACGAGCTGAGCGGCCTCACCATGCTCATCGGCCTCGTCGCCTCGGTCGTCGTCTACCTCTTTGGCGGGCCCTTGGCTGACAAGCTCACGCTCAAGATCTCCCGCCTCCGCGGCAAGACCAACCGCGAGCCCGAGTTCCAGCTGCCCAACCTGATCGTGCCTTTTATTGCGTCGATGACCGGCTGCATTATTTTCGGCTGTGCCGTCCAGTTCCACTGGCACATTGCCCTCACGCTGCTCGGCAACACAATGCTCATGATCGGCAGTATGACCGCCGCTACTGTCCTCAAGACGTTCATCATCGAGAGCTACCCACAGTGGCCTGGCCCCGTCTTGGTCAACGTCAACACCCTACGCACCGTCATCAGCTTCGGCTTCTCGTCGCACGCCAGCTCCTGGGTCCAGGAGCGCGGCTACCTCTTTGTCTTTGGCGTCTACGTGGCCGTCCTTTTCACCATCTCCTTGCTGCTCCCCGTCTTTTACTTTTACGGCAAGACCTTCCGCCAGTGGACATCGGGCCGGATCGCCAAGGAGGACGATGTCCCCCCAACGATGCCATTTGGACCGTTTGGCGACAGCAAGCCCGGCTCGCCCGATTCGTCCGGCGAGTCGTCCGTCGGAAGCACAACAGCCCTCCACCGCCCGTCGATGCCCCGCTCCACTACCATTGGCAGTATCGACCGTACGCTGAGCCGCACCATGACGACCACCGTCGAGACGGTGGAGCCTGTTACTGATGTCACTCTGGGTGCTTCGGGTCCGGGCAAGAGCAAGATCATCACGTCCGTCACTGTCAAAGAGGAGGAGTGATTGCTTTGCCTGTTCTGTTCTGTTCTGTTCCATTTTCTGCTTTTCCATCTTTTATCCTTTCCTCTTACGTTTCTTAGCCAATATTCTCGCCTGTATTTCCTTGTGTGATGATACATGACCGATGCTGCTTTCTACTTTTCACGACCGCATATATTTGCTGCTTTATCTGGATACAGTCTCTTGTTTGCCCTTTTTATTTCGTGTTATAGTGCAATCTCTACATATACCACGTCTGGACTACAATGGCACAAATCAAAAGCCCCTGAATGCCCCTGACATTTCGACAACGTGTTTTTAATCGTCGTCTAGATGAAGGAGGATATATTAGAAAGTATATTGTGTTGAGTCTGAATCAGAAGCCGCTACAAAAATGACAATGAGCGCCGAAACAATAATCAATAATGTATTTCTTCAATCCTCCGTCAACAAATAACCGTACATAGTACTTGGCCACAAAAGCTTTTAGCTCAAAGACGCCGGCTCCTCCTCTTCCTCAACTATCCCAGACAAACAAGACACTGGCTATAAAAGTACTCAGAACTTAAACTCGGGGCGCCTAAAGAATCCGCAGTTTCATGCCGACATCCTTCTCGATTGCCGGGAGCAAAACTTCCATGGGGGTCGTATAAGTAACATCCACAGGCCTAGTCTCATAATGAGCACTGCCAGCGCCGGATGTGATCATGCCGCATATGCGGCCCCGTGGATCGAAGACTGCGGCGCCAGAGTCGCCTGGTGCAGAAAACCGGTCATATCGTATCCTGGAGAACTGGGAGAACCTTTCAAGGCCCTCTTGTCGTTTGAGCTCGACGATGGCCAGCTCAGACCGCGTCATCTCGCCCCCTCCGCCTCCCTCTATAGCTTGGTGACGCACCACAGACGGGATGTCAAGAACGACGCCCGCCGAAAGACCGCTGGTGCTGCCTCGTTTCATCACGATGAAGGGCGACGTAGCGCCGTTGCCGCCGGCCCACATTTCCGACAACGGGACAGTCTCGTCGCGGAGGCGCATCAAGTAGTTGTCGGTAAGGTCGATCTTGGGCTCCTCATGTGGGCCTGGGAACGACTTGAGATAGCCGGCAATGTAGTCGTCAATCCTTGGCCAGTGCCCGAAATCAACAGAATTGGCAAAGGTGTAGCCAACGGGAAATTTCGACCGCCACAGTGTCACCAGCGCCCAGTCAAGACAAAACGGAGGCTTAGAACGGTTGCCCGTGGTACCGCGGTCTATCATCTCCGGGAAGGAAGAGGAAAGTGACCGAGGTGACCGAGGCGGGGCCGAGAAGACCTTGCCCGCCACTCTGCCGCTTCTGGGACACGCCGTATGTGATTCAACGTCCGCCTTGAATTCATCCAATAGGCCTCTTTGCGACTCCAGGAAGACGAAATGGCTGCGAGCAATGGCCTTGGACTCCCCTGATGCCTCCCCTTCATCGATACTCGCACGGACGTTCTCCATTAACCTGGCGGCGCCGCGGTCTAGCTTGCCAAAGTCTTTGTCAAACCTTTCAAGCACGGCCTTGGCAGGAAGTACGACCGTGCCGTCCATGTTGAATGCCTGGTTCGGGTCTGGGCTTTCGGGTGCTTGATAGATGGAGGCAGCGGACGGGTTCACCACGTGGCTGCAGGTCAGAGCACAGACAGGGCTCTCGCCGTCTTCTCCGCCGGCACCAGCATGAGCATCGACATCAGCCGGTCCGAGGTACAGGCCCAGGGTGCCGGAGTTCTCGGGTGCGGAGGACGGGCCGATCGACTGGCCGACAGCGGTGGAAATAACGGGGGCAACTGCCGCAAGTTCCGGAGAAAGGAGTCGCTGGTCCCGGCCGAGCGGAAGGCGGAGGCGAGGCGGGTTCATGGTGCGGTATTCGGGCGGCTCCAGTGTGAGTGTGTTGTCAACGCTGCCACTGCCGGTGGCCTCGGCATCGGCTTCCAGGAGCGCCACCTCCGATTCCCTCATCTCGCACTCGACGTCGGTGAGGCCGTCGGCGTCAAGAGCCTCGCGGACTGCGCGCAGCTTGGCCGAAATCAACGCCCAGTCATGGCGTGGCCGTTCATCGTCTCCAGCGTCGCCGGGTGCCTTTTTGTTTTTGTTTTTGCTTTTGCTTTTGCTTTTGTTGTTGTTTTCGTTTTTGTTTTTGTTCTCGTCAGCGGGCGGCGCCGGCAGAGGGCGGACGCCGACCCACACGATGACTTGTCTCTCCAACGCTGGCAGAGTATTGGGCCCGTACCGCAACACATCGATGGACGTCCAGTCGAGGCCCAGCAGGGCGTCTTGGACACGCCGCAGCGTCCTCGCCTCCCAGCATTCGCGGATCTTGTGCGGGCCCACGGGCCCGTAGGCCGTCTCGTTGGTAATGCAGGCGCCATCACGCCAGCGCTGCTCTCCCGCTCCGGGACTGTCGTCCTCATAGGAGAGTCCCCACCAGGGCGCCGTTCCAGACGAGGTTCGTCCCACGAGGCGGGGCATGCGTAGTAAAACTCGCTCTCAATCTCGCCCGGCGGTTGCAAAAGGGGCAGCGTGTTATTGGGCTCCATTGTGTGTTTGCCCGGGCTGCGCTTTCGTCTATTCAGTGGATCCCAGTTAGCCATCTTTACAGCTAGTTGATGGGTGGCATGCTGTGATGGGATGAGTGTATATCAGACGAAGGAAGAAGACAGGAGAAGAAAGGGTGAGGATGAGGGAAAATGGGAGTGAGAACGAAAAGAAGAGATAGTAAGGATGAAAAGAACAGAGAGTAAGGACGAAAAGAAGAAAGAGCAAGGTGGAAGAGAAACATGTGCCAAACCTGGGCGTGTGGCTCACAGTCATTGTTTTTTCCAGATTACTTGATTGAATAGTTGGACGAGTGATGATGGGCTGCACTGGTTACTTACATTCGCTTTGTATTGTCAAGGGTGCCCAGGGGACGGCTATTTTTTGGTGAATGTATGCCTCCTTTGTCGTATTGTCGATGGAGATGTTATATGAACAGGATAATGCAAAAAGGGAAGGCAGCCTTGTGGGGCTCGCGAGCCCTGTATTTAAATGCCGGAGGACGCTAAGTCTTAGCTTGTTATTGTTGTGCGTTCAACAATTGTAGCGTCCATGATCAATGGTTTTGCCATGTATGTACGGAATATGCGCTAAGGGTTTGAATTACAGTTGCACAATAATCTAGGAGTCATGGCCTTGCGCTAAGCATCAATATAACAACTGTGATGCACTTGAACCTATCACGATTCAATTTTGCTTATTGTTGAATGCAAACCGGTCCTGGTGGCGTGTGAGTCAAAGCGGCCCGTCCTTGTAATCATACCTTTAGAACGCCGTGCTTGGCCCGCCTCCTTGTGCACTTACAGAGAGTATTTTGTGCCTATTCAGAAGTCGCTGTACACACATATATTGTAGCAAAATGATTGCATCCATTGGTGAATACTCCTGGGCAATCTTTGCGTGATGGGTCCTCAATGTGTGTCGTACTTTAAAAACACACTCACACTTCCGTACTATTATTCGTCATATATTATTTTGAGCCATATTCCAACTCTTCCACAAAAAGTCTGGTTGATGAACTTCCCCCATGCCCTGGTGCCTTCCTTCTGCGGTCATTGTTCTCTCTTTTTGGGCTAGAGAACAAGGTTCGCGAAAGTTAAAGCGTAAGGTACATCAATAAATTGCTGCACTTACGTGCGTTTACAATAGCTGCACTGTTATGAGTAGCACGGAAAATTAATAGATACAAACCATCTAATTAAACACGCAGAACTTATTTTGATACATCACTGCCGTGCAAGGGTCCGGATAAACCGGGCCCCTGAAAATTCCCAAATCGACCGCCCCTGTCCAAATAGCACAGTACTCGCGGCAGTTAGTCTACATTCACTGTGAGCCAGTCTGTTCATGCTGGCTCGTACTTGAGATGTGTAAGTCTGCCTGCAGGTTTGTTTCGTCGCATGTCAATGCCTTTTAAGGATAAGAATGAGAAGTTGGACGCTGTTGTTGATGAGAAGGAGTAAAGTGGTTGGGATACGCAACGCGGCTTCATTAAATTTATTCACTGTCACCATTGTTTTTTCTTTTTCTTTTTTTTCTTTTTTTTTTTCTTTTTTTTTTTTGGCCAAGTATGATCACGAAAATAAACTGACCTGTTAGACTGTCGGTCGAAAACGATGAGATCGTAGATGATTTCGAAATGTATGTAAATTGCTATATAACTACTATCACCGCTGATCCTGTACGACTTCCTCTCTTCTGAAGGAAGCTATACAATTGATCTATGTGGTGAATTCGTTGCCTCTCGAAGAGTACGATTTGCAGGCGAATTGGCGGCGACGAGACTTTGTATGCGGCAATTGCCCGTTACCCCTATCTTCTGTGGAGCCTGCTGTCTGACTCGCGAGGCCCCTGCCAGGCCCAGGGCCTGGCACGTGACTTCGATGCGCATTCATACCGACACAGACAATTTAATTCCAATTTGAAATCACAAGGACGTGGAATTATTGAATCCGAGAGAACAATAATTGAAAGCATAAGGGTGCATTCCCTTCGTTTCTACACCTTAAGCAGCATATTTTATTCAGTTGGATGTGATCTCGCTGGACTCGGGTGGTCCCACGAAAACTAAATCCAGGTCAGTACGTATGAAAAAAAAATAAGAAAAGGCAAAACGAAGCAAAAGTCTTACCTTTGCGGGCGTACACAATGTACCACACCAGGCACAGAACCAAGAAGCCAACATACACGACAATGGCATAGTTCATGCTTATGGCGGTGACGGGAATGGCAATGGGAACGGAGAAAATGACGACCTGGAACACGCACCAGGCCATCGTGATGGTGTTGACGGCCCAGCCAAACCAGCGACCCCAGCCGTCCAAATTCCACGCCGCATTACGTACCTCGGACCGGCCGTGGTACATGGACAGAGCAAGAGGAACCGCGTAGGATACGGCAATGGCAATGACACCGCAACTGACAAACGCAGAAAAGGCGGATGTCGAGCCGAGGCTAATCAGGCCGAGCAGCATCTCAATGACGGTGCACAGAGCCAACGCGTTCAAGGGGCTGCCAAACCGTTTGTTGACCTGGGACCAGACACCAGACAGTGGCAGAGCGCTGTCTCGGGCGAACGCCCATGTGCAGCGCGACGCCGCCACAGTAATGGAGATGGAGCAGAAGAGCGCAATCACGAGAACCAGCGTCGTCAGCGCCAGACCGCCGCCCGGGGTTCCCATAACTCGACCATAGATATAAGGCAGGGCCTGGCCAACGGGCGCGCCCAGAATATCATCGAGTGCGGCCGGCATCGTGGCGCAAATGGGCAAGATAAACAGCAGCCCGACGATGCCGCCCGTCGGGATACAGAGGCACATGGCCCGCGGGACCGTGACGGTCGGGTTGGCGCACTCCTCGGCCATGGAGGCCAGCATGCCAATCGGCGCGAAAACATAGGCTGCGGGAACAAGGCCAATAAAGAAGGAAAATCCGTTCCAGCCCGAGAGGGTCGCGTCGTACTGGCCAAACGTCACGGCAGCCGAGTTGCGCCCGTCGTCGGCCTTGACAAGGAGCGAGACAAAAATGCTCACGACCGACACGAGCGTGAAACCGGCGCAAATCGTGTCAATGAATGGCAGCAGATGATTGCAAAAGGCGACGACGGAAAACGTGCCGAGACAGACGGCATAGAAAATGAGCAGCAGCTGCCACGCACTCATGACAAAGTCGGGGTAGTAGAGAGCGACACAGGCCGCAATCAGCGATGCAAAGCCAAAGTTGACGGCGAGCGTGATGGTCCAGTTGCCAATAAGCCAGGTCCAGCCCGTGACAAAGGACAGCAGCTTCTTGTATTGCGGCGAGGCGAGGCGGAACGTCCAAAAGTGCGGGCCGGCCGCTGTGGGATAGCGCGAGGCCAGCTCGCCGAGGGACATGGTGACGCACTCGCTGAGCACCAGAACGACGAGCCAGCCAACAAACATGGCCAGTTGGCCGCCGCCGTAGACGGCACTAATCAACGGACTGCCATATGCATAGGGAATCTGTGGGGAAAGGGATTGTCAGAAAAAGAACAGAATAAGAACCGCCACGTGGAAGACGTGGAGAAGAAGACAACGAGACAACCTACAGCGACAATGGCCAGGGATTGGAAAAGGAGGGTGAGCAAGGATCGATTCTTTTCCAGCGTCTGCTCATAGCCGAGATTGTTGTACAGGACAGACACTTCGCCCTCGCCGTGGTCAGGGCTCGATTGGTCGGGGCTTTTGGTCGACATGGCCGAAGAGTGGTCGTGTTCTTTTTCGGTGTCCATTCTAGCGTAGGTGAAGAGAAATACGACGTAAATAAAATCAAATTACACCATTATTTGTTGACATTACTGAAGTTCAAAAAAAAAGACGAAAAGATTTGCCTTCCATTATGTATGCTTCTTGAGTTGAAGTGGCTCAATTGAAAGAGTAAATAAAGCATCTCAACCATGCCGCAATGCTTATCTTTGACGTGTATTGTGCTCTTTTAGTTCGTCGTAGATTCCTGCCTATCTTGATGGACTGGACCCATCCTAGACCCATGACCTAGTCCTTTGAAGACAAGGCTGGGGGGTGAAATGCGCCGTGTTACGAATATAAGGTTTGGTGTGAGGATAGGCCAGAGATAGGCGCGGTAGGCTGTCACGATAGATTGGTGACAGATAGGTGACAGATAGGTGGGAGATAGGTGGGAGATAGGAGGGAGATAGGCCAAGAAAAAGCGTCACATGCTGATAGGCGACCGTTGGTCTCCACTAATGTGATGGGTGCAAACGCGCCTATCTATTCAGCCAGGCCACGAGTTGAAGGTGTAAGTGGTAGCGCCGGAGGGCAAAAGAGTGGGTTCTTGGGATACGGTGTTGAAGAAGAGAATAATGCCACAACGAGCCCAGATATAATACAACATCCGTAGTCAACATGGTAGGATGGGAGACAGATTCTCTGGGATCAAACTTCTTGTCGACAACTAATCCTTGACTCAGTAACCTAAAACAATGACGCTGCTAGGGACACTCCAATCCATCCCGCCGGCGCACCTCGCCGTCGGTGCGGGCATTCTCACTTTCGCTGCTTTTATTTACCAGCTTTTTCTGTCTCCCCTGGCCCGGCTGCCGGGGCCACGCATCACGGCTGTAACCCGACTCTGGATTATTTATCACGAGTTCAAGGGTGATCGCACCGTGGTCATCGACGGGCTTCACGAGAAATACGGCCCTGTTGTGCGTGTCGCGCCCGATGAAGTCAGCTTCAACAGCGCCGAGGCGTTGCGGGACATTTATGGCATCCGCTCCGATGTGAGCAAGAGCGATTTTTACGACCTGTTTGTCTACTACAACGAACGCAACACGTTTACGAGTCTCGGCCGCAAAGAACACGCGCAGAAGAAACGCGTGGTGACCGACAAGTACAGCAAGTCTTATGTTGTGCAGCCGGCCGTGGCCGAAGACAATATCCGCAAGCAGGCCGCCAAGCTGATGAGCGTTGTTGGCCAAAGCCAAAACCACGTTCTCGATGTCTACGAATACATGCACTACTACGCCATGGAGTGAGTTTGAGTCATAAGTCGGGGCCGACAGTGTGGACACAACTTTTGACCTTTCTGACCTTTCCCCTTTCCTCTAGTGTCATCACAAATCACGTCTACGGCGCCTTTGGCACGTCGACGCTGACCGACCCCGAACACCGCGCCCTCGTCTTTGACCTGTCGGGCCAGAAGCACCGCACACGGCTGTACCTGCTGCACTACCTGAAAACATTGATGGCCTTGATCGCAAAAGTCACACAGATTGTGCAGCAGCTGACGACGGGCAAAGAGAGCACCGACCTTCACGTCCGCGGCGACCGGCTCAATCGCTACGGCAAGGACAGCGTCGTCGGCTACCGTGAAACCCAGTTTGGCCAGCAAAAGAATAAGAATGCAGTGGCTGTCTGTGAGAAGTTGTATGGCAACAGCGACATGACCGACGCCAAAGCGGCTGCCGAGTGCATGGACCACATGGTGGCGGGAGTGGACACGACGGGCGACGCGCTCTGCGTGCTCATGTGGAAGCTCTCAACACCTGCGTGCCAGTCAATCCAAGAGGCACTCTTCCGGGAGCTCGCGTCGTTGGAAGATGCGTTTGATCCGTCAACGCAAACAGCGCCCATCACCGCTCTCGATGCGCTGCCGTACCTCGACGCTGTCGTGCGCGAGGGCCTGCGCTGGCGGGCACCCGTTCCCATGACGCTGTTCCGTGTGGTACCAAAGTCTCCTGAGGGCCAAAAGAGCAAAGAGATCCCAAAAATGATTGCCGGGGTGGCTGTGCCGTCTGGGACCATCGTTGGCTGCCAGGCATACAGCGTGCACCGCATCGCCGCCGTCTTTGACGACCCAGACGAGTTTCGACCGGAACGCTGGCTCACGGCCGACCAGGACAAACTGGCCGAAATGAAGGCGCTCTTCTGGCCCTTTTCGAGTGGTGCACGCATGTGTCTTGGGCACAACATTGCCCTCGCCGAAATGAAGCTTGCAATCGGTGCTGTCTACCGCTATTACAAGACCACGACAGCGCCCGGATGCACTGACGCGAGCATGGCCATGGATGACCAGCTAACGTCGGGCGTGCCATACGGGCTGAAATGCGACCTGGCATTCGAGAAGCGGGAGGACCAAGACTGAGGAGGAGGAGGCAATAATTGTGTGCTGGCTAGCACGGTGGGAAGATTGGGTGGCGTGAAAAGAAGGATTAAAAAGAAAAGTTTGTATACATGTGTTGCTATTTGAGTAGTTGTGTGAAGTAGAGAATAGAGGGTTCTGTTCATCAGAAGCCTAGTCTGTCATACCTGGTTTCAGAGTGAGCAGATAGGGATATTAGATCCATATTGCCGTTTTGGGAATAACACGATGCTGTCTAACCGATTCAAGTAATGCGAGTTTTCTCCGGGCTCCCCTGCCCGTCTTCCCATTGGGCAGTCAGCTCCTCAGATAAGGTAAAAGTGTTTGTTGTTGTCACATATCAATTCTTCGCCAGGGCTTCCTCTATCTACTCTTTCAAAAGCGCGTCTTCCTCTGTATCCTCTCCTTCTTTGCTCATTGATCTTCAGTCTCCATCTATTTTCAAATTGGCCATGGACAACCCAAGCCCTAGGGCATATACGCGGCCATACCGTGCCAAGAATAGGCGGCCCTGCGACACGTGCCGACGCCGCAAGCATGCTTGCCTCACCGACAGCGGACAGCTGCCCTGTCGCATCTGCCGCAGCCTCGGCGTTGCGTGCACCTTTGACAAGGCTCCAGCCCAGCGGCCCCGGCATTCCCGCTCGCATCTGCAAGACACAATGCACGCGGCATCTCCCACTAGTGTCGGCAGCATCGACAGTAGCATGTACTACAGAATCGACAACCACATCAACACCACGACTTCTGGACTCGCTGTCGCCGAGCCTCTGCAACCGCCCATCATGCAGCGGGAACGGGAAGAGACGACGGAAGACGAACCGACCCGGGCGCCTTCGCCACTCTGGGGCAGAGATTTTCAGGACTTTTGGATCCCGGATGCATGGCTGATTGATCAAGGGCTGAGTTCCTTTGGTGCCGATCTGACGGGTGCTGCAGCTGACGTTTTCGAGGGTAGAAACGGGAGCAGCTTTGCACCGGCAGATGCAAGCTCACCCCCGCCGGCATCAACATCTATTTCAATTTCAGATCTGTTGTCGGAGAACACGGCAGAATTATCCAAAGATGAAGCCATGAGCATCGGTGATTTGCCACTGCACCCGTTGAGTTTAATCGAGAATGGACCTTCACTCCAGCACGTCGGCCTATCCGGCGAGATGGATCCGTATGTGCTCCGCCATCTGGCCTTCAACAGCGAGGGCATCTACGACTTTGGCCAATATCAATGCCGCCAAGTAGCAGATGCCACCTCCACGGACAGTGCTGTTCCTGTGCAGTTCTTGGGCAAAAGCAGCAAGGCGTCACCATCAACATCCGCAGGCTATCGCTCCCAAGCCAGGGAACCCGATCAATGCCGCACCGAACTGGAGGCCATCATCACACCTGAAATGGGCACTCGCCTGCTGGGATTGTTTCTCCGCTATGTCTTCCCCGGCCTGCCCGTTCTGTCACGCAGCTTCCTCAACATGCACAGCGAGACACTCATTCCACAGGTCAGAGCGCTGGCAAAGATGCCCACGTACCTCCTGGCCGCCGCCTACGCTGTTTCCGCGCCGTTTCTGCGCTACGATCCTGTGCTTTGTGTCTCGCCGCTCAACAGCAACATGGAAAGCATGACGGATAGGCTTTGGGCAATGGCCTATGATGCAATCATGCAGCGGCTACCCGGCGGGGATGCTGGCATCGATATCCTCCAAACAATACTCATCTACCTGCAAAAGCCCGTCACGGACAACCGCCCAGCCCACGTCGACAACAACTCGCCGAGCTGGTTTCTGGTTGGCACGGCCGTCCAACTTGCCTTCAAGCTGGGTCTGCACATAGACTGCCGTGCCTGGCCGGGGCTGCCGCTGTGGGAGAAGCGTCTGCGCCGCCGTCTGTGGTGGGTCGTCTACTCGGAAACGATTTTTCGCAGCCTGCTCACCGGAAATGCCAACCCCATCCACAACGACCAATGGGATGTTCCCAGTCTTGACCCAAGTCTGGACAATGGCGACTTTGTCATTGATGGTCTCCAAATCCCCAGCGAGGAGACGGCGAGCCGCCCTCCCGCCCTCCAGGAGCCGTGTCTCTTCTGCCATGCCGGCTACGACTTTTTGTTTATTGCCAATCTCTCCTGCATCGCCCACCAGGTCCTCGACACGTTCTACACATACAAGGCCACACGCCAGCTCGCAAACGACTTTGCCGCATCCATCACCCGGGCGGCGCCGTTGCTGCGCCAGCTCCAAGAGTGGAAACAGTCACTGCCCCGCGAGCGACAGCAAATGCGGCCGGAACCCATCTTTGACCCCGAGCGCCACGACTATTTCCACTCGCGCTCGTCTGTCCAGCTCAAGCTAGCTTTCTTGACACTGCATGTACTCATATACAGGGGGCTCCTGCGGCCTCTTGCGGCGCTGCCTGCTGGTTCTGATGGTTCAGATATTGGTAGTGATTGTGATTCCGGCGGCGATGCTGTCGGCTTCTCCTCGAGCAAACGCGGCGCCGACACGGCCCTCAAAAATGCCGTTGAGCTTATCAAGCATACACTGGCATTTGTCCAGCGGCTCGGCGCTTTTGACTGCAATGGTCTGTTCTGTGCATGGTCCTCCATCTGCTTCTCCACCATTTCCAACTTTCTGTTGCTCCTCCTCCTCGTCCGGCATCCCTCGTCCCCAACAGTCGCCCACGAGCTTGCCGTTGTCATGGCCCGCTGGCCAAGTACAATGAGACAACAATCGGCTCCTTTCAAGCAACTGCGCCTCGGCCTCTACCGCCTTGACACCTTTTTGCTGGCCGGCCTGGAAACCACCTTTTGTTTTCCCGAGACAGTACGACGCGCCCTGTCCAACGAGTTCTCGCCATCGAGCTCATACAAGCAGTCTTTTCCACGTAGGAACAGCGGAACCGCTCCAGTTCAATAATTAGCATAGCCATCGGCATATGCACCAGTGCAATCTTGGTTCAGAGCGGCCTTCCGGAGGATGCATGGTAAATAATGGCGCGACAGACACTTGGAAGACTGAATAATAAATAGATGTAAGAGCTCAATATCCGCCAGTAAAGAACGTTTTGAAATAAAAAGAGGCAAAAAAAAAAAAAAAAAAAAAAAGGCCAGACGGCAAACACTTTTACTACCTCTTAACAAAAAATCGTCCGCAGCCGATTTTCGCCGTCAACCTGGACCCACTAGACCCAAAAGGGGTAACACCAACTACAATCCGTTTCCCAAACATGGACGGGAGTACACTAGTTTTGTGCCATTAAGTTCCTACTCATGAAATATCTCGACACTTTTTTATCCTCTCCGTCATCTATTTCTTTAGACCCTTCAGTGCAACTGTTTCATAGATAGCCCGGTTGATGAAATTTCATCATTGCTCGGTGTTCTCCATCTGCATTCGTTGTCCTCTTTTCGGTGTGGGAGGCCGATACTGACCTGTATGAATACAGTTCAAAATGCAGCCTTCAGGCAAATTGATAAGGAATGATGAATGCACGTGCGGCTACTGTAAAATCATGTACAGTTGTGGTGAAAACTCTTGGACACTGCCGCCAGCTTGGAGTACAAGTTTATGTAGATTAAGCTATTCAATACAAGGTCCTTTGAGTAACATGCAGAACTCACCTTACCTCATGACTACAACCATAGGAAGGCCTACTAACTTACAGACTAGCAACAATAGCAAGCTAGTTGAGTAGTTCCATTCAACATTTAAATAGAGGCATTGCCACCCCACAAATCGTATTGCAACAATAACTTTCTGTCCTCTCCATTATCAATAATCACCAACTTTCCATCCTCTACAACAAAATCAACATTACCACAGACAATAGAAATTGAAGAGGAAAGCATTCACCGAGAATCGGCATCACCTCTACGGCCTTTCAAATAAACAATAATTGTAAGTATTCAACACACATTCTGTTCACTATTCAACCACGTTGAGCTAGGTCAAGCGACCCGCAAGGCCTGTACATGGCATATTCCATTGATAGATGCGTTGATTCATTCAATGCACCTGTCTATCCATTCATTCATTCACTTCAATACATGGCCACGATGTTTTCCCGCTGTCCAAGGTCGTTTCCCACTTGTACTTTCCATGCCTTTGCATTTCATTCGCAGTGGCGTCCACCGCTCCACCATCCCGTTTGTAGACAACGAGTGTTGATTCACTGCCTGTGCAAGTTGCAAACACTTGATTTCTGCATCCTGTTTGCTTTGAAAACTGGATTAAATACCACTGCGTCGCCCCAGCTCAGGCACAAAATTTCTCTGTCACCTTCATCCATCTTTTACCTTGTCGAGCAACTTTGATTTCTTCCATCGTTTTGCTCACCTTCACACACATCCTTTTACTCAATCATTCTCATCATCAACCATGTCTAATCTCGATCCCATCACTAGACGCAAGCGCCAGCGAAGCTCTGAAGAGAGTGCCGCCACCAGCTCCTCCAAACGCTCCGCGAGATCGGAGAACACGGATATTACAATTCCGGAGGAGGAGGACACCCAAGACAAGGGCACCCAGGACAAGGACACCATGGCATCCTCATCCGCCAACATCCTGCCGCTACTGGAAGCACCCGGCGAATTCGAGGCCAATTTTTACTATGCGGCTTTCCCATCGCGCCCTCGTCTCGTTGGACGTACATCGGCTGGCGTGACTCCCTGGTGGCGCCTGGAACTCGACGACGACGACCCGCTCGTCGCAGACGACCGCTACTGGGGCCGCGGCAGCACCGTCGTCAACGAGATGGCCTATGGGCCGGTCGGGCCGCACAAACTCCACGACCTCTGGGAGGCGGGCACAAAGCAGCGTGTCCAGGTGGCCCTCCGGGGCCTGCCCTGGACGTGCATTGACGTCCTTCGCATCGGCAGATCACATCTGGCTATGTTTGAGCGGCCGATCGTCGTGTGGGTGGGCGTTCGCCCTTTGCCGCTTCCCGAAGGCTCTGTCGATGGAGTGCGCCCGAAGCATGATTGGGCCATGGTTGCCGAGAAACTCCGTGCGGTTCGACGAGTCCTGGACGCCGACGGACTGACGGACGTCGAATGTGAATTCCGTGAGACCGTGGTGATCCAACTCGCTTCCAATACCGACAACAGCGACGACAGCAACGGCGACACAGCCCAGGACATGAGCGACGAACAGGCCGTAGCCGGACAAGCAGCCGAGCAAGCAGCCGACCAAGAAGGGCAAAACGACGACCAAGGACAGGAAGCAGAGCCCGCGGCTGCAGCCACCAACATTCCGCGACTGAACAGCCCTGTCCGTGGTCACAACCGCTTCCGTGCTGGACGCGTTCTGGAATATGCACTTCAGATAACGACAGCCATCGGCCAATCTATCTCTTCTTCGCATAAATTCAAAAAGGCTGGCACACTCGGCCTGTACCTGGTCCCGAGAGATGAAGACTTCCTAGGAGAAGACGGAGAGAAGCCGGTCTGGGCACTCACATGCCACCACGTGGCTTACCCACCCGACGACAAAGAGGACAACGAGGACAACGAGGACAACGCAGGCAGGACGGGCGAGACGAGCAAGACGGGCGAGACGAGCAAGACGGGCGAGACGGGCACCAGCGGCAATGTGGGCGGCGATAAAACAACAACGGGCAAAACTCCGGACACCCCCTCAAGCAGCCCGACGTCCATCATACCATCGATCCTCCTTCCGGCACCCGATGATCTCAAACATCACGAGTCTATGCTTCGGCGCACGATCATTGCAGCATCCGCTGATCTTGGAGGCTGGCCTGATCTGCCTGGTGCCGAGGGCGACGAGGGACCTCGGATTCGTGAGCTCTTCAGCAGACTGCTATCAGGTTTTAGGTCTCATATCGAATGCGGCCAGGACAACACAAGCATTGGCACGGTTGCCTTGTCCCCCCCGATTACATCCGCCGACATGTACCAGCATTTGCCCGAACTGAATGGGTCCCAATCCCCATTCACGCTGGACTGGGCCCTCGTGTCCCTCAACCGCGAGCGTTTCCCACCCGACTTTGATTTTACCAATGCTGTCGACTATGGAGACAGGATGGAACGGGTGTACAAATATATCGAGGGATACATCCAGGGCAACCGCGGGCAAGCTGGGTTGGATAGCAGCGAGCGAAGCATACAGCTCCGCAGACAGCCAGGCGCCCTTATGCCCATCAACAATGGCCTTGTCCCGCTGGACGAGCTTCGGGGCCGTCGCAGCCACCCGCCGCCCCACGAGTACGTCACCGACAGAGACTCTGATAACGACAGACCTGTTCTGATTGTCCTCAAGCGGGGCAGGACAACTGCGCTGACCGCAGGTGTTCTGTTGGACGTCATGTCCATCAGACGTGACCCTGACGGGACAGACGAAAGCATGAAATCGGAGCTCGCCATCGTTGACCTGAAAAGGGAGAAGGTTGGGCCGCTAGACAGAAGACGCCCTCTTGAGAATGTCGGGGACAGATTCTCGGACGCGGGTGACTCGGGTGCTGCCGTCTTCGACCTCGATGGCCGCATATGCGCCCTGCTGACTGGCGGGACCACCCACAACAAGTCCATTAAAACCGTGGACATCAGCTACGCCACCCCTATGACCGTTCTTCTCCCCATCATCGAGCACGAACTGGGGATCCCCCTGCGCATTTTGTAAATGGCTGGCATTTGTTTTATTCTTTTCTTTTCCTTTTCCGTTGATTTATTGTAGGACAAGCCGAGGACGCAAGTAGTTTGAGAAATACACTGATTGTTGTTTTGCCCTTTATCGTCCTCGGTGTGGCGACGTGTGCTTTTGACCGGCTGTATGGGATTTTGCCTACATCTTTCATGAATGTTAATAAACAAGCAGCTTCCCTCTATGCAAGTTTGCGTGGCAACTTATCCGTCTAAGGTGATGAGTTTGAATTATTGTTTCAAAAAAATCAAAAAAAAGATATAAAAAAAACTTGACGACGAGAGTAACAATGAAAGAAAATGGAACCAGGCAGCAGCGATTAAAAAATCAATAAAAAGGGAATTGAAATAAAAAAAACCATTTACACACCAATAATTCTAGAGACATGTATTTTATTCAATTTTTTCTTAAAATAAAATTAATAACCGTCCTCGACTACCGACAGTGAGTGTTCATGCGAGTGCTACAACACACGTAAAGGAATTCCCACCTCGCGCTCAATGGCTGGAAGTAAGACGGCCATGGGTGTAGCGTATGTTACATCACATGGACAGCGCTGGTTGTACTCGTCGTCTGATATACTCATTCTCGAACCCGACGTGACGATGCCACAGATGCGGCCATCAAGGTCAAAGACGATAGCACCGGAGTCGCCTGGCCGGGAAAAGGGCCCGACACTCGCTACACCCGTCATCGCGTGACGGTCGTGAGCTCTCAGGTCAACAATCCCCAACTCGTGGCGCACAATTTCGTTTTCGGTCTCCTTTTCAGTGCCATCCGCAGCCCTCATCTGTGTTGTCTCGGTATGCCTCACAAGGGATAGAATGTCAAGGACCACGCCGGCGCTCATGCCTGTCGCCGCTCCTCGTTTCATAACCACCATGGCTGGCCTGGCACCATTCGTTCCCTCGGTATCCAAGTTCAAGTCGCTCGAACAGTCGCCAATCTCAGAGCAGTCGCCCGCCCCGTCTTCGTCGCGTGGCGGTTGGCAGACGCCCTGCAGCTCTTCCAAGGAAACAATCTTGTTCCGCAACGGCATAATGTCATTTTTATAACAGGCTCGTTCATCACACTCGCGCATCTGGCTTGCCCGTCGTCTGGGAAAGTATTTGGGGTACTTTCTGAAATAATCACCGAGTTCCCACTGTTTCCCGCAATCAACAGTGCTGAGTATATCATAACCGTCTGGAAACACTTCGCGCCGCAGGGAAACCAGCGCCCAATCGAGAGTAAAAGGCGGGGAGTGGCGGCTGGTATTATCTGTATCGTTCCCGGCTTTTGACGAAGAGATGGGTGGTGATATGTGTACCCTGCCAATACTTCTCGCCTCGTCACTGGCCGCGAAATGGCATTCCAAGTCTGCGAGTAACTTGTCGCAAAACTCGAGACGATGCCGATTACCAGACGTGTCAAAGACTTCAGGTCGTTCATTATATTCTTGGAAACGCCTGTTTCTAATGCGGCGCGTGAGGTTGACAGCATACTCAAGGTGCGGCCGCACTGGTAGGACGATGGATGTGTCAGTGTTCGGCGGTTCAGCCTGTGTCTCCTCCTTGGCTCTGTCGTCCATGTTGTCTTGACCATCTCTTTTTGGGGGAAAAGCGACATGGTGGCATGTGAGTGCCCACACAGGTTTGTCTGCATCATCTCCGTCGCCGGTTGCGTGGTTGTCGGCCGGCCCAAGGTAGAGGCCAAGAGTTCCTAGCGTATCTGGATGCCCAACGGGACAGATGGACTGCCCTACTGTGGCGGAGATGGTATGGGCGTAGTCAACAAGTTGATGGTACAGAAAGCGCTGAGAAACTGGGGTTGGAAGACGTAGGCGTGGGGCGGGGGACGTGGTTGGTACATCCGCTGGCTCTATGACCCCTTGTGCGTTTGCGTGTCCGGGTGTTGTCGTATCTTCTGCCTGGGACAAGTTCATGTGGATGGAAAAGCTGTCACTGATAGTGTCGTGATCGCCCCTTTTGTCTCTCTCTGTGTTGCCGGTGTCGGCTTTGTTGCTGCTGTTGCCGCCGTCAGCACTCGCCTTGCCCATCAGAGGGCGAACATTTGACTCTCTGAATTCGCATTCGACGTCCGTCAGTCCATCTGCGTCCAAAGCCGTGCGAACTGCACGCAACTTGGCTGCAATCAGATTCTAGTCATGCTTTGGCCATTTCGGCCACTGGCCCCCGTCTTTCTGCGCCGACCCTTCTTCACCTGTGCTTTTGTCTTGATCTTTGCCCGAATCCTTGGGTGCAGGGCTCACGCCAACCCATACAATAATAGGAAGCTCAGACGGTGGCACCTCTGACCGGCCGTGCCGTAACACGTCAATCGATGTCCAGTCAAGACCTTGCAAGGCCTCTCGAACCCGATGCGATGTACTTCTCTCCCAGCATTCCCGAATTTTGTGCGGCCCAACAGGTCCAAATGATGATGCTTCGGCTAGACCAGCGGACGGCCCCCAAAACCGTGCTTCAAACACAATATCGTCGTCTTTATCCAACTGCAACCGCCACCAGGGTGTTGTGCCAGACGATGTTCTTCCGATAAGCCGGGGGCAGGAGGGGAAAGTAGCGTAATAGTACGTCGCCTCGAAGTCTCCGGGTGGCTCGAGAAGAGGGAGGATATTGTCGGCCATGATGCGAGTATGGGAATGGTATCTGGATAGAGTGTCTCGGGAGTCGGTGATGGATCAGTCGTAAGTCTCGCGTAGAGGAAATGGATCGATGAAAGGATCGATGAAATACAGGCTGGGAAAAAAATCGATGGTTGGATGCGGCTGGTTCTTGTCATCCGCCGTTCTTAGGGCCGCACAAAACTAATGACGAGATGGCGCTAAGGCGTGTAAGTCATCAAGTGACTCACCAATTTGATGGTTGTCCCTTTTGTGACGCCGCGTTCGTGGTGTAACAGAAGCTGGGCTGGATACAGTGTTGAGAAAGGTTTTGCAGTTTTGTTTTGATGGTAGCGGGCCATTCTTTCCTTGCTCCGCACTGCATTTGTTAGACTTCCGTGTAAATTACCAAAACAGGAAGGAAGTCGATACCTGGAGGGGTCACGTGGATAGCCTTGTGACACCGTTCTGTTGTGCCTACAAATCCAGATGCACGCACGTATTCGTGATTTGTTTTGTACGATATTAACACAACAACCCCGGTGTAGACTGAGCAATGGGTGTCGTGTGGTAACACTTTCTTTGAATGACGAGGCATTTGCAGACTTATCGTTGACTTTCCACGGAAATACACCACAGTAGATCGGCTCAGTGCATTGAACGACAATCATGCATTACACAACTAAATAAATTCAAGACTCGGACAATAATGTAACAATTCTAATACTATGTTAGTGGTGTAAGTGGCGCCGCTATATACCTAATAGCTAAGTACGCCCGTTTGGTCCAAACTTTACAAAAGGTGTATCCAATATGTTGAGACGCTCAAAGTGTCATAAACGGATGGATCTTCTGCTCTCAGTGTGACAAATACCTCCACCATCATCACGATGCGGTGTCGATATTCCTTGCTATCCTCCGTGGTCGTAATATGTATAGTATAGTAACAATTATACATATCATATGTGTTTTAAAACGACTATCGACGTAGTTTACAAATAACTGGCATCCACCCACGTAGCATAGTCGCTGCCCAAAATGGTCCCAATGGAAATGGCCGACGACAGCTTGGTCGAGAAGCTGGCCCGCGTGCCGCTCGCACCCGCACCCGAGTTGTCGTACTCTTGGAACGTGACGGCCTCCGTGTTGGGCATGCTCGTGCTCCAAATTGACCAGCCGACCGGGTTGATGATGCTGGACAAAACGGTGTCCTGGAAGCACACGCGGGCATATTCGCTCCAGGGGCGGCCTAAGTAGACGGACGACGCAGTCACGGAAGCGCCCGAGGCTGCACTGACCGTCGACTGGTCAATGACATAGTAGCTGACGTCCGACGACGTTGACCGCCCGTTGGCTGTGATGCAGCCGCCGCCGGCCGACACGGCAATATCGCTCTTGGTGATCCAGGCGCGGGCGTGCTGCCCAAAGATGAAATCGACGGCGCCCTCAATGTAGCAGCCAGCATATATTTGGTTGCCCGTCTCGGCCAACAGCGTGTCCTGATAGCCGTAGAGACCGACGCCATAATACCCCTGCTTTGTGTTGTAGGCCGAGAGCGCAACGGCCTGGCTGCCTTTCCCATAAGTGTTTTTGATGTTGATGTTGTAGACGTCGACGTTGGGCGAAGTGTTGATCAAGGCCGAGGTGGACTCGTCGTTGGCCGCGCCGCTGAGGAGGCTCGAATTCCACTGCAGGTTGACCGTGTTGCTCGTGTAGGATGCCGTATTGGACGTCTGGCCGTAGATGGTCAGCGGTCCGGCTAGCACCGGGATGGTGACTTGCTCCGTGTAGGTGCCGGCATAGATGAAGATTGAGTGCGACGAGGTGGACGTCGTCGAGATGGAGCTGACGGCTTTTTGGATCTACAGTTATTAGTTGTTAGTATGTTGCAAAGTTTCAATAGAAAAGAAAATAGTTTACTGTTGCATAGTTACACCCAGAAGAGCAGACGGTGATACTTCCACTCGGCGGACTCGTTCGGGCGGCGGCAAGAGCGCGCCCGAGATAGACACTGAGAAACAGAATGGACAACATTGCAAAGGCTTTGGTGGAGATAGTTTCGGTTTTGCGGTCCGGTTCCAATGTTGGTTCCAATGTTTGCTGCAGCTGTAGATGGCAGATGACTTGGACGAGAGAGTCATGCCATGGAACGCAGCAGCTGGACAATATAACATACGACGCCGACGACCATCTCAAGTCAACAGACATTCAAAAGATGTTCAACAGACATGCGTCTTTTATTGGTGGCAATGTTTCATACCGGGCACTAGGGGTTCCAGAACAATTGCAATTTGAATAAGGATAAGCATTGGTGCGATCACCGATCTACTGCGACGTCGAACGGACGACGGAAATCTTCTACGACAGCAACAATCCTTCGGTGTTTCATGTCGTGTGGGCCTGGATCTGTCGTGTGAATACTGTGTATTACTTTACGTCGTAAGAGATTACCCGGGCATTCTGGTCGACTATTCCCGCCACATCGGTCTCTTGGTCTTTTAATCGGTCATTGGCGATGTTACTGTTAATTCTAGACGACTCCTTATGCAGAGTCTTTCTCTCCTCCACACAGAAATGGCACTTGGCGCCCGGCCCGCACCGCCCTTAAGGAAGCTTAACACACAAGAAGCAACTCACAGCCTCTTGATCGGTCGTTGGCCGCTCGATATTCGTGGAAAATACAGCGCCGCAAAGTTGCATTCGATCAGAGATGCGGGGATGCATGAATGCGGGGGCAGCCTTTCGAGGAAAAAGTGTAAAGGTTGTCGGCAGGGTATCATTGAGAGACGGACAATTGGCGGAGGAGGGCATTCGATGGTCGGTCCAGATTGGCCCCCAACATTTACATGTGACGACTCTTTTCCTCGATGTCTGTCATCAGCCATAGCTCACCGAAAAAGGGTCTGCACCAATTGTATTAATCTCGTGTTCTACAACGTTAGTTCGGCACATATGTCCCACATGTCGTTCGTCGTATTACGTCTGTCGTGCCTGGTCGAATGTCGCACTGCCGCGGAGTTAGTTTCATCCTCTAATTAGATTGGGTCTTCTGGGTTTTCTCGACTTTTTGCAGACCAGGCACACCAGACGAAACAAATCCTCCTATCATGGATCCGCATTGAACGAAACAATCTGTCAACCTTTTCGCCTTCTAGAATACACAGTCCACGAGTGTACCAGGACGCTGGGGTGCGCATTAAATGGAAGACGAAAAATAAAAACAAGAAACAGCCGTCGTCTGGACTTTTCGGTGGAGTTTGCGGATCTAATAATTGTGACAGGATTCCTTGCAAGGACCGCCTCGTATCGCCATATCCATCCTATCCATCTGGTGCTCTTTTGTCGGTGGACGTAGACCGGCCCTTTGTGACGTCGTACGCGCCCACTTAATAACCCATGCTTAGTGCCATGTGATGGCAGCGTGCAAACGACGGCCCTCGACTTCTAACCTTCTAACCGCCTTAATAGGAATACGACGTGCGCGTTGTATCTTGACAACTGATTTTTTAATTGGAGGGATAACGCATTTCCAGGATGCATCTCCCGGGGCTCGGAGACCGAGATGTTGACGTTCTCATTGATGACCTCAGCTGTTTACTCTACTAGATGAACGTCTTATAAAGGTGCCAAGATGCTTCCACGAAAATGTGAATATTGATCACCGCCATCATCATTGCACCATCTTGATCAACTCAACCTCACATAAACCTGTCTACCCATCATGTTGTCCAAGTCCCTCTTCTACCTCGCAGCCTTTGCGGCTTCTGTCCAGGCCTCGCCTGCGCCTGTAGCCGAGGCCGGACCTGCCATTACGGCGCCGCCTTCTGCACCTCTCGTGAAGCGGGCGTCGTGCACATTTTCCGGGTCCAATGGCGCTGCCTCGGCGAGTGCGTCCCAAAAGTCGTGTGCCACCATTGTCCTGAACAATGTGGCCGTTCCCTCGGGCACTACGCTCGATCTCTCCAAGGTCGCCGACGGCACCCACATCATTTTCGAAGGTGTCACGACGTTTGGGTACAAGGAATGGGCCGGCCCGCTACTGCAGATTGGCGGCACCGACGTGACTGTCGAATGCGCCAATGGCGGCTACATTGATGCCAAGGGCGCGCAGTGGTGGGACGGTAGCGGCGGCAGCGGCGGCAAGACCAAGCCAAAGTTCTTTTATGCGCACGGCCTGACGAACTCGGCCATTAACAACTTTTATGTGCTCAACACGCCGCTGCAGGCGGTCAGCATCAACGGCGCCAGCGGCCTTACAATTACCAACATGACCATAAACAACCAGGCGGGCGACTCTCTCGGCAAAAATACGGACGGTTTCGACATTGGCGACAGCACCAACGTCATCATCACGGGCTCCAATGTCTACAACCAGGACGACTGCGTGGCTGTCAATTCGGGCACGTCCATTACGGTGCAAAACACTGTGTGCTCTGGTGGCCACGGCTTGTCCATTGGCTCCGTCGGTGGCCGCTCCAACAATGTCGTGTCGACCGTCAAGTTCCTCAACAACGAGGTCAAGAACTCGGTCAATGGTACGACACATGTTGCCCAAAACAATTTGTGAACAATAATAGTGAACAATAATTGTGAACAATAATTGTGAACAATAATTGTGAACAATAATTGTGAACATACACTGACCTCTTTAGGCATCCGCATCAAGGCCACCATTGGAGACACTGGCACCATCTCTGGTGTGACCTACTCGGGTATCACGCTCCAGAGCATCTCCAAGTAAGTCCAGACAATGCTTTGAATCCCTGTTACACTTATCAGTCAATTTGTTACTAACCTCACGCCCCTAGGTACGGCATCCTCATCGAGCAAAACTACGATGGTGGCGACCTCCATGGCACACCCACTTCGGGCATCCCCATCACGGGCCTGACTCTCTCAAACATTGCCGGCAGCGGCGCTGTCGCCAGCTCGGGCTACAACACGGTCATTGCCTGTGGCTCCGGTGCTTGCTCGGGTTGGACCTGGTCAGGCGTCACCGTCACGGGTGGCAAGACCTACGGCAGCTGCACCAACGTGCCCTCGGGAATTTCTTGCTAAATGTGTCCGCGCAGGACAAATTCTGGTTGGGTGTGGGGAGTTGTAGTTATTTAAGATGGTAGTTTGGTGATATAAAAGGCATGGATGAGCTTGAACTGCCCTTCCGTATATGCCGCACATTCTTTCACCATCCTTTTGCACTGAGCCCACTCTTGGAGGCCTTCCACTGCAATCAGCTCCGGCGCGAGGATGGTTTTGGAGAACAAGGCAAGCTTGTGCAACGTTGCAAAACGCTGGTTCTTGTAAACCCGTGGGTGTATCACCACCCACGTACAAAGAAACGTCGTGGCCAGGCATGTTGTGATCAAGCTCAGTGTGCCGCGTCCACCCGATTCGAAAACCCACCCTACGAGTTCTCGCTGCGTGGTTGGAGAGGGCAATTCGCAGTCGGGGCAAGTCGCAGTAGTATTCATCGAGATATAGGTCGTAAAATGGTCGCGTTTTGCTTGTGTCCGTGTTGGTGTGAGAGCCGTTTGCGTGTGGTTTGTAGTATATCCGGGTTCTAGGATGGCCGCGAGGGGAGAAACATCGTGTATTCCTGTGTCAGGTATTTATCAAGATCATGACGTATATGCAAATTGGCTCGTACTAAAATAGAAGCTGTAATCAACGCGAAAAACTTATCCATATGTTGTTGGCCATCCAGAAAAAAGTGCAATGGCCCCCAAGCGGCATCGCCACGAATTGCCAGCAAACTCCATGCAGGTGAGTATTAGTTGAAACACATACTGTGGACTTGTAGCCTTCACAAATGCGGCCCGCTGTGGCCGTTGCCGCCCGGAGGCAACATCCGTAAGTTTTGTCGTCGTTGTTGTGGTTTTTGCAGTGTTAAAAGAAGCGGGGATCAATCTGAACTTGCAGTTGGGCGGCTCTCGACGTTGAGCCAGTTGGTGCCGTCGTGGGGTTGGTGTGTTTTAGATACAAGCGGCGGGCGCTAAAGCTCGGCCCGCTATTTACACTATGTAAGTACGAAAGCCAACAGTTGTTCGTGGGTTCAACAATGGTGTTAAGATGCAAATGTAATTACCGTGTCATTGGATCAATGATTGTTCGTCTGAAACTACAGTCCACGTATGTTTTCTATCCCTAAAGCGCTGCTGTCGTCCAAATAACAACAATCCACAGGTGCTGAATCGTAAAATTATCTTCCTGTTGGCCCTTCTTGTAGGGATTAATACACCTCCTGTAGTCTGTTTCAGGCCTGGCGCCAATTTCGGCCCCCAAAACAAAAGATTTGGGCAAGATCTACGACGTACAATCGCCTAAAAATAGCCTTAGCATACGGAGTATTCCGTACAGAGCACTGGAAATCCAATGCAGTTAATGCAGAGAGCCGCATAAGATATCCCAGAAACATGTGACAACACTTTAGCGTACGCGCCCACGAGGTTCAGGGTCCTGCTTGCATTCGCCCGCTTCACCCCACGAACCCCGAAATCTGCCTCATGTTTTCCGTACTCGCCGTACAAAAGCTTCCCAGAGCTGGTGCCGCATTTTGTCTTTCCTTTCACCTGTTTTATTTACATCAGATTTGTGTACGAACTCATAATCTCGCCGCTCCTCTCCTTCTCTTCGAACTTTCACGCAGCTGCGGAACCAGTTCATCTCGCAGACTTGCCCACTCAAGTCCAGTACCCGCCAGTCATGGTCGACGTGGAAATGGTTGTTTCCTTTTTCAAATATACCTCCATCTCAGTCGCAGGTGTGGTCGGTTTGTACGCAATTCTTTTCGGGCTCCTCACGACATCGACTTTCCAATCGCACGTCGTTTACCTGCACGCTATTCAGATGACCTGGTTCAAAGATCTCAACGTCCCTGAAACCTTTGGCTTCTTAAGAAACCAGGTCACCCCTTTCACAATCAAGACGCCCGACGGAGAACAGCTGCACGCTTGGCACATTCTCCCTGTTGAACTGTATCGCAGACACGAACTCTCTCTCGCCGAAGAACCGGCTGGCCACGTCTCCGATATCACGTCCCGGCTCTCCTTCCAGCTACTTCGCGACGATCCCGAGGCCCGCCTGGTGCTTCATATGCATGGCGCGGGGGGCACAGTTGCTTCTGGGTACAGAGTACCCAACTACCGCGCACTGTCTGCAGGACATCCGGGCAAGATCCACGTCTTGACATTCGATTATCGCGGGTTTGGTCGAAGCACGGGCTCGCCATCAGAAAGCGGTCTCACCGTTGACGCACTCGCCGTTGTGGACTGGGCAATGAATGTTGCAGGCATCCCGGCGTCTCGCATCGTTCTTTTCGGACAGTCCATGGGTAGCGCCGTGAGCATTGCCATCTCAAAGCATCTTGCAGCGCAGTCCCCTCCAGTCGTCTTTGCCGGAACCGTGCTCGTTGCACCGTTTGCCGACGTGGCGGCGTTGGTCGCAACATACCGCGTGGCGGGGACCGTGCCCATATTATCGCCGCTCGCAAGATTTCCCTGGCTGTTCAAGGCTCTGCAACGATTCATCGTGGACAAGTGGCCAAGCAAGGATCGCATAGCCGAATATGTGCGTGCCAACGAGCTGAATAAGCTAGACTACCGTCTGGCCATTATTCATGCAAAGGACGACTACGATATTCCATGGACCCATACACCAGATGTCTTTTGGCATGCTGTCAATGCCTCGGTGCCCATTGGGATCAGCCGCGACGAACTGGAAGACAAAAAACTGGCCTCAAGACGAGACTTGGGCGCTGCTGGTACCGTCATGGAATGGCGCACAGAACACGGCCTGATTCGAGAAGAAATCCTGGAAACCGGCCTACACGATGTTATCATGGGCTACCCTGTAATAACGATGGATGTTATGCGCTTTTTTGAAGCGGCCGATCCATCATTCAAGTGCTGAATCTGGAAGGGCGCATCTGCGGAATGCCCCAACATGCTGTGATCAACTCAAAGTGATATACCATAGTAAGTACAGCGCTGGCAAATACTAAAAATCGTAGAAATTGACTGGGTATGAAGAGAGCCATGAAGCAATACATTTTATTAAGAGTTGGAAGCCTTTTGGATTTCGGTTGTGATGTATCAATTTTCAATACCATGCGTTTTAACAGCGTATAGATCATAGGTATTTATTCTTGTACCACACGGTCCTCGTTGCTTAGTCTACGTTGACTCTATGATGACGAGATGGGTGGTGCTAGCCAACGCGAAGCCAGCTTAGGACCGAACCGACCATGACCCATTTCTCGGGTCCAAGTAGAAAATGTAAGAAAAGTACTACGACGTGTGTATGATTAAAGCTTAACTCGTATGTCACTAATGAACAAAAATACATATAGATTTTAAGCAGCAGCATGAGTAATGCCATTCAGGGTTTGAGGGTTGCGTGCCCACGATTCACCTGTCAGATGACCACGGCCACAGTCCTTGCTTTACACGCACATATTACATATATACTGTGAATAAATACTCTCGCCCTTCGCAGTCACGCAGATAGTCTGCAACACTATTCATGCTGATGCGAATCATTTTATCGCCTCCACAAATCTAAAGAATCAACCTTCCTCTCCTTGACAGGCACCATGACCGTCGACGACAACAAACCAGAGAATAATTCGGCCACCACAACTGAAGATGCTGCAATGAACGACGCTTACAGTGTAAAAACACTCGCCGACGACCCGGGCTCCTGTCCCGGCCACAGTCCCGGATTTCTTGCCGCCTCCCCTGCCGATCCAAAGCCCTGCGCTGATTCAATCCGCGACCCGGACAAGGAAATCGAAGAAAATCTAAAGAGATTCCAGTCACTGGCTCATGACGCCGATGATACATTAATCGGCATTCGCTGCATGATGCACCGCATGTATCTTCTTACTTGGACATTTTTTGATGAGATTCATCCTCGATGGGGTGTCAAACGCATTCCAGACAACAAAACGACACGAGCGCAAGCACGAACGCAATATTCGTGCGAGGCCGCCGAGAGCGTTGCCAAGGTCTTTGACCATCTGCATGCCGCCTTGGAGAGCCTAAACGTGGATGGCAGTCTACCCGAGACGGTGCAAATGGTCGCCGACACGATTGTGGATTCGTACAGCCGGCTAGAAAGGTATTGCGCAGAGCAGGCTGAGATGAGTAAGCTACTGGACGATTGGGATGACAAGGAATGGAAAGAAAACCACAGAAAAGAAAAGGAAAAGAGAGAAAGAGCCGCCGTGGGTATAGTTGTCGAGGGAGACGAAGAAACTCCCTTGTATGACGATATCTTTTTCCTTGGTTTTTCCCTTAGTCTGGAGTGGGCCAGGCTCGATGTCCGTACTGCCCACCGCGTTCTGATCCACAAACTGTACGGCTGTCTGGTAGAACGAGTCTTTGAGCGAGGACAAGATACAGGAGATACAGGAGGTGAAGGGGATGCCGGGAAAGAAGGAAAGAAAGAGCAGTTCGCTGCCCAGGCGGCCATCTTGGCCAGGGCCAACGTCCGAGAAGCTATCCTTGCCGCCATGGAGGCCCTCACCACAGCTGCAGGGGGCTTTTACACTCCCTTTATCGTAGGCGAGTGGACCTTTATGCTGGAGGAAGTCCTTGTCCAATACGTGCGATCGTGCACAGGCCTGGGCTGTGAATACCTGGACCCTGCCAATGATAAAGTCAACGATACAGTCAAAATGACAGGCACTTCGGTACGCAATGTCTCGAAGCTGTACGTTGACTATGCTCACGTGGTGGCCAAGATGACGGTGGAGGGAATGGACGAAGCCATCGAGCAGTACAACAAAGACAAACAAACTATGACAGTCATGGAAGCTACAAAAGTCACAGAGGCTGCAAGGACCACGGGAACGGCGAAGACCACGGAGGTTGCGAAAACCACAAAGCCTGCACCAGTCCCACAGATAAAAGCGCCAGTACAGCAACAGGAGACAGAGAGAACGTCGTGGTGGTGTCTGTTCAGAAAAAAAGGAAGGCAAAGGGACCCGATGGAGTGTAGGTGGGAGGCAAAGGTGAGAGATAAGTGATAAGAGAGAATAAACACAAAAATGCAAAACGTCTCCCAGGGCGGCGTCGCCTCAAACAAAAACAACGCAGTTGAACCAGTGCCGAAAATGCAGAGCCAAAATGCTTGGCTTTTAATCTTTGGGAGGCCGCTATGTATATCATACTCCCTGTATGCTAGGATGCGAAAAACGAAATGTGGGCTCTAACAAGGCTAGGCGTCTTGTCTTACACTACAAATGCCTGCGAACTGTCTGATGTTGCAGGCTTGGCTTTTGGCCAAACATACCGCCGGCTCCATGTCTCGTTTTCCTTTTTGGTTTGGTGTAAGTCGACCTTTCAGACGATGTTAAAGATCGACCTGCGCTGTAAACATTTTTAATGACACAGCCTACAAATTTTGCTTGGCGTGTCGATCTTGCCTTGGCGATATTCAAGATCCCTCCTGAGATGTCTCCAGAGAAAAGATAAATTACATCGGACGGCGGACACATAAGACGGCAATATTTCCACCTCGAAACTCTCATCCTATTTTAATCGATATAAACGCCAATAATACGTCGTCCCATCGTTACTATCCAAACACAGCATTCCCTCCCAGTATGGTCTTACTACCAATTACACGGAGCAAATCGGACGACAACCAGTAAAGCACACCCACCGCAATGCCATGGTACAGCAAAAATGAAGACGAGTTTGGCCATCTTGGCTCGTCGACATCGGCCAACGACATTGAGGACATCCTCAACCCAAACCAGGCGTCAGAACAACTACTAGAGTCACAGCCACAGCCAGAATCGCAGCCAAAACCGCAGCCAGAGACACAGTCACAGCCGAAAACACAGCCAAAACCAAAACCAAAACGAAAACCAAAGCCAAAATCAAAACCAACCCAAACACAAATACAAAGACACTACTGGGTAAGACCAAAGCCACCACAGTTTGATTACGACCCCGGACCCGAAGCCACAGCAGCTGCCCAGATCCGCCGCGATCCCTGCCACTACGACCCGTCCGTCCGCGGCAGCCTTCCGTTCTACCTCTACGGCCGCACCGCCAACATTGTCTTTGCCATTGTCCTCGTTGTCCTCTCCGTCATTGCAGACATCCGCTACGACAAGGGCGACTGGAAGAACCCCATCCTGATCCCCTCCCTCCCCGTTGTGCCCTACAGCGCCTACGACCTCTACATTGTCTACCGCCACCGCCGCCGAGTCCGCCCCGACATCCGCATCGTCTTTGACGGCATTATTCTCGGCACGGGTCTGGCCGTGGCCGGCGGCATCCTGACGACATGGGCCGTCGATGCGGCTGAGGACATTGGCTACAGTGTCTCGGCGCCCATCCTCGCGGTCATGTTCACCATGGCGGCCATTGAGTACAGCATCGGCATCGGTGCCATCGTTCAGATCATGAGAATGCGCAGGGGCACGTGGATGTACCAGTGAGGTATGATAAGGACGCATGTCGTTGCGTAACCCGATGTTGGGTAACAAAAAGGAACTGTACAACAATGGGTATTCGCGAGCCGTTAATAACAAAAAGAAATAGAGAGAGAAATAGACTCATCATCATAAACAGTGCTTGTCCTCCACAAAAATGTTGTCTCCTCTCACGCCACACCATTTCACTCTCAGAATTGCCGTCGTCTTAGTACCGAACAAACTGCTCGTGTTCTTGAATTTCGGCGTATTCTGCGTCAGACTCTTCATCCTCACCAATACCGAGATATGGGACGTCGTTATCGGATTCTTAATCCGAGGTGTAGTCCGCCAAATCTTCATACTGCTTGCAGAATAAAACGAATGTTAGTTAACCAAAAGAGGAGGAACTTTATTTGTCTTCGTCAGTCATAAACCCGCGAATCTAGTAAAATTGTTCGCTTTTGTCTACACACTTTTTTTTAAAAAAAAAAAAAAAAATTGCCGAAAATATACAATAAATAAGATAATTTATTTTACGTATTATTTTAAGTTATATCTTTTATTCTTACAATCGTATTAAAAAATAAATCATAAGAAACATCATTAAATTCGACAAAAAAAACGTACAGCAGCGGGTATTCGCTGGTCGTCACCGACCCAACTACTAATCCGCCGATTACTGGTTTGACTAGGGGAGAGCGGACGGGATCCCGTATTTTCCAGTATCTATGGCCGTACGTGGAAGTTCATGCTGTTAGAATCCCTTAAGTACGGAGTATTACGACGTAGCGCGGCCCACACCGTTCACCGTGGAGGAGACTCCGTCATTGGTGCAATTGATTGACAGTTGCCTGGCTGACACGTGACGTGGCCCCTCAATTCAGTCTGTTCATTGTAGCACCACCCGATTATCTTAGTATGATTCCAACGGCCGACGAGCTTCGCAGCAGGTGCAGCCCGCTGTAATATGGCGCCTCCTTCCGTTGCAGAATCCGGCGCAGCCTCTTTCCCACGCCGTGAATGATTCAACGGTGCTTCCTTCCATTTGAATGTTGACAAACATCAACACATTGTGCGCTTCCCCCTTTTTGAATCGTATTTAATTTGCATTTATCGTAATTTTCGCGCCCTGTCTCCGACCTCTCTCTTCGGCGACCGAGCCCTGTACCTTTCCCGCCCACTTCTTCTTTGACAGCTACAAGGCACTACGCAACGCCAACACCAGCTAACCCAGCCACCAGTTCGTGGAGCCCGTTTCTTCCGTGGTCCATTTGCCTCTGCATCCCACCCACAGCTTGTTCTGTCATTTGCCAATCCGTGGTCTTTTGCCCCCATTGCTTTCCCTCTGCCAGGCTTCTTTCCGATGACAATTAAAGAACTGCATCCCATTGCCGGCCACCCACTTTCGTTTAACCAGAGCTCGTCGATAGCCGCAATTCCACGACCGCCCCTCGTCATCGGCTTCCCCCTTTCCCCTTTCCCTCGAGCTTCGACCAGTCCCAGCCGCGCCGAACATCGGTAGTGACGTCCTCGCTCCTCTCCCGTCCCAATCGCTGGACTATACCGGCGTACGATCATTCGACAACCCGCCCTTCCTTCTCTGATCCCCCCTGACGGACGACGATGGCAGCGCCGGTGGTTGCCGACGACCAGGCCCGGCTCCTTGAGGATGCCCTCATTGCCGTGCGCCAGCAGACGGTGCTGATGCGCAAGTGTTTGGACACGCCGGGCAAGCTCATGGACGCCCTTAAGTGCTGGTAAGTGGTTGCCAACGCCGTTCCCCTGCCCTGGATGCTTGCTAACGTTGACTCTCTCCCAGCTCTACTCTCGTCTCGGAACTGCGCACCAGCAGCCTCGGCCCCAAGCAATACTACGAGCTCTACATGGCCGTCTTCGATGCCCTCCGCTACCTGTCCGTCCACCTGCGCGAGAACCACCCCGTCAACCACCTGGCCGACCTTTACGAGCTCGTGCAGTATGCCGGCAACATTATCCCTCGTCTCTATCTCATGATCACCGTCGGCACTGCCTACATGGCCGTCGAAGGCGCCCCCGTCAAGGAGCTCATGAAGGACATGATGGACATGAGCCGTGGCATCCAGCACCCAATACGCGGCCTGTTCTTGCGGTACTACCTGTCCGGCCAGGCCCGCGACTATCTGCCCACCACCGACAGCGAAGGCCCCGAGGGCAACCTGCAGGACTCCATCAGCTTCATCCTGACCAACTTTGTCGAGATGAACAAGCTGTGGGTCCGTCTGCAGCACCAGGGCCACTCCCGCGAGCGCGAGCAACGCACGCAGGAGCGCAAGGAGCTGCAGCTGCTCGTCGGCACCAACATTGTGCGCCTCAGCCAACTGGTCGATCTCGAGACGTACAAGAACACCATCCTGGCCCCGCTGCTCGAGCAGGTCGTCCAGTGCCGCGACGTCCTCGCCCAGGAGTACCTGCTCGAGGTCATCACACAGGTGTTCCCCGATGAGTTCCACCTGCACACCCTCGACCAGTTCCTCGCCGCCGTCTCGAAGCTGAACCCCCACGTCAACGTCAAGGCCATTGTCGTCGGCCTCATGGACCGCCTGTCCAACTACGCCGAGCGCGAGGCCCAGAACCGCCCCGAGGAAAACCGCGAGAAGATCGAGGAGGATGCCCTTGTGGCCCTGCTGAACAAGACGAAACTGGGTGGCAAGGATGGCGAAACGGACGGCAAGCCAGCAGCGGCAACGTCTTCGGATGGCGATGCTGGCCCCTCTAGCCCAACTGCCGACAACAAGGACGACGCAAAGGACGACACAGACGACGCCGAATCGACTGCAGAGACGCTCGCAACAGACGCAACAGCTGAGACTGACGCGACAGCGGTCAACGGCGGAGAGAACGACGGTGCAGCAACAGGTGGCGTGCCATCAACGGAGGGCGACGCGGCCGCTTCTCGTGGCATTGGCGGTGATATCCACTTGTACGAGGTCTTCTTTGGCCAAGTCAAGCAGCTCGTCTATGCCCAGCACCTGCCCATCCACGACACGATCGCGCTGCTTGTATCGCTGACGAACCTCGCCCTCAACATCTACCCGAGCCGCCTCGACTACGTCGACCAGATTCTCGACTTTGCCGCACAAAAGGTGCAGGAGAACACCAACAACCCCGACTTCCACGGCCCTGCTGCTCAGCAAAGCTTGCTGGCCCTCCTCCAGGCCCCTATCAAGCACTACGTCTCCATCTTCACTGCTCTTGCCCTGCCGACCTACGTGCCACTGCTGCAGTCGCAGATCTACCAGACAAAGCGGGCCGTTGCCGGTGAGGTTGCCCGCAGCCTGCTGCGGAACCAGACGCACATCACCACACCCGAGCAATTAACAAACGTGCTTGATGTGCTTAAGGTCCTGATTGTCGAGGCGGCGCCCGCACCCCAAGGCCCCCAGCGCGGCCGTTCGTACGAGACCGACGAGACGCTCGAGGAGCAGGGCTGGCTGGCGCGCATTGTGCACCTGCTGCAGGCCGAGGACAACGACACCCAGTTCAAGCTGCTGCAGCTGGCGCGCAAGGCCTACGCCGACGGCAACGAGCGCATCCGTATTACGACCCCGCCGCTTATCACCGCTTCCATGAAGCTGGCACGCCGCTTCAAGGCCCGCGAGCACTACGACGACAACTGGCAGTCGCAGTCGTCGTCGCTCTTCAAGTTTATGCACTCGGCCGTGTCGACGCTCTACCAGCGGGCCACCAACGGCAATACCGGCGGAAACGGCAACAGCGGCGGCGCCGAGCTGGCGTTCCGCCTGTTCTGTGTGTGTGGCCAGACGGCCGACATTGTTGGCTTTGAGGAGGTGGCGTACGAGTTCTTTGCGCAGGCATTCACGGTCTACGAGGAAGCCATTTCCGACTCCAAGGCCCAGTTCCAGGCCGTGTCGGCCGTCGCCAGCACGCTGCACCAGACGCGCAATTTCGGGAGAGAAAACTTTGACACGCTCATCACCAAGTGCGCCCAGCACGCCAGCAAGCTGCTGCGCAAGCCCGACCAGTGCCGCGCCGTCTATCTAGCAAGCCACCTGTGGTGGGCGACGCCCATTGCATCCAACGGCGAGACGGACGAGAACACGGACGCGCTCTACCGCGACGGCAAGCGCGTGCTCGAGTGCCTGCAGCGGGCGCTGCGCGTGGCCGACTCGTGCATGGAGCCGGCGACGTCGATCGAGCTGTTTGTCGAGATCCTGGACCGCTACGTCTACTACTTTGACCAGTCGAATGAATCTGTAAGTCATACGGCCCGAGTATTCAAAATGATTTGTCCACCCTCTTTACTCAAATTTTACTAACCGGTGTGCAGGTTACTACCAAATATCTGAATGGTCTGATTGAGCTGATCCACTCGAACCTGGCGAGCAACCAGCAGGAGTCGGCGTCGGTCGAGGCGAGCAAGAAGCACTTCCACCAGACGCTGGAGCTGATCCGGAGCAAGGAGTACGAGGGCATCGTGCTGACGCCCAAGTAGGTGTGGTGGTAGTAATGGGGAAGTTTATGCTGGTGTAGTTTGTATTTTTCTCTCCTTTTCTCTTGGTTTTCATTTTGTATGCTTTTTGCGAGTTCACAACGTTCCACATTGTTTTCAGTTTCCCATATTATTTTTTCACTGTTCATCCACATCCTTTTTGTATTAGTGCGTGTGAAGACTAGAAAAAGCTGTATTTATTTCTTTGCCAACCATTCGCGTTTCATGACTACGTTGTGCTCATCTCATTTGCCCGTTTCTCACACTTATGCACCAACTTATATCGCAAAAGGTGACAAATATGAACGGTCATATTCACAGAGGATATATACACAAAGGAAGTTGATAATGCAAGGTGCAATCATCGTATAGACAAAGGAAACAATATGATAAAAGATACAAAATGGTCGAGTGCGAGTGTGAAAAATGGTAACTAAGAATGGCAATGGCATGCCTAAAAGACACGAAAGAACCCGTAAACAAAAAAGATTTAAACGCCATGGCAATGCAATAAAAGTGAAGGAAGGAAGCAGAACAAAAAGAAGAGGTAAGATCTATACAGATTTTACTCGATCAAGTGGGCAGCGGCGGTCTGGAAGATCTGTGCAATCTTGGCCAGCGTCTGATTCGCCTGGTCCCACTCGCCGGCCTCGACGAGGTCGCGCACGGCCGGGAACAGGTCGCCGTCGTAGCTGGACCAGAGGCGGGGGCCAAACACGACGTGCTTGAACTGGGTGCGGTTGGGGATCTAGGTGTACGTTAGCATTTGAAGAAAAGGGAACATATTCATCGGCAAGAGTGCGTGACTTACCCCACCACCCGTCTCGAGATCCAGGAGATCGGTTTCAAACCGCGCCATGCGGCTGACATACTCGGCACGCTGCTGGCCCAGACCGGGCGACTCCCAGCCACCGGCGGCCAGCACGGCACTCTCCCACTTGAGGTCCCAGCGGTCAAAGTCGCGCATGGCGGCGACGATGACCTGGGAGGCGAACTGGAGCGCCTCGGTGGACACGGCAATCGTCTTTTTCGGGGCGGCCTTTTTGGCCTTGTCGACCTCGCTCTGGACCCACGAAACAAGATCTTTAGTCCACATCTCAAGGGCGGAGCCATAGGTGATCATGTCAAAGGGCATAATGGGCCGGTCCGAGAGCTCAATCAGCATCAGGCCGGCAAGCTGGGCCAGCAGGCCGTGGTAGACAAAGCCGGGGTCGCCGACGTGGTCCATCCATGCAAAGTTGTCGTAGCTGCTATGGGCCGGGTAACCGGGGCCGTCAAAGTGCAGGTCAATCGAGGACATGCCCGCCAAGTCCTGGAAGGCAACGTAGTCCGAGCCGGCGCCCAGCACTTCGAGGAAGCTCCCGTTCTGGTCCCACAGGTCGTGCAGCGTGGCGTTGACGTGCGGGTCGCTGACGCGCTTCATGACCTGGCTCAGCAGTTTGGAGAAGACGGGCGAGCCGGCGGCGTGGAACTCGCCGCCCGTGACGGCCGTGTCCAGGTTGATGTAGGCCAGACCGTCACGGCGCAGCAGCTCTAGATTGCGTTCGACGTACTCGGTGGACCCAATCAAGTTGTACTCTTCGGCGTCCCAGGACATAAATTCAATGGTGCGCAGAGGGCGCCAGCCGCGCTCCAGCAGGTCGCCAAAGATGCGCACCAGCTCGAGCATAACGGCCGTGCCAGAGTGCGGGTCGGTGGCGCCGAAAGTCCACGAGTCGCGGTGGTTGCCGATGATGATCTTCTTAGCACTCTGCTCGATACCAACGATGCGGCCGTAGACGTTCCAGATGGGCTGCTCCTGCTCCTCGTCCTGCTCATTCTTGAGGCGCACTGTGGGTGACGCTACACCGCCTTTATCGGGTGTGGCGTCGCCGCCGTTGCCAGTCCACCACTCGTCGACATCGGGCACACCACCAACCCACTCTTTAGAGGGAACGCGCTGGCCACGGCCCTTCAAGTGTTGCAGCAGAACTTGAGCATCGCGCCAGGCAAGGGGCAGAGAAGGAATCTTAACGAGACCTGGGGACTTATCCGGGGACATGCGCGGCAGACCCTTTTTGCTTTCCCAGCCAGGGGTCAGAACGTCACCAATGACATAGCTCATGAGTGACACGGAGCCACGCTGGACACCATCTGCCGGCATGTAGCGGCCCTTGGGTGCCACGTCGCCGTGCTTGAAGCCGTCGTCGGCCGGATCACTGTAGATGAGACAGCCTGCAAAACCTGCGAGCTCAGCCGCCTTGACTTTGAGAGCACGGTCCGTTTGTGTGCCATAGTAGCGCACAAGGGCGATGGCGCCTTGGGTCTGGATGCCCATATCCTTGAGCTTCTGGAAGTCTTCGCGCGAGCCGTAGTTGGCGTAAACGAGCGGACCGCGGACGTCGCCGGATTTTGACAAGCCATGGAAGACGTACGTCTGGTGGCCTGCCGTTTCGCCACCAACCTCTTCCTCTTCAAGCTTGGCCTTCCACGTGGACTTGCCGTCCGCGCCTAGGATCTCGACGGCGCGGCCGTCCTTACGCGGGTAGTTGAGGTAGACGTAGTACTCGTCCACCGTAACGTCTTCGAGGCCGTATTTCGTAAACAGGTTCTTGACGTCGATGGCGAGTGCGAAATCGCCTTCCGTGCCGGCCATGTGGGCATAGCTCGTAAAGTGTTTGGACAGGTCGCGCATGCGGCCCGGGTTGACCGTCATCTGGATGTGCATGCGCACGCTCTCGGGGTCAAAGACCTGGCTGCCGAGGCGGCGCGAGATGGACGTAAAGAGGTCGCTCATGAACAGGAGGTAGACGAAACCGAGGACCAAGAACACCGCAAACAAGCGCGCAAAGACGACAATGGCGACGGCAATGTTGATCTTTTGCACCCACTGTGGCCGGTGCCAGCCCCAGCCCTGCCAGAAGCGGGCACGGGGCGCTGCGTTTTCCGGGCTCGCTGGCGTTTCATCGTCGTCCGTGCCGCTAACACGTGTGAAGCCGGCCAGTCGTCCGAACCGGCTGGCAATCCCGCCCACGCCGCCGCGGCTATTCTCGTCAATGTCGGACGGTCCGTTGGGCAGCTGTATGCGTATTCTCGGGATCGACAGCCGCCACTTCCACGCCCATTTGGGCAGACTCAAAGAAAAAGGGCCGCGCCTCCGTCCACTGCTGGAGCTGCCGTTCGAGTCTAATGGATCCTCCATATCGAGCTCCAGCATCTCGCGGCGCACGTGTGCTGCCTCGGCATCGACATCGTCGCCGTCGTCACCGTGGCCCTCGTCGCTCGAGCTCCACGTGCTGTCCTCGTCGTCGGTCTCGACCGTTGGTGGGCGATATCCACTAGTCGAAGTTGTGTTGTTTCCATTTCCATTCCTTCGTCGCCGGCTGCTGCCGTTCGTGGCGGTCGAGCCATTCCGCCGGTGGGAGCGCAGGAGGGACCGGGATTCACTTTCGGGGGCGTAAAAGGCCTCGCCCATGGGCGATAGCGGGTCAAAGTTGGAGGGACTCGGTAACAAGCCGCCGTTGCCGTGGGTCGAGACAGCTTCGTCGTAGGTCGGGATGGGCGGGTCGTAGTGGCCATCTTGACCGTTGTTGGCCGCCGGAGGGGACGGCATCGTGCCGATGTGTGTAGGCCGTTAGGCCGGGTGATGTGGGTGGGGGTGGTCGGATAGTTTGATGCAAATGTAGGTATCAAGATGGAAACATTCGAGAAGAGTCCGGTTGGCGATAGTCAGGGGAAAGCTCGCGTGGCCAACGAAAGCGACGGTAAACGAGTGGATGGTGGTGTGTGAATGATAAAGAGAAGTCAAGTGTCGTCTATGGAGGTTGAATCGTGAAGCTCCAATCATCTGAAGATCACGAACGAAAAAGAAAGCAAGATGTCGTCGAGATGCGAAACGCTGATTCGAAATCGTCGTTCGAGGTCGAGATCGAGCCGGTCCCTGAGAACTGCGGCTGATTTGGGGTATCGGCTGTAACAAACGGGAAAGAGAGAATCGAAGAAAGAACGACGAGCAGAAAAGGCTTGCTTAGACGGCCATGGTCAGCCGGATGCGAGCAAGATGCAGATGCCGCAAATGTCGAGATAATCGTCCGTTGCTGGATTGGACGTTGTGTTTCCCAAACTCGTTTCCTTTTCGTTTCTCCCCGTTTGGCCAGATACAAAGGAAGGGACGACCGACCACTGTCCTGTACTCACAGTTTGTCTCCAAGAGGCTTAGAGTCTTGGTACGGAGTCGTCGTAATTTAGTGGACCAGTACGCGGATGCACGGCTGTGAGTGGCCTGTGTTGCCAGTCTCGCCTGCAATCGCCTGCAATTACACAATAGTGCGCGCTGGACGACGGCGTCTGGAGTGTCCAGTCGTCTTGGCGTTCTGGGCAAGTGTTCGAGTCTCGCTGCTCTCGCAGTTCGCGTCTCGTCCCAAAACTCCCCAAAACTCTCCGTATTCCACAGAGACAAGCAGAGACAAGCAGGGTGACAGGGGCCTGGCTACGTCAGCCCCACCCCTGGCCCCTATTCGTCATTCGGCGTGACATGTCACGTGGAAATACTAGTCGCACAATGTACCTCCTTCTGTTCACTTCTCTCACTTCCTGCTCACTGGTACAAGCGCACTCTGTGACGGGCACTCCGTACTTTTGCCTCTTTGTCCTCTCAGCCCAGGCCAACGTTGACTTTGTACTAAACCTTGTTCTCGCATCACCAACGACCACGACCCGCCGATTTCGTCCGTCTTTGTATTATCAGCCTTCTTTCTTCAACATTCATTTCGTCTTTTTGTCTTTTCGTCTTTTAGAACTCCGCGATTTCTTCACTTCTAGATTCCGGCAACTCTGCACACGACACTTGTTCTTCTCAGCCCAATCTCCTTGCTTTTCCGAGTCTCGCCTCCCACGTCAGGACCAGCGATCGCCCTCCTTATCGCGTGACCTTCCCCGGACTCTCGGTCCTGCCTCCATCCACCGATCCGGTGTCGACCGATACCATCGTTACAACCATCTGAATCGACAACACTCGCAAACCCGACGATACCATGGCGAGCCGGGCCGCCCAGAAGCGCGTAAGTAGGCCTATCGATGCCGATCACCTCGGTCTTTAGCCTCACCGTCTGATATCACGTACTGACATCTCCAGTTGACGCGCGAGTACAAGTCCATCTCCGAGAACCCGCCGCCGTACATTACCGCCCGTCCATCGGATAGCAACATCTTGGAGTGAGTCCCACACGCCCCCGGCACAATTCTGAATCCTCGCTAACATCTCAGATGGCACTACATCATCACAGGCCCCGAAGATACCCCCTACCACGGCGGCCAGTACTGGGGCACGCTCATGTTCCCGCCCGACTACCCCTTTGCCCCGCCCGCCATCCGCATGCACACGCCGTCTGGCCGCTTCCAGCCCTCGACGCGGCTGTGTCTCTCCATCTCCGACTTCCACCCGCGCTCCTTTAACCCGGCCTGGGAGGTCTCGACAATCCTGATTGGCCTGCTGTCGTTTATGACGTCGGAAGAAATGACTACGGGTTCGGTCTCGGCCACTGCCGCCGAGCGCAAGTTCCACGCCGCCCGCTCACGCTGGTGGAACTCGACGGGCGGCGGCACGTTCAACGACGCCAGCACAAACTCCAAGGCCAAGACGCAGGTCAAGGCCGGCGATGGCGGCGTCAAGTTCCGGACAGAGTGGCCCGAGCAGGACAAGGCCAACTGGGCGTGGATGAAGGAGCAGCACGTCGACACGGCGACTGGCCAGATCACCAAGCCGGCGCCTCCTCCGGCGTCGTCGTCATCATCACCATCCTCCTCTTCTCCCAAAGGCGGCCCCTCAATACAAGGCGGCGCCACTGCGGGCTCGGCCAGCTGCGGAAAACAGCTGGGTGTGCCCGCGGCTGGGGCTGGCGGTGCCGGTGCGGGCGCGGCAGGTAGTGGCACGCAGGCCCAGGCGGTGGTCGACGCTGTCCGCCAAGGCCGCGGTGCAGGCCAGGGCTGGCTCGCGCAGAACAAGCTGTACGTGTTTGGCGGGCTTGTCTTCCTCTATGTGCTGGTGGCACGCTTGATGGGCGGTGACAAGAAGCAATAGACTGGGGGTTGTGGTGGATGCTTTGTTGATGGCGAGACACAATACGGAAGTCTCCACTAATGCTTGTTACGATATGATCCCCTTTCGCTTCCTGGGACGGCCTACTGATCGTCCCTTTACTCTGGCTCTTTATTCTCTTCTTCTTTGTCTTTACAGTTAATTATTTATGTATCCTAGCACTTCAATTTATCGCCTTTCTTTTGTAACAACTTTGCTCTTGATGATCGCGAATGTCGTGTGAATGCGAGCGAGTCAGGACTGATGGGAAAGCGGCATGGCATTCTGCACAACTCCTGCATATCCGACCCCGTGTTCTCATCCAGTAATTACAACACTTGGGATCAAATTTGGTCCCGTGTTTTGTGTGACTCCAGTATTCAATCCGATGTTGACTTCAACATGGTAGACGCGGAGGATGCGTCGCCTGTGATCGCCAAAACAGGAAATCCACAGACAATAACATTCTACAAACACACGGGTTTGCGTTCTTTTTCACTGTTTCTCGCCTTGCGTGCCGTGTGCCTTGACGGTGTGGCGTTCGTATCAACAGCACAGCACAATCCTGCGACAAAAGCCCCTTATTCTCGCCATCACCAACAATAAGGCGCACCAGTCTACACCAGGTGCAGCGACTGTTTCAGAAACGCAAAGGAGGGTCGCAACAGACACGAGAAGGCACATTTCGTCAAGAAAATATCTGTATTTAGGTGCAATCTCCAGTCGGTCATTTTACACAAATTTACTTCCGTTCTAATTGAATGTGCCACATTGTACAACATACATTTGATTTATTAAGATCGTACGTCCAAATTGCATTTACACAGTATTCGCAAAATACACGTCTCGCAAAAGAGGTCTCCCAACAACACCGAAAACGCCCGTGCTCCGTTTCATGTCCACATTTGTTCTTTTTCTTTCTTCGTAGTCAGCTTTTTGTCTGTATTCTCTCCGTGAACAACCCCTCTAAACGGAAGCGGGATCTTTGGCCATCAGTGTTTGATCTTCGATCCTGTCAATGCATTGTGCGTATTCCTCATCACCAACAGCAAAGCTCGCTGCGAGCATTCTCACTGGCACTAGCACTTAATACTTCATACACTCCTCCCCTGCCGACACTTCCCCCAGTACCTGGTCTGCCGATGGCCAAGCATTGATGTCCCTCGCGTCATTAACTTTGTCAGTGTAGTCTCCGAAAGAGGACCTGGGTTGTCGTGATGACATTTTTTTCTGGTCACAACCCTCACCATATTTGAGCCTCTTCTACCTCCCCGTCGTTGACATGGACCCCTGCATCTTTCGTTGTTTCCTATTTTGGCACATGTGCTTGCAAGTCATGGTTCACGGATCTGCCTCTCCCGTTTTGTTAGTGGCCAGATGTGGAAGGAGGGGGGCCTGTCAGAGGGAGGGAGGTTCTTGCCTCGTATGTCGTACCTCCTGCCCTCTCGAACACGATCCCCTCGTAGAGTCCTCTCTTAAGCGTAGTCTCCCCCGGTCTATCCGTAGATGATCGCTCTGCTCCTTTTTGCTCTTTTCGCCCTTTTTTCGTCATCCCCAAGGTGCTGCGCATCACGACTTCTGCCCCGTGGTTGATCCACGAACACGTTCGTTCACGCTCGTTCAGGTCAACGATCGTTCATCGACATCGCTCGTAATGATCTAGACGACCCGAGCAGCAGAGCTGGTCTCTCTCGATACACGACTACCGACTAATAATATACAACCATCACAATGTCGACAAGCTGGCCGCTGTTGAGCCCTGGGCTACCGGCCGGCGGCCAGGCCCAGCAGACCCAGGGCCAAGGACAACAACAACAATATCGACCAACAACAGCCGGCTCCCGGCCTACGACGGCCGGTTCTCGCCCGGCGACGATGGCAACAGTGGCCACTCTCGGGACAGGAACAACAACCACGACAATCACAGCCGGCATGCCCGCCCGCACAAAATGGCTGTCGGGCCCCGCCAAGGACGCACGCGAAGATTACCACAATTTTATCGGGGCCGTTGAAAAGTCAACAAAACAGACAGTATTCAGCGAACAAAAACGAAAACGGAGGAGGGCGCAACACTTGCCGGTGGGCACCACCCGGCTGTTTGACCACGGCCGGATGCGGCTGATACCCTTTCCCACGGCAAACCCCAAGGATCCTCTCAACCTGCCCGAGTGGCGCAAATGGGCGGCCATAGCAGCCATGAGTATATGTACGTGCTATCCCATACAAATATTTCGATATCTACCACTAACAACGCAGTCGGTGCCCTCGCCGTCGCCACTTTGAATGCCTCTGGCAGCACGTTGGAACCCATCTTTGCCCTCCAATACGCGGGCGTCAACCCCAACGCGGTCCGCAATGCGACCTTTGTCCTGTCGACGACATCGGCCTCGGTCAACCTCACCTCGTCACTCGGTCCCTTGTTGCCAACAAACTCGACCCTTCTGCCGACCAGCCAGCTCAACATGCTGACGACAGTACCGATGCTGACCGCTGCCGCTGCATCTTACGTCCAGATCCCCTTGTCCGTCGCCGTCGGCCGCCGTCCCGTCTTGCTCCTGGCTTCGTTGTGTGCCTGGGTCGGTGCTCTGTGGGCCGGTCTGAGTAGCAGCGGTAGCCATGCCGCCACATCGGCGAGTGCATCCTCGGCTTTCCAACAGCATTTGGCTGCGCGTGCTCTCGTCGGTCTGGGCGCAGGCGCCACCAACGCCCTGGTCCCTCTCATTGCGGCCCACGATCTCGTGTTTTTGCACCAGCGGCACTTCGTCCTGGCCGTCTCGTTTGCCATCCAGGCAATTATCACAGCCGGCTTGTCTGCCGCGGCTCCCTTTCTGGCCGCCTACTACGACTGGCGGTGGATGTACTACATTACGGGGACAGCCGGGTTCTTGGCCTGGCTGGCGCTGGTGGCCATGGTGCCCGAGACAAGGTGGACACTGCGGACACGGACCCAGCTGTGTGGAGGGGGCTGCGGTGGAGATGCCGACCTCAGTGTGTACGCCGACGAGGACAGGAATGCACGCCTCGATTATGATGCTTACGGCGGGCGCACATTATGGACCGACATGGGCGTCTTTGTTGTGTCACCCTTTGGAGCATGGCAGTGGTCCAAGGCGGGAAGCTGTGTGCTTGACCTGGCGCGGACCGCTCTGCTGCCGGCCGTCGTGTGGGTGGCCGTAGTGCAGGCCGTGCTGTTAGTTGCCTACACGGCAGCATCCGAGCTGGCGGTCACCATGCTGTTGGTGAAGGCAACGAGCCAAAACCAGTTCTCGCTCACAGGCCTCGTACCGGGTGTATCCCTCAGCGTGGCCGGCGTTCTCACAGTTATTTTGGGGTTGGTCGGCGCCCGTTTCACCCTAGGAGTCACCCGCCACTTGCGTGCCCAACAGAGCCGGAGATTGTCCGTACTGCCACCAGCCGAGCGGCGCGCACAGAAGAAATCACGGCCCACGGTCCGCCGCGAAGCCGAGCACAATTTGCCTGTGATGGTGTTGCCGCTCGCCTTGGCGATTGCCGCCAGTTTCGTCGTCGGCGCTATTCTTTACTATGACAACACGAGTACTACCCTTCGTCTTCTTGGGCCAACCTTGCTGTCCCTCGCTCTGCTGCTCGCGCTCGTGGCCGGCTCCGTCTTCTTGATTGAAAGCCATCCGGTCTGGGCCGGTCCGTGCCTCGCGCATGCAAACAGCTGGCGTTTCCTGGCGGCCTTTTTCCTCGAGGGCAAGACGGCCAATTTTGTCGCCCGCAAAGGTGCTCTAGAGAGCTGGGCAGTCTATGCAGAGGTTCTGATCGTTGCCAGTCTTGGGCTGCCGGCCCTTTTCTTTGGCGGGCGGTGGTTGAGGGCCTGGGCGGCCGGGACGGTCCAAGGTGCGGGGGATGATGTGGTGAGGGACGATACTGGGAAAGACAAAGACACCCGGAGAGCAACCGTCGTCTCCCCCTCGCCGTCAGACTCGACCATGACGACCGACTCGTCAATGGACTCGTCGTACATGTCGTCGTCTGGGTCTGAGATGACGGGAACGGTGGTGACAGAAACGGCCAAGACGGCTGTGGCTGCACGGGCGACGATGCTCTCGACGGACATGTCGGCACCACATCCCGGGACACGGGCAGACATACTATTTCGACATGAATCCATGAACGATGAGAATGCCATTACAGGACGGGCACTGTAGGATGTGGGAGTGCGTGTGTACTTTATTTTCACTTAATAATACCCACTGATTTTGTTTGTTTACATTGTAGTCAGCCATGTCTATGATCAGACCGAAGTTTGTCTTGCAAGCCGTGTAAAATGATAAGTAACTTTAACATAAGAATGGATGTGTAAAATAAATAATAATTAATCTAGATAAATTTAAAGAAGGTCGCTAAATGCCGAAACCAAGCGAATGAAATGCTATGCCGCGCAGAATGAAAAAATATAAATGGAAACGAAGCAAAACAAAACAGAATATTAAGAACAAAATCAAAAGAAAATCAAAAGAAAATCAAAACAAACCCAAGCAACGCAAGCTTATGCAACCCATCATACCAAGGCCAGCTCAGTATCCTCCTATCATTTGAAATGCAATAACTAACTTACTTAATATCTATGTGTTCTTTCCTTAACAGCCAATAAGTCGACCCAGCCAGACAGAAAACGAGTGCCATGCCCGCTGCCATAGGCTGGCAATTGTTTGGAACACGGCAACGTGTGCCCGAGGAATGTCTACGGAGCCAGCTTGGGGAGAAGGCGAGTCGTCCTTTTCCCGTGCTGCCTCGACGTCTTCACTCTCGTCAGTCACCTTGAGGTTAGCACACACCCACTGGGCCAGCAGCGCGTGGTGGTGCAGGCAGCGGGCGTACGGCTCGCGCAGCGTCTCGTAGGCCGAGTTGATGTCGGCGGCAGAGGAGGTGTCGCCGCCCTTGTCGGGGTGGTTCACCAGGACGGCGCGGTGGTACGCGGCGCGAATCTGTGAGGTTGTGAGCAAGGGATCAGACGGGAGGCCGAGGACGGCGTAGGGTGACGGCGACGCCGCGGGCACAAAAGACGGCGAGGCGCCAGCCGGGGACCAAAAGAAGAAAGGAAGACTTACTTTAGAAGCGATTGTCCACGTGGACGGGGAGCCGTAGACGACGACAAAGATGGCGACCGACAAAAGGGCGAGGGTGATGGCGGTGCGGGTGCGGGTGCGATACAGAAACTTGCCGGCCGTTGCACAGCGGAGGTCGTCGAGCGTGAAGGCGGGCGACGTTGAAGACGGCTTCTCGAGGAGCGGTTCATCGTCGTCGTCCGAGTCGTAGTCGGAGTCGTCGTGGTAGCGGCCGGGGCCGGCGGCGATGTACTTGGTGTTGTCGACGTAATCGGCAGAGTCGTCGTCTTGGCCGGCAGGAAGCTCCGCAGCTTGTGTCACTGGCTCGCTACTTTCCTCGCCGAGCTCAATCAGTGGCCGCTTCGCCGCCAGCAGCGCATCGTATGCGGCGCGCTTCTCGGGCGTGCCAATCATGCCGTACCAGCGCTCGACTTCTTGTCTGCCATTGCGCGCCGCTGCACCCATGGGCCGGCTCCAGGGGCCGTCCACTGGATATTTCAGTAGCTTGGCTTGGTAGGCCTGCTGGAGCTGCAAAAGGCTAGCAGTCGGTAGGACGCCAAAGAATGTGTAGGCTGTCTGGTCCATTGTATGTGTGGCAGGGGCTGTAATTGTGAAGAAACAAACGCTGAATGAGATGAGATGATAAGGTCTAAGTGCAAGTCGTGATGAGTGAGATGTGTGATGATGTGTGGTGCTGTTTGATGCTATGAGTGTAGTCTGGTGATGTAAGATGTAAAGTGTAAATACTCACAGATGGTGATGCAAATGAAAATGAAGAAGGGAATACTATTTTGTTGCTCCTGTGGTCAATATGAACACGGTGGGTGAACAGCCGTTATATGTATATTTGGATCTTCAAAGGGTTGTTCACTCAAAGGCGCTTTAAGCAAAGAGGTTATTTACAGAGTTGTAAGGAAACAGGCGTCAAGGGTCTCTTTCTGGCAGGCCCTTTGATCCATCCTTTGTTCACGGTCCATCTTGTGCCTAATTTTGAGTGAAAGGCGACGAAAGGAGACAAAGGGCAAAGGGGACAAAACAGAAAACAATAGAGGGCGCAAGACGTTGGACAAAGATCAGGCGGTTAGAAAATCTATTGTGAAATTGCATTGTCGGTTATCCAAAAGCGGAAGTCCCTTGCACGTTTATTTTCTGTTCGATGCACCGTTGACATTTACACCCACCTTCAACGTCACTTCACCGGTTCGCGCCCGGCCTTGAATCGCAAGCCGATCTGGCCATTCTGACCGTTTTGACCTGCGGCCATCTAGCGGCCGTGCAGATTTGACAGTTGACGTCCTATTTTGGCAGTTGACAGCCGCTTTTGACGTCTGTTCGGCTTGTAGGAGTTGCCGCTGGATGGACTGTCTCGTTTCAGTGTCACTAACAACTTTCAGCGGATTAGCCGCCGTACGACCTCACGCTCTTTTTGTCAGTAACACTCTCCCAACGTCTTTGTTAAACGCCTTACACATCTTCATCGGGCGCATCTCTTAGAAAACCAAGATTGCGATCATTTTTGCATCGCCTTGTAGTAGAAACACAGCCCTCGAGGCGTGTATTTCACCAATAGACAAGACGCATTTTGGAAAGAGTCGACAAACGTGTAACCAACGACTGGAGACACGGCTCAGAGGCTGGCCAGGCTGTGTAAATACAGGCCGGAACAGGCCTTTTGCACTGCCAAAATGAAGGCCCCTGGCAAAAACAGCCCTGCCAAACCGGCCAACACAAAGACTGCAACCAACACGTCTCTTTGTTTACTCCTGTTCTTTGAGCGCAGCCGCCCAGCCATTCATATCGTAGGAAAGGAACATCTTCTTTGTACTCTATTTACAAACTATGCACAGGTCTCTCATATATTTCATTGATAAACACATTCGATTGAACAATAGACGCCCACCAAAGGAACAATGCCACCGAACAACAAACAACGATAAACAAATAAGGACGAAACATTGAAACAAACATGTTTCCCGGATTGATGACGGCCAGATCAAACGGCCCCAAAACAGGACCCTTTTTCAAACAACCGCCCTCTCCCGCCTTTCACCTCCCATGCCGCCCCTGCATGCCGTCCCCCTTGCTTCGCTCTCAATCCGACCTTTGATTCTATTTCAGGTGCGCAAAGTCCTGGAGGAAGGTCCACTCCGTCTTTTTGACCAAATCCCGCGCGACAAAGTCGTCGATCGTGCCGTTGGGGAAGAAGAGGCCGGCGTCGTCCAGCGCAGTGTACACGTGCGCGTCGTGCGCGCAAACGACAAACACGGTTGGGTGGGCGTCCCATGCCTGCAGTTTTGTGAGCGTGGCGGCTGCCTCGCCAGGATCAAGATGGCCTGGGCCGGCGGGTGTAAACAACGGAGAGGTGGAAGACCCCTCGAAATAGGCTAAGAGCTTGCTATCTGCCCACTCCTGCGGCAGCGGCCGGTACGGGCTCGGCCGCAGCTCGCCCATGTGGTGGAAGCCGTCGCCAGCCATCAGGATAAAGTGGCCGTCGCCTTCCGTAGAAACTCGGGCCAGGCCGCAGAGGTGGCCCGGTGCGTGGCCGGGCGTGTCGAGGAGGTAGAAAGATCCATCGCCGAAATAGTCGAACGCGCGGAAGCCCCCAAGCGACAGAGTGAACTCCTCCTCCTTGAGCTGGCGAAACGTGCGTCCTTTGTAGTCACTTTCCAGAATGAGCGACTCGGGGTCGGCAGGGTACCCGGGCAGGAGGCGGGGGACCTCCTTATGATCGTGGGTATGTGCCCCCGGCCCGTGCTGGCAAGGCCCAAAGTTGGGCCCGACCACCAGCGCCGTCCCCGGCCCAAACAGCGCCGGATTCCCGACATGGTCCAAGTGCGCATGGCTCCACACAATCGCCTCCACCGAGTCGGGGTCAACCCCGCCCTCGCCGAGAATGGTATGGACATCCTTTTCGACCTCCAGACTGGCCGCCGGCTCGCCCGTGCTCGTTTTCTGCTGGAACAGCTGCTGGACGCCTGCGAGCGTGGCCGGGCTGAACCCGGTGGCCCAATCGCTGCGTGTGCCGAGGTCAAACAGAATACGTCGGACCGTGTCGCCCGTCTTGGACTTGTGCTCCACCAGGAACGAAAACGATTTGACGGGCTTCAGGACTTCAAAGCCCGGCACAGACGGCGCCATCAACAAGGATGCGGGCACGGTAATGTCCGTCGTGGAGTCGATGACGGCCACGCTGACCGTGCTGGCCGAGGCGGGGATGTTGAGGGCTGGCGCTGTCATTGTGGAGATTGTGGCGTTGAAGCGTCGAAGTGTTTATATGTTTACGAATGGAAGTAGTGAATTTGTTGTAGTTTATTAATCTGTTGGTCACGACTGCAACAGCACCTTATATGTTATCGATGTTGTCTAACTGGAACTTCACGATTATGTCATGATGCAACACCGGACAATATTTCCAGGGTCTCGATTGTAAATACGGGATGCATCCCGTTGTGTCGGAGAGTTTTGTCGATTGATATTGGTGGATATGTTGATAGCATAGGATCACGACATTCGGATATAACTGCAGGGGATAAGGCAAGATGCAACCTGGGGATGCAAGCTGCAAGTCCGAATAGCGGAGAAAAGGTCAAGACCCGAAGTGAATTACTGCACAGACGGTGAACATTAAAGTAAAGAGGAGATTGTCAATTGGACTATGGAACACATGATTCATATGGCCCTTTGGCTTTGATATACAAAGCGAGATGGTAAACTATCGTACACAAAGATGACACTAAAGATGTCAAACTTAACTAGAAAAACAAATAGGAGATCGCCTTGTCTTGAACAACTGCAGACGCAATTGCAATCACAGACAGGCTTAACATCCCAGCTGTGGTAGAAAACAACCACTGTAACAAACAAACAAAAAAAGATGGACAGGTGCAAATGGCCCCGCAAACAAAACGACTCAACCAACCAGTCTCAAACAAACGACGTCCTTCAACAAACTTCCAAACTTAACCTCGCTCAACTCTCGTCCTCGCCTTGCTTTTTTTGTGCCGCAGAAAGGAAAGTGCTGCGGGTGTTTGCATCCTTTTCAACTCTTTTTTTTTTTTTTTTTTTTTTTTTTTCATGGCAGTTATTCCCGTTTCAAGCCAGCCCAAATGCTGGCAAACCACCCACTCGATTTGTCATCCTTGATGACAAACACCAAAAAGTCTCCGAGGAGACAGCATTCACAAAACAGTGGCAGAAGCCACACAACTCGGCGACGCAACGACGCAAAGCAGAATAGCAGAAGCAAAACAAAAGAGAAGAAAAAGAAAACAAAAAGCAAGTGCACCAACTCCCAGCTCATCAGCAGCACGGTGCGCTCAATCGAAAAAATGAGGCAGCATACGCTCCGCCAAGAAGACCATGTCCAGGTCGGCCAGAAGCTGGATCCCAATCTCAGTGGCAAGAAGGCCGTACATGCGGCGGACCCGGTCGTCGCGGCCGTGCATAATCAACAGCAGTGCCTCCATGACGTTTGTGAACGTGCCATTGTCAAATCGTCTGCCAAAGTGGGAGAACTGCTCGGTGACGTCGATATTGATCCTGTCGTCGAGGTGCAGCTCCTCGGAATAGGAGCGCGGCACGTAGATGTGACGAGAGCAACAAGCGTTCACCTGCGGCACGGTCGCGTACGCGTAAAAATCCGCCTTGTATCGGAAGATCTTGTGCTCGGGGACGGCAGGAAGAGGCAGCTCGTGCTGCGATTCCTCGTCGGCCCGGTTCTCCAGCACGAGACGAGCCCACCGCGTCTCATCTTCGCCGCGTGCGGCCTCGATGCGGGCGTCAGACTCACTTATGCCGGGCAGGTCCGTGGCCTTGTCCTTGTGGACTGGGGGGCGCACGTAGGCCTCGAGGTAGCGCCGGACCATGACGACTGGGCCTGCATCCATGCTGTTGCTGTTGGGATTCTGGACAAACGTGCTGCCCATGGGGCCGGCCGTCTCCGTCAGCCCCTTAACCACCCGGATTTCTTGTGCGAATTCCTCATCAAAACGCTTGACATGGTTGGCGGCAACGCGATACTGGGAGATGAGCGTCTGCCAGGCATAAGAAAACTGGCGGAGCACGGCCGAGTTCACGCGAAAAACACCCAGAGAAACAAAGCAGCCGGACATGGACTTGCGGGTGAAATGGAGCTGCAGGTCACCGTCCTCGACAATGGTGCGGAAGTCCAAATGGTAGACGCCGTAGCCGCCATTGTCAAACAGCCAGTCGTTGCCCTGGCAGAAGAAGCTAAAGAAGGCGCTGGTTTCATTCCGCCGTTCTCGAGCAATCCGCTCCTCGACCGCGGGGCTGTTCGAAAATTGGGGCTCAGGCAGTCTGGCATGGAAGATGTTCAAGGCGTTCGACGCAAGAGCTGCCATTTCCGCCTGGGGAGGGACGGTGGCAACAGTGGCATTAGTGGCAACGGGAGGACCCGAGGCAGGTGGGCCAACAGCAGTTGGGCCAGCGAGAGAAATGGCCGCAGCAGAGCCGGCGTTGGTAAGCTCGACTGTAGGAGGACCAGAAGCGAGGGGACCGACAGTCGGGGGACCAGCAGGAGCTCCAGCAGGAGCAGGGCCAGTTGCCTGGAGACCAGACACGGGAGGAGGGGCCGGGCCGAAAACGGGAGGGTCAGCCACGGCAGACCCAGCAGAAGCCACGGGGGCAAGAGCAGCAGCGATGTCCTCAGGGACCGGGACCGGAGCAGGGGCAGGTGCCGGGTGCTGGGGAGGCTGGGGCTGCACGTTGAGGAAGACAGCGCCATTCTCTTCACCGAGGATTGAACGCGACGAATCGGCCGAGGCAGAAGAGAACAAAGACACGGCATCGTCGTCTTCGTAATAGTCGTCGTCGCCCTGGTCGTCGTCCCAATCAATGTGATAACCGTCGTCCGAAGCATAGCGGCCGAGCTGATCAGACTCATCGCTGCCCACCAGCGTGCACTCGTCGGATGTGGTGTCGCCCGTGGCGACCCGAGTGGCCGCGTCGTCGAAATCGGACTCGTCCGCATTTCCGTCTGACTGGGTCGCGTTGGGATCGGACTCAGAGTCCGAGTCGTGCACAACGATCGGGTCCATGAGATGGGACGACGAAGAGGGGCCAGCACGGCCCTCGCCCAGCACGCTGTGCAGGCTGGCCACGCTGCTCTTGGTCGGGCTGCGCTTCGTGACGCGGTGGGCCGTCGCGAGGACGACGCTGCGCGTAGGCGAGCCGTGGCCCGGGGACATGCGGGCTGGGGCGGCGTGGCCCGCGCCAGAGACGGGACGGGAGCTCTTGCCCTGCTGGCTGGGGCCAGCAGACTCCTTGCCCTTGTTGCCAGGGCCAACAGCAAAAGACGGGCCAGCAATGGCCGGGTGAGAGCCGTCCGAAGTCAGGTCAATAGCCTGAACAGTCTCGCCGCCGGCTGGGACGGAGGGGCCAGCGTCAGACGGCCCAGCACCAGATGAAGCCTTCTTGCATGCGGCGGGGCGCGGCATCTTGTCAGACGGGCTGTAAGTGTGTTAGTCTCTCATCTCGTATGCTTGACTGATCTCTTGGTATAGGTGACTTACAGAAAGAGACGGAATATTCTCGTGAGTCGTCCATAGTGACAGACGAGAAAACAAGCTCTTGGGATGTGTGGGTTGGTACGAGCAAAAGACGCCGTGAAGTTGGGGCAGGACGCTATAAGACGAATGATTGTTAGTTGTGATCAATAATATCTATGAGATGAATGTGAGATGAATGAGAGAGAAGACTTACAGATGATGATGCCCGAAGGCAGAGACGAAAGTCCGCGTGAAAGAGCGGTGACAACACGAAAGAGACGTGAAAAGAGACGGAAAAAAGACGACGGCGACGTGGCAGGTCGTCCGACGCACGAGAACAGTCTGAAGACGAGATGGTCTATACTCTTGTTAGTCACTGTGTTATTCAAAGACGTGATGGTGTATAGACATGTGACGATGGGTTAAGATGTGATGATGTCTGAAGGACGCGATGATGTCTGAAAGACACGATAACGCTCCAGAAGCTTCGAGCAGCAGCAACAATGAAGGGACGACAGCAAAAGGAAATGGGACTGTATAGTAAAGAATGTGATGGTGATGAGATGGCACTTACAGGGAGCGTTGTTTATGCCTCCGAAGATGGGAGGCGGATGAAGTGGTGATGTGAGGCTGAAGAGAGAGGGAGAAAAAAAAGAAGAGAAGAAGAGAAGAAGAGAAGAAGAAGAGTGAGAGAGAAGAGAGAAAAAAAATCTGGGAGGAGGGGTTTTTATTCACATTCGAAAAAAAATCTGCTGCCTACTCGGAAGAAAAAGTAGCCGTGAATTTGAAAAGAAAAGGAAGGTGCACCTCTTTTCAAAAATAAAAGGAAGGAGCTAACGGGAGAAGGGGGGTGTACAATGGGTCCATCTCGCTAACAGAGCGAGCACGAGACGAAAATGACGAACAATGGTTCTATTTGATTCTATTTTGCACAATGAGGCCAACACTCTCTACATGGTTCTAAAAGATTGCAGGAACAAACATGAATTTGCCAATGATGCTTGAAATGTATTCGTGGCATCAGCATAACCATAACCCGAACGAGATGCACCAAGACCGCCATCTGTAGAGGAGGCAACCACATACATACACAAGTTACCATCAGTCTCGGGAAGAGCCATCACTCTTCCATAGTAGCTATTGTTCTTTTTGAAGGGCACAAAATGCATGTTGTATTGTTTTTGACGCGTTGGGGGCGTGTGTGTAAGAGGGACGAAAACACGTCTCCACAATAACAGAGCAGTGCGTTGTATGTTCATGAGGATAAAGCTAGTGAGGAAGGCACGTCAGGCAGTCGATGTGAGTATTTGCATACAAATCCGAGGCCGCTCGACCTGCTCGTATGTTTTGTGGGCATGTGACTTTACTGTTCATGAAGTGGCAGTCTTATGAAAATCGTGAAGTTGCACCTTGATGACCCTGGTGATTTTACACTTTGAAACCTCACAGAAACCCTTTGGCTGGGACCCATGCTTCGTGAATAGTACCTGCAGAATGACAAGAGTCAGATGTACGTCCGGGAAGAATCCCAGAGCTGTTCGTCATTCAGGTCTTTCGTGAGATCCTTATGGGCTGTTTTGTGAACTTAATTTGAATATTTCGGCGGAACATTTGGTCCGACGACTGTTGTTTGGGCATAGAACACTATCAGTACTCTACTCCTACCTTCTACAAGCTTCCCTGCCTTGAATCGAAACTTTTTTGAAATCTCGAATTTTTCTCTCTTTTTCGGAGGGGGTTGTTTACATTGGCGGTGTATATACGCTTTTTAGTGGTAGCTACACACCACTTTGTGTTATCCCCGCCGTATATGACCCAAAATGAGCTAAAAAAGTGAGAGGAGATTGAGAATAACGTAAAGGGGCCCAGGTCACCGGAACTGGCACCCGCACCAAGAAAAATTCGCCACCGTGACGCGAGACGCGAGCATGTCAAGCGATATACAATAAAAATGAATTCATCGATGAAACGTATTATCTGTAGTATCTTTTATTTATTCAGATATTTTATTTCACTTACCTCTCTCGACGTCATGTTCTGCACTGTCACGACTGTGAGGCGGTCGGATATTATGTGAAAGTCCGACGAGGCTCGGCTATATGGAAAAGCCATATCGGATTTTGGAATATCCGTGACAATGATGTTGACTTTTCTTGTAGATTATATGTGCTTATAGTATTCGAGTATCGTGCAGTTGCTGTCAAGTTGTTGTTGATATGGTCGACCATCACGATGACGGTGGTGGGAAGCCAGTGAACATAGCTTACATACAAGACTATTGCCTAATTCGGATCTCGGGTTTCCGAAACACCGGAATCCGGATGACGATATTCTATGTCTTCTGTTCAATGCTCAGGACGGGCTGAGGCTGATGGATCACATTGTTTAGCCACTAGTAATCATGGCAGTCATATTGTGTGCCCGTATGGCTTGCATTGCATAGTATCAGTCATCCTTAAAGTTCAACTGTTTTGATGAACAGGCCACGGGGCATTTGATTCATATTGTCCAAAATACGCACATGCCCGAGACTCCGCGGAGACTCAGTCTCGAATTGAGCCCAAGAATTATAAAAGTGATGAGTGGTATGTGCCTCGCCTACAGCTGGTAGGGAGGCCAATTATGGTGTCTGCAGCCGATTTCCATCATGTATAAGCTGGCAACCAATGCCAATAACAAGTAACAGACGACATATAACACACACCGTAGAGAAGTCTGTAATCTCTGCCCGTCGTATGCCTTCCTCCAACCTCGCCCGTATTATCAATCGCACCGGTGCTTCTCGATCCAGTCGTCGGTGACCAGCTCGGCTGCCGTGGCTCGATTCTCGGGCACCCAATGTATCATCCGCTGCATGGGGCGTATAAACAGCTCGCAGTCTTCCGGGTCGTCTCGCCAGCTCGTCTCGATGTCGTGCCATGTTCGCGTGGGAGGGATCGGAGTGTCGCAGTCAAACTGTCCGTCAGTGTCAAAGAACTTGGTCTTGACCGTACACCGGTCGACCAGCTCGCGTGGCGGCGGCCCCAGTAGAGAGATAATGCTGGCCATGTGCACTCTGCTGCGGTACTCGTAGTTGTTGGAAGGATCCCGGTACTCAAACAAGTGGCCGCCGTGGCACAGGTCCCAGACCATGCATCCGACGTTCCAAATGTCGATGGGATAGGACCAGGGGATCTCGAGCATCATTTCTGGCGAGCGGTAGGCATCCGGCTGGGCGTCGGCCGTGTTGACTTGGTCGCCCGGGACGGCAGAGCCAAAGTCGCAAAGAACTGGGTAGCCTAGAGACTCGGGCATGGCAATGGATCTGGATTCGTAGATATAATTTTCCGGGCGAACCTCTTTCCTCGGTGTCGGGTTCTCAACCTCATTCTGTTCAAACTGTGACAGCACGGGATCCCGATCATCAATCCGAAAAGCAAGGTTGTCGCCTTTGATGTCTGTGTGTATAAGTTGGCACTCGCTGTGTAGAAAGTCGAGGGCCAGGAATAGATGACGCAGAATCATGGCCATCAACAACGGCGTAAATCGCCGAGTGTCGTTCATATACAATAGGCTGCGGGCCGTGTCCCAGAGAGGAGCATGGACCAGGCACTGGTGCTCATCTCCAGTCTTTGTATGAAGAGGAAAGTGGTCGAGAACGGTCCGGACGGCTTCGCGGCCAGGATGTGATGACCCAGCTGCAGCAGCCTTGATCTTGTGGTATGTTTCTATTTCGGCATGGGCCTGTTGCCCCAAATCCTGGTCGCGAACAAACACCTTGAGGACCGCGTGGGATCGGAGGCTACACAGTTAGGGCATGCAAAAGGAACTGACAATCGCCACTCCGCACGACTTACCGTAAGTCCCTCGCCAGCCATACGGTCGACGTGATCCCAAAGCCCAGCTTGCCCACCGCCTGGTATCGCTCCCCCAGGACTTGTCCGATGCGCACGGGGTAGTACTGCGCGTCACAGAACGGCGCGTGCTCTTCCTCGACCGTCTTATCGGCGCCGATGCGGGGGAACGTTGTCGGAAACACCCGCGGTGTCAGTGGCGGTCGCAGCCTCGCCAGCCAGTTTCGAAGGGTCATCTTGCGTCGCCGTCTTGCAAAGAAGAAGAGAAAGCAAGCCGATGCAGTTCCTGTCGCGAAGGATTCATGAAAGCTTGGCTGGCCAGGCCACAAGGCCACAGCTCCATGCTGCATGCATGCCTGTGGAGAACAGATCCTCCGCACTGGCAGGCAGCCTTGCCGGCATCTTATCAATCTGCCAATGCGGAGGATCGAATGTTGCGTCGCTGTCGAACACTCCGTGTCGATAGTAGATGGTTCTCGTAGCAGATGAATATAGAAAAATCAAAACACGGGTGTCTAGAGGCCGCTAATGTCCGGTTTCTGTCTACACAGTATTGTGGGTGGGTACGCCATTGTGAACAGGACCCACGCCCGCACCATACACACATTTGGCATATCGTTTGTAACAATCACCGCATAGTTTTTATTTGTGTTCCAAAGAAAATTGGGTGCAATTGGATTATTTAAATATATGTGTCGTACAGTGAAAGCAAGTAAACAGATTCGGGCAAACTTCAAAGGAAATGATACCAGACTGCCACGCCGGTGCAATTGAGTGTCGCAGTGGCCTGCAATGCTATATCCACTGCAATGCAAACGTGTTTGTTACAACCCGGCCACTCATTGTACAAATTTTGTTTCACCTAGCAATCAGGTTAATACGCAGTGGAATATGTCAATAAGACCACCGATTCTCACCAGGGAATATATAATGTTTCTCTGTGTGGATGTTGAATGTTTATTTGACTGTTGTGTCTTTTGCGTACTGCCCTTTGGTGCATTTTGGTGCAAGTGATTGCCAAGATGGCCGAGTGGTCGAAGGCGCCAGGTTGGGGAAGCGCAGTCTAGCGCAGGCTATATAAGCCCGACCAAGAAGGTCCAGTCCCACAAATAAATCGAGCAAGGTGGGATGCCAGAGTGGTCTAATGGGTATGATTAGAATGTTATTTACGACCATAAAAATCATATGGCTTCGGTCGCGTGAGTTCAAATCTCACTCCCATCGTCGATTTCTTTTTTTGTTAATTTTTTTTTTTATCAACGTCAAAACGACTCTTTCTTTTACAAAGATAATAAACATTATATTCTCAAGTATTTTCTATTTTTTCATCTTTTTTAATTGTGGTTTGCTGAACTATAACCCATGTCAGGTGTGCCTGTCAATCTTTAGCATTCTTGAGATGCTGTTGTTATTTTAGGTCAAATTCTTCACCATTCGAATTTTGGAAAAAAAAAAAAAAAAAAAAAAAAACCGAATACAAATGTATGATAATAGAACATATGAAAATGAATGTTATGAGTGATAATATGGTTGAAGGTAGTGATATGATCTGAGACGAGAGAAGTAATTGAAATAAAGGCATACTGAACGCTACAATGAAGTCGCTCCCTCGACACATCTGAATGGCGTTGGTCTAGACTCAGCCCTGTAACCGTCGTGCATTGAACTATTGTTTGATTCAATGCATGTCTCTGTTGTAGCATTTGATATTGATAAAGAATCCCTTACATCTGATGACGACTACAACTCTCGCTTGTATGATTTTGCATCTTTTGTACTGATATGGCCAGGTAGGCATATGTAGTTGAGAGTTGTGAGGTAGACTATGGATTTAGTAGCCTAGCTCATGGCTGAGGATGAGCTGAGAGTGATCATGAACAAGACCCCATCTAGGAAAGCGTATGCAGGGAAGGTAAGACATATTGGAGATGTTAGTGGCGCTTGCAGATGTGGAGGAGGAGACTACGAAAAGCAATGCTCGTACGAGATAATGAATGATTGAAAAGTGAGTATTTCCAAGATACAAACTAAGCCAGTGAAAAAAAGGGCCGTCAAAAAGAAATAAGAGTCATAGACATATGTCGTAGACATACACCATGTCGACAATACAGTCGAGTCACGGCACCAGCTGTTTCGCTTGGCCACAGGCTGGGCAAACTGTTGACCCCTCATTTATGTACTTTGTACAATGTGTGGCTTTTCATTTACGCTTGTGACGCCGCAGACGACTGATATTGGTGTTGTTTCTTCTGCTGTATGGCTGGTCACCCTGTCGTGTCTGCCTGCACCCCATAATGTAACGGCGGGAGAGGATGTCACGGAGGAGATTTTGCGAGGGCGATGATCGCTACCCAAGCTGGATATTTTGTTTTCTCTCGCCGACTCGCTTGACGGTGCAAATGCCGTCTGCCGACAAGCCGGGACAGGAGGTGACAGAAACGAAAAAAGAAGAAAGAAAAAAGAAAGTTGGTAGAGCCTTGGGCCATTCTTGGTTCTTGGTATTGGATTGGCAGTGGGCGACATTGAACACGGGACGAGTTGCCACAACAGACGCGGCAGAAAGATGGGATGTGATGGGATGGGGTGTGAAAAATGGGGGAATGTGGGAGCGGGGGAACATCGGCGGGTTGCTGTTACCAACGGAAATAAGATCGAGAAAGTGGCATGAGGTATACTCCGTATTGTGGTGGACATGAGCTGCGTCCTGTCGAAGACATCATGATTTTTTTCGACAAAGAATGCTCTTAAATCGTTGCTGAAGATTCATATTCAAATCGACGAAAGATGAAAAACGTGGTGATCGACATGCGACTTACAACAAGGAGTGCCCACCAGCCCACTTGCGCTGTGGTCTAGCGGGGCCTGTCACGGCTTTTTGGGAGTTTAGGAGCTTAATTTTGCTAGTTTTGGGTTCGCCCAAGTCTTTTAGTGCTCCTTTCTCACTGTCAATTAGACCCTTGTCTCTCACGTGGGGGGTTGGACTGGCCCTGAAAGGCTTGTCTGGAGCTTTCTTATGAGGCATCTTGTAAGGAAGGAAAGAGTCTAAACTGGTGCCAGGAACTGGCGTGAAAAGTGAAGCACTTACACGATGATGGAAAAGAGATGTTCTTCAAACAACCAGGAAGATGGTAGCGAAAGCTCCGAGGAGTGACATTCGTTTGTTTCCAGCTACAGCTCGGCAAGGACTCCCTTGTTTGACAGAGTTCAACCCCACCACGGCCGCCGAAAGCGCTCCAGAGACGAGCGCCACTGGGCATCTGAAGAGAAGGACAACTGGTAATGGCGGATCCCGCGGTGCCGTGTTTTCCTTGGCAAGTGTGCCATTACCACTTCCACTTGTTTCTTTTGATTTATTTTCTTCTTGCACACTACTTCATCCCAGGGATCGGCACCGGTGCCGCGGGCGGAGAGGTGTGGAAGGGCAGAAGAAAAAGACACACAAAAAAGCAGCCACAAATTGTGGGCAACGAAAGACATCTCCCAAAATGGCAAAAGCCGTCGAAAGAAGGAAAGAAAAATATGTGCAAGCTGCACACAGCATGCATACAATCTGCACACAACATGCACACAAGCTGCACATTCTTGGCCGTCTGCCGTCCCAAGACCTGACCATGTCCTGCAGGTCTTGTCGCCAGGTCTTGAGTCGTACCGGGAATGCCCCTCTTTTTCTCGTCTCTTTTCACAGCTCTCTCCCTCTCCCAGCCTTGCCTTGCCGAAATGGCCTCCGAGGACGCGGGATGGAAACGACGCTGGGTCGAGCTCATGACCTGGAAAGGAATAAATAAAAGACTGAAGGGCGGCACAGCACCCGCATCGGCTCATTTTCAACTTTCCAGGCTGTCTTTCACTATTATCTTTTAAACTTTCGACATTGGGCCACAAGGCCATTTCACGATAATTCCAACAAGTGACGTTTACTTGACCAACAACTTAGACCGTCGAATACCACACATCATGGCGTCCGCTTTCATGTCCAAGGCGTCGATTCGCCTGCACGGATTCTGCATTTTCTTTGCTCTTGGGTCGTTGGTCTGGGGGTGAGTCCCTCCACATGTCGCAATGATTGATCTCTACGACCTCAGCTTGCTAACACTCTTTCCAGTTACAATGTCGGCATCATCTCGTCGATCCTCGTCCACCCGGGCTTCATCAAGCAGCTCAACAAGCCCGACGCTGCCCACAAGGGTGTGATCACGGCCATCTACTACCTGGGCACATGGACATCCTACGTTTTCATTTCGCGCGCCGCCAGCGACTACTTGGGCCGGCGGTACGCAGCCATGCTGGGCACATTTATTGTGTGCATCGGTTCAGCTCTCCAGGCAGGCGCAACCGGCGGCGGTGCCTACGCCATGGTGATTGCTGGACGCATTATTGCCGGTGTCGGTGTGGCCATTGTCAGCACGGGCGTTCCCCTCTATCAGAGCGAGATCTCGCCGGCTAAACAACGCGGCCGATTTGTCGTCATGAACCACATTGGCATGGTCGCTGGTCTCGCGACTGGCTTCTGGGTCGGCTACGCCATGACCTTTTGGGACTCGCCGCACGGTAATGCAGTCGGCTGGCGTGTTGCTCTGTCGGTCCAGTTTTTGCCGGCCGTCATATTCATGATCGGTCTGCCGTTCTTGCCCGAGACGCCCCGCTGGCTCGTCGAGCATGACCAACTGGAGCGAGGCCGGGCCGCCCTGTACTATCTGAGAGAAGGCATGTACACGCCCGAGGAGACGCAGCACGAGTTCGACGAGATCTGCGCCGACGTGGCCGAGTTCCGCGCCTCGGGCCTCAACTGGACGTCGCTATTCCGCGAGCCGTCCCTCAGAAGCCGTCTCTGGAGAGCCGCCCTGCTCCAGTTCATGGCCCAAATGTGCGGCGCGACCGCCATGAAGTACTACTTGCCGACCCTCTTCAAGGCGCTCGGCCTGGGCACCCGTCTTTCCCTCTTGGCCGGCGGCATCGAGAGCACCCTCAAGATCGGATGCACCGTCCTCGAAATGCTGATTATTGACCGCGTCGGCCGCCGCATCACGCTGACCGCTGGCGCCGCCGTCATGTCCGTCGCCATGCTCATTAATGGCGCCCTCCCCCTCGCCTACCCCAACAATGCCAACCGCGCCTCCGACTATGCCTGCATTGTCTTTATCTTTATCTACTCGCTCGGCTACAGCATGGGCTTCGGTCCGGCCGCCTGGGTGTATGGCAGCGAAATCTTCCCGACCAGCCTGCGCGCCCGCGGCCTCAATCTCTCGGCCTCGGGCGGCGCCATCGGGTCCATCGTCGTCGCCCAGGTCTGGCCCGTCGGCATTGCCAACCTCGGCTCCAAGATTTACTTTTTCTTCATGGCCATCAACATTGTCTGCGTGCCCATCATCTGGTACCTGTACCCCGAGACAAAGAACCTGGCCCTCGAGGACATGGACGCCCTGTTCGGCAAGGTCTCGGTGGTGCACGACGAACAGCAACATGGTCGCGGTGTGGCCTCGTCGTCATCCCCTGAGCCAGACACGGAACGGATCAACATTCGGGCCAACCGTGGCGATGATGGAACAAAGCTGGTGCACGTCTGAGAGCTTAGGGCTTGAGTTTCCCATCCGGTGAAGTTGCAGTGTCATCTTGAGGCCGCGTAAGACGGTGTAGTTAGTTGTACGGTCTATAAATTATAACAGTCATCCCCTTACATAGTAGGTGTAGCTACTACCAAATAATGTCTTTAGGGCTGCAAAATCAACGAGGCTACCAGTTCCAACTTACTCATCCGGCTCGAACGGTGCACTAATAACATATAAGAGTCATAGAACTACCTATTTAGGAAAGCCTTGCCCTAACTGTTATATTATTCTCCAACTACCATCTCTTCTTATAAATATTGCTGGGGTTTGCCCTACACTACATGAATCGAAAAATGCACTTACACGAGGTGAAAGTATCAGCGAATAGACTACGTTGGCCTGCGTCTTATTCTTCTCGATGAAAATTTCCACCTAATGGTTTTTTTTTTTTTTTGGTCAACTATTCTCATCTCTTCTTTACCCATCTCACACTCAAACGACCTCAACATAACGACAATGGCTGCAGCACACGAGCAAGAGCCTCTTGCATGGCTCAAGACCAACAGCCTCCACAACCCCGGTTTGCTGTTTTTCGGTGCGGTTCTTGAATACCTCGCGGAGACGGAAGGATGGTACTTGCTGGCCGAACGACACTGGAACACTGAACAGGAGCGGAAGCTTGACCGGATTAGAAAGAAACGCGGTGAATCCAACACCATCGGGCCCGAGACCGATGCCCAAGTTGCCACATACAACGTGTTTTACCACGCTGTGCGCGACGCTCTGCAGCATTCCACCACAGATCACACCGAATATGACACGGGAGCCGTAGGACAAGGAAATCGCGAGTTGGACAGCTTCACCGGCCCGTTGCTGGAGAGCCTGCTCTCCGGCGACATCAAGTCGGCGCTCAAATTGTGGCTCAGCAAACCATACCTCTGCGACGGCGGCTACGGAACGGAGCCTGATGTCCGCAGTTTCCTGAGAAAGTGCCGCCACGCGAACACAGCCACTCTTCGACAAGACAATGACGAAGACGAAAATGAAAACGAAAACTCCTACAATGCCGTCGCCATTGTCAGCTACCGGTGCGCCATGGCCCGCGTGGCCGACGATTTGCTGGACTGCATTGGCATGCAACGGCCAAGTGACGGCAGAATGAGCGGAATGAGCGAAATGGGCGAAATGAGCGAAATGAGCTGCCTGCTGTGGGACCGCGACGTGTGGCAGCACGGCGTTGCGCGCGAGTTCAGCGTCCCGGTCGAGGAGGTTGCTGCCATGGCCAATTTTGTCATCACACAGCTTTACCAGGACCCGGACAGCTACTTCCTGCCCGCCATGATCCGGCCGGCCCCCGAGCAGGGCCCCATCTTTTGGCGCCCTGTGCAGTACATAATTGCCGGCGTCGTCGAGGACACGCTCCGCCGGCGAGTGGAAAGGGCCGACGATGGCCTCGAACCCGAGTCCGCGTATCAGACGAAGAATTATCTCGCTGACACTGCCGGCCTTATCTTGATCCAATGTCAACTAGGCCTTGAGATTTCCAAGGAAATCGCGCAGAAGTGCCCAAAGGTCCGCAGACTCGGCAGGAAATGGGCGAAAACGATGAGGACGTAAATCGTGTCCTCACGTCTGTACTTGTTTATCTGGTGTTTGCATCTTTATTTCTTTTAACGTACGACCGATCCCTTACGCCCTCGTTATGCTCATCAAAGCTACACTTTGCACTTATTTTTGATACCCATGTTCTGTCTGGATGATTGAAGATGTACTGGAATTGTTCGTGTTTTGTTTTTTTGGCGTTGTATTTCATTTTTGACAATTTGTATTTTACTTTGGTCTCTCTTTTGCGTTCACTGTTTTATTTCAAACAATAAACTTGAGCTCAGCATTATTATCTTCAGTGTCATAACAGAGATCAGTTCCTAATTTATGACTCTTCAAACCGATCAGTTGCTAAGTCAGGGCCATCCTAACTCTGACGCCGTCCCACCATTTATTATACCGTTTATAACTAAGAAGGTACAAACTAAGGAGGGAAAACTACTATAATAATATTAGGTATATGGTCATATTCAATTTTTTTATCATTTTGATGCCCGTTATCATGTGGTTATTTCCCGTTGTGTGACCAAACACCTAACCATCATTATCTCAACAACAGCCCATCCGCAGCACGATATATCAACAAATTTTCAGCTTGAACAAACTCTTATCACCAGTCTGATCAACAGCTAGCCCCAACTTTGCAAGAAATATCCCAACTTCTAGAGAAACACAACACCATGGCAACGCACCGGGCGTCTATCAATAGCAGAAATAAAGCGAATGACGGAAAACACAAGGTGGACAGCTTCACCGGCCCGTTTCTCGAGAGCTTGTACTCCGGTGACCTACGGTCGATGCTCAATCTGTGGCTTCGTACCTGCCCTGGCGATGGCTGCCGCGGAAAGGAGCCATGCGTTCGCACATTTTTGAGAGAGTGCCGCCAGGCAAATTCGGCCACTCTTCCTGCGGAAGACGAGAACGACGAAGACTACAACGGACCGTACGAGGAGGATACTTACAACGCCACGGCCATTGTGAGCTACCGAAACAATATGGCTCTAATGGCCGAAGACCTCCTTGAGCGCATGGACATCGAACGTCCTGACAATGATAGCATGAGCTGCCTCTTTTGGGACGAAGAAGTTTGGATACATCGCGTGGCGGACAGGTACAAAATCCACCACCGACAACTTATTGGTATGACCCGTTCCATCACCAGGCTCTTTACCCATTCGGGCCGCCACCTTCCCTCCATGATCGCGCCTGCCCCCGAGCAAGGCCCCCGTTTCGAGCGCTTCAGACGCTACATTGTCGCCGCCATGACAGAGGAGGTCTACCACCGGAGAGCCGCGGGGGAATTCGAGACGCCGACCCCCAATGCCAGCAGGCCATTCGACCCGGCCAAACTGCCCAGAGACAACGGCGCTTCGGACGAGGAAGTCGAATATCTCTACACAGTGTCCGATTTCATTGGGATCGTGGTGGAAGAGAATATCGACTTCTCCGTACAAATTGCTGTCGACTGCCCAGACGTCCGGAAATGTGGCAAAGCATGGGCCGAGTCGATGCGCGAGTAGGCGGGATGCAAAGCTGTGCTGTCCGACTTCTCACGCACGCCTTTCAAACGCCAACATAGCTTATTAGATACCAGTGGGAACCGGATGAAAAACTATCGATGGTGCTGCAGGAGAGTACGAAATTTAACAGCGGTGGCCAAGTTCCTGTCCTCTTTCTATTGCTGTAAATGAATACATCAATTTTTACTAGCAACTTTCTTTTGGGACTCTGGGAGGATTTGAAAACTCGGCATTTTCTCCGTTCCTTCTCCGTCTTTTTTATCCGGCGATCATTGTGTGGCATTGTCGCCGTCAACAATTTCATTTTACTGTATCTTCCATGTTACTCTCACTACAGTTCTTCTGCCTCAGTTTCGTCTCGTCCCAATCTGTTCTATGTAGTCTGAAATACCAGATAACCCAACATACCGAGCCGTTCGCGGCTTTGTCTATCAATAATACTGGATAACCTTTCATCTCACATCTTGCTTTCATATCTTAATGGCACGTGTGTCTGGAAAACAATATATGCAAAGCCAGCTGTGGTGACAACGGATGAAAGATAATTCTCGACAAGTCTATGTCGCATAGATACTGGTGGTTCTGTTCTGATAATCAGTCGCTGCAGAGATGACGGCTTCGGGTGTGGCGTGATATATCTTTAGCCAAAAGAATAATAAAAGAGTGTGGCTGTCGTTTGGAATGCAAGGCGTCGCCGGAAACACTGCCCTTTGTCCATTCCGGCCGGTGTTGTTAGTGCGGTACAAGCTAACAGCGCCTAAAAGCACTGTGCTCGCATCAGTTTATGTAAGACTTTCATCACATTGTCGTGCCGCGTATTTTCTTTGTTCTACAAACACACTGCCAGGACGCACTACTATTATTATTACTACTTGGAATCCCTTTGCAGTGCAACAGTACGAAAAGGGAGCTCCTAAAGCGGAAATATCAACTGTGGCTGCCAATGACGAGGTAATGGGCATCCCCATCAAATTAACAGATGAAAGCTAATGTTGGCCTGTAAAGAATCGAGACATGGGCCCAGCTCGGGAGCTTTCTTGTTTCGAAGCAGAGCAGGCTGTGCAACCTGTTTGTTTGGGGAATGTGCAGCCTGCAAAGCAAAGCAGAGACAAAAGCAAGGAGCTACAGCCAACAGCACGGCGTACTCCGTGAAGAAAACAAGGGTGTCGAAAATCGAAAAGCAAATGCAGAGCAGTGAAATCACCAGTGCCCGTATGCGGTCTGTGTTCATCTGTCGTCACAGGTACTTGAATCTGGTGGCGTTCTGGAGCATGAGCTGAAAATAGAAACATGACCGTGTAAACCATCGGGGGCCAGGGGCCAAGACTAAGTAAGGCAGGAGGCAAGGCGAGGCAAGGCAAGAAAAGAGACAGGAAGGACCTGGGAGTGTTCCCAAGGCCAAGACCTCCAAAGGCCAAGGAAAGGCTGCAGCGAGGCGACAAAAGGCACGTCGGTCCATCGTGGACAGCTGGGAACGAATAAGATTCTAGGATCGATCGACTTGGTGCTCCATATGTCACTAACAACTATCGTGGCCGTTGACTTTTGGGCCTACTGTGTACGAATAAAAAAGTACGCAACGTGGGACCTGGCGATCGATTGGTGTGTCAGTCAGTGCTAAGAAAAGCAAAAGCGATGGTTGGTGGCAGTTGGTGGCAGTCAGTGACAGTGGTTCCCGACGATATTGGTGAGTGAGCAATTGAGGCAAAGTCAGGCACGAAGCCCTCCGTCGTTAAAACGGAAGGAGCATGCTGGAGCTACGAGTGACGGAGCTACACAGTACACCCACGGGTCATATTTGTGGCAGTCACGATGGCAATAGCTCCATCCGAAGAGGAAGGTCCATCATGAACATCTTTGGCTTCGTTTTGCTTCCTTCTCAACCGTTCCCCTCTGAGCCTGCCCCTGCCTCAGTGCCTCTAGCTCGCCTCGTTATTCTTTATCCAGCGCCCTGGCCCCATTCTCCAATGGCCCCATATCCCCCCACTTTGTCGCGTTTCCCGGCCCCACTGTTGCGCTGTTCCTCTTCCATCTCATTCTTCCCCTCCCCCAGACTTCAGACTTGGCCCCCTAGGCCAGGCCTGGAAGTGCCCTGAAATGGGACACCTGGGATGGGAGCCCTGTCTTCATGCTTTGATTCTCGATGTTGATGCTCGATCGATGCCCAATGCCCAGAGGACAGGGCTGGCAGAACAAAGAGAGAGAGGATGTGCATTGAATTGAAACAAGGAAACAAGAAAATCGAAATGAAAATAAACTTTGCACAAGCACACACACACATCCGGAGAATTGCAGCTGTGCGTCTGTTGTGCTGCTGAGCGAGTCTAGCATCGGCTCGTCATTCGCTACAGCGGCTGCAGTTTCTGCATTTGCTACATCTGATGCTCTTGCTTTTCCTTGCTCCATCTTACTTGTATGACATGCTCGTCTCAAGGGGCGCCAGCAAATGCATTTCAGAACGCACAAATGCAAAAGGGGACCCAGTTATTCTACACTCAGCAGGAACGCCGTCATGGGCGTCGCCATGCTTTTTGCCACCTTCCTCCCTGGCTAGCTTCTCGAAACGTGCAATGCCGCTGAGATCTTGAATTGGAAAGAGGAAAGAGCGAATGGCACAACGGCCTAAAACGGCCAAACTGCAGTTGTATCTCAAACAGCAGGAAGTAGAGAAGAGAAAGCAGAGTCCAGAACCCTCAGTCTCGAGCACGTTCTTCTTCAACAGTCTCCTTCAACAGTTAGCTCAACTCATCTATCGATTACGACTTTGATTAAAGTAAGACAACCCGCCAGATAACCTCCAGATACGCCCTCTTCCCCTCCTCGTCCCTCCATCCTCCCTCCCCAAAAAGCTTATCGCATGATGTTCATGTGACAGTCGAGCCGCTGCCTGGAAACATTCTTGTACCGACAGCCCTGTAAGATCCCTCAGATACATCAGATACATTGGACAGCCTCAGATACGTCGTAATCCGCAAGTAGACCGACCATTTCTGACGGGCAACGCTGCACAAATATTCCGTGTCGTCCTGCATTGCGTCCAGTCCATCTGTCTTGTTTCTGCGTTCTGCGCCCGTCGTTTCTGTGTCCATCGCACCTTCCTGCAATCGGAGATTGGCGCAACGACCGAACACCCGCCAATCCAATCGCACTTGCCTCACTTGCTCACTGGCGTGCAACTGGCACTTGCCCGGCCTAGATTGGCCTGTTTTTCCCCTTTTCTTTTTTCGATTTTTTTTTCCTGGCTCCTTTCTGGCTCTGTGTCTGGGCTGCCAACCAACGCCAGTCCACTGTCAGCATCCTGCGTGTCGTCGTCATTCCTTTTCCCTTGTCCCATCCCGACGATACCGTTGAGGCACTTGGCCCTGGCTTTCGTTTCTTTGGCCGTTCTTTGGCTCGTCTTTTGACACATTCGAGCCAACTTCCACTATCCTTCCTACTCCCGTTCCCCTGTTTCCTAGACTCTCACACCGCATCTTTTCCCGTTTCGCATCACCAGTTTCTTTTCTTCATTGTTTCTTCTTGCATCTTTATGCGCACTCCGGCTGTGCTTTTCTTTCGTTTTTTCCCTCTCTATGACCTTGTCGCTCTCGCCTCTCCCTCTGGGCCCTCTTTACTTCCCCGCCCGCCTTTCGTTGAACGCTTCCGCGGCTACCGAAAAATAGAGCCACAAAGAGCCACAAAAAGCCACGACGGAATCGCCCAAAACCGAATCAAGCAAAAGAAAAAAGAGGGGAAAGAGACAAGGATTCTCGCCAGCGACTGCCCGTGACGGTGAAATAGCACGCATAGTGCACGCAGGAACCAAAGAAGCGCAGAGACCACGACGAATTTAACGATTTTAACGGACCATCGGCCGCTCTCGCCGCTCTCCGTATTTTTCTCAATCTCACCTGCCTCTCTGGCTCTCAGTGCTCCAGCGCCCTCTCTAGCTTTCTGGATCCGGCTGGCTTCCCAAGTCTAAACCCAACCCAGCTTTTCGACAAAACCGCGCGCGCACATTCTCCGTCGCAAGCAACCTCCCCCTCTTCTCTCGTCTTTCGCAGCGAGGGATTTCGCAACAGAAGATCTCTCTAGGAGACAATTCGAGGAGCCAATTCTGATCCCGTCGACAACGCCGTCTGCCAGCGACGATATCGCCTTCTCGGCCATTCCGGCCATTTCCCTTTCACGGCCTCTCTCTCCCTCAATCAGCGAGCCGCAATTCCCGCTGCCATTGACGCCGAGACGGCCGACGCCGATTTCCCGCCTCATCCTCGTTTTCCTCTCTACGCCCACGCATATCGTTACCTCTATCCGCCATGGGAAATACCAGCACGAAAGAGAGCCGTCCCGGCCATGCTTCCGGCGATAACGGTCAATCGTCGCAAGCGCACCACGGCTCCTCGTCGGCTTCTCGCTCGCACGGCCAAGGGCACAGCTCCAGAGCACGCGGCCGCTCTGCCCGCGGCAACGATCTTGGCAGCCTTCTCGGCATCTCCGGCCAATCCTCCGGCACGCAACCGCCAGAACGAAGAGAGACACGACAAGAGCGGGAGGCTAGACGTCTTGAGCGTGAGCGACAAGCGAGACTTGTTGAGCGTGAACGCAGTATGCGCGAGGAGCACGTTGATGGTGGCTATCTCGTGACGCTTGGCACCTACGTTGGACCTGAAGATTTCAGCAAGCCCACCGTTCGGCAGCTTCAGGTAAGACAGACGTTTATAAAATGTACTAGCCAAATACGCCTGGCAATACTGACAACCACAGATTGAGAGACGGCTCGCGCCATTCTGGCGTGGTTTGCAGGACTTCTCAACGACCTGGACCGAATACCAAATCGCCGCCGCCGCGCGTGGACTCGACATCCCGCCTCCCGACCAGCCGCCCCCGGAATCCTTCTTCTCCCGCCCTCCTACCTCGGCCGGTGCCGCCTCTGGTTCGCCTCCCAAGTCTGCTGCCGGAAACACTCTGGCCGTTCCCGGTGCTACCCCATCTAGCGCAACTACACCTGCCGCACCTTTGTCTGGTGCACTTCCTTCTGGCTCCTTGGCCGGCACTTCCTCTCCCGCCGTCGTCGTCCCGCCTTCTCCTACCACCGGCGGCGCAACTACACCACGAGGCACGAGCAGCTCACCGTTCAAGCCCCGCGCAAAGGCCCTTGCAGCCGCTCTTAGTATCTCCTCGCGCAATGGCTCTTCCACCGACATCGCTCCTCGCGAGATTATGCTCCCCCACGATCCCTATGTGAACGGCCAACCCATTGAGGTTTTCTTGTACAAGGACGCCGACGAGTGCCCCATTTGCTTCCTCTCCTATCCGCCCTACCTCAACCACACCCGTTGCTGTGACCAGGCCATCTGCAGCGAATGCTTCGTCCAGATCAAGCGTGCCGACCCTCACTACCCCGAAGGCCACGGCGATAACAACAACGGTGAGAATGCTGGTGCCGACGGCCAGCACGAAGAGTCCCAGGCCGGCAAGCTTGTCTCTGAGCCTGCCTGCTGCCCGTACTGCCAGCAACCCGAATTCGGCGTCACCTACGACCCGCCACCATTCCGGCGTGGTCTCGTCCACGCATCCAGCTCCATGGCTTCAGGCATCGGCGCTATGGGCGCAGCCATGTCCTCCAACAGCTCGATAAATTCGGGTCTGTCCCCGACATCGCTTTTGTCGCCCAACAGCGGATCCCCGCCCACAGCCGGCGGTGCCGTGACACCCGTGTCGAGACGCCGCGCCCAGTCGCTGTCTGCAAACGCTCCCAATGTCGTCACGACCGACCGCGTTCGTCCCGATTGGTCCACGAAACTCGCAACCCAGAGCGCCCACATTGCCCGCCGTGCCGCTGCCGCCACAGCCCTTCACACGGCTGCCTTTATTATGGGAGGCAACCAGGATAGCCGACCTTTCCGAGTCAGCCGGTTTAACCGGCGCAATGCGTCATCGACCAATGTGGCAGGCGACGCCAGCCCTGTTCCTGGTGGCAGTGCTGGTGAGGCTTCAGGTGCCGACGCTGCTGGGTCTGGCACAGCTGCTGCAGGTGCTGATGGCGCGCGGTCAGCCTCTGGCCAAGCTGCAACCGGAACTGGTTCCGCCAGGCGCACTAGAATGGAAGACCTGGAAGAACTGATGTTCAGAGAAGCACTGCGTCAGTCCCTGGCCACCGAAGAGGAGCGCCGCCGCAAGGAAGAAAAGGAGGAGCGCAAGGAGGCCAAGCGCCGCGAGAAGGAGGAGCGCAAGGCTGCCAAGGCCATGGCCAAGCGTTCCGGAACCAGCGCCAGCCTCTACACCACGGGCACCGATAGCGGCCAGAGCTCGGCCAGCGCTAGCTCCCTGAGCTTGTCGGGTCTCGGCTCGAACCTAGGCTCTGGTCTCGGCATCAACAGCCGCCGCCGTGGTAACAGCGGCGCGTCCAACCTCCGTGTCGAAGCGAGCGTCGCCAACGCCATGGCCGTCAGCGGCAGCGGCAGTGGTGGAGGTAACGGTGGATCTGGCCAGGGCACTGCCGCCACCAACAGCCCAGCGAGCAGTGGTGGCACGAGCCCTGTGATTGGTAACACCCCCTCTGGCCCGACGAGCCCGACTCTGCCGACCTCGAACACTATCAGCACCAGCAACAACAACAACAACGGCGCCTCTGCTCAGGACAGTGGTGCCACCTCTTCCGGCAAGGGCAAGGCTGTCGACCGCGGCACGGCTGCCCTGGCCTCGACCCCCGAAACCGATGCCGACACCGATGAACCTGCTTCTTCCTCCTCGACAGCCACCTCTGCCACGACCGCTCCCCGACCTATCCCCTCCCCTCAACAGCCGTCCGCCGGCCCCTCTCACCTCCGCCAAATGAGCAGTGCCTCGTCTGTCTCCTCGTCTCTCCCCGACTCGGCCGCCGGCAGTTTCCCCAACCCTCTGCACCTCCACCATGACCAAGACCCTCGCGCCAGCGGCCTGAGCCTGGGCAGCCGCAGTGCTGCCAGTGAAGACGGCGACCACCACGATGACCACGATCCCAGCACGAGCGCCGAGCCCCTGTTCAACTTTGGCAGCCTCGCTGCCGTTGTCGGTGTGCAGATTGAAGGCAAGAATGCCGGCCGCCGTCTGTCGGTCATTGACCGTGAGGAGAAGGAGAAGGCAGAGGGCAAGCTTGTCCCGGATTCGACTGAGGTCGCGACCAGCTCGTCCCTGCCCAAGGACTCGGAATCGCTGAACGGACACGTGGAGCATGCCGAGCACGGCGATGCCGACGTCGTTGTCGACACCAAGGCCAAGGCCGACGCTGTCGAAGACTCCGCCTCGAACGCCATCAAGCAGCCCATCCCCTTGTCGACGTCCACGGGCGACTTTAAGCAGACGCCCGAGGTGATGGTCACGCCCGGCACGCCGGCGCCCACCGACGACTTTGAGTAACGGTCCTCGCCTAGCCTTTTCAACTTTTCTTTTGTACTATTTACTTTTTTCTTTTGTGTCACTCATTACATTATTCATTCTTCTCAGGTTTGCATTTTACGAGTTTCAAGCGTGGTGGGCAGTGGGTGTTGTCTTTTATTTCCTCCGTCTCTGTCTTTCCTTTTCTTTTGTATTGTCTTTTTTGTTTCTCATTGTGTTTCTCTTGGGACGGCATGGAAGGGATGAATGCACGGCCTTGTCTTTCTTTCGTAACCTTTTTTTTGTCTCTGTTTTCATTACATCCTCCAGAATTGTTAAAGAACTCGGGATGGCGTTCCTTGGGCCGGCGTTGATTTATGCATTATTAACTTGTATTCTTTTCAGACAGTATGTAGCTTTGTAGTCTTTTCGTGGGTTTTTCATAAAGCATTATTCTTCCAAGAGAATCAGTTAGTCGATAAAATTGTGACTGTGAAAATAAGATGTTGGGAAGAATCTTTTCTTTTTCCTTTTTTTCGATAAAATAGTTCAAAAATGTATTTGCTGAAGAAAAAAAAAAAGCAAAATAAATATGAAATAAATATGATCTCCGTTTAAATCTGACATAAAAATGCCAATGAAAAAAGATGATGTGATTAGAAAACATAAACCGTGTATTATTAAACTCTAATGCTATGCTGATAATAAATAGACAGAACCTCCCCTCCCATATCAAGACCGCGCCTTGGCCGCCACTTTGGGGTTCAGCTCATTCACCCAGCCCTCCTCGGGGCTCGCCCACGAAAAGTCCTTAAGGTCGCCAAATGCGGGCCACAGTTTCTCCTTGACAAACTTCTTGACCGCCGCCGTCCGCTCCAGGCCAGCCTTTTGCCGCGACGCAGCATCTGGTGCGCTGCCAATGCCCGTCTTGCTCTGCAGGCCCTCGAGCGAAAAGTGAGGCACGCCCAGCCCGTCTAGCACGCTCCACCACTCAAGCACCGTCTCGTCGAGCTCGGATTCAGATGTTACACCCAGCACAGACGCGCCGACACCTAGAGGGCCGCCCGCCGTCTTTGTGTCCACTTTGGCCGCCTCGCCCTCTCGTGCCCACAGATCCAGCGAGTACCGCAGCGCCACCTGCTCGATGCCCTTCATGCCCAGCGACGCCGGCACTGCGCCCTCGACGGGGTCCTGGCATATCCGCGCAGCAACTGCGCTGGCATCTCTGAGGGCGGGAGGCGACGGGTGCCACTTGGCCTGCGGGCCATTGTCGACGCCGCGTGTTGTCAGCAGGCCCATGTTGAGCAGACTGGCATTGAGCACAACCGAGACGCCGGCCTTTTGCAAACGGGCCACGGGGTCGCCCAGCAAGCGAGTGTTTTGCACGGTGCAGTGGCCATAGCTCAGAACGGCGTCGACGGGCTCGCCGGTTGCCTCGAGAATCTGCTCGGCGAGCGTGGCCAGCACGTCCACCGGGAACCCGCAGATGCCGACATACTTGAGAATGCCCTCGTCGCGCAATGCGCGCAGTGCCCGCACGGCCTCCAAAACTTCCGGCAAGCTCACAAACTCGACGTCGTGCGCAAACACCAGGTCCACATACGTTGTCCGCAGCCGTTGCAGTGACCGGCGCACCGATGCCTGGATCGCCGCCGTGCTGTAGTCAAAGCCGTTGCCGTGCACGCGCCCGGCCTTTGTCTCTAAAAAGTATTTGCTGCGCTCGACGCCCGTGGCCTCCAATGCCTCGCCCAGGTACGACTCGGAGGGGCCATAGTACGGCGACGTGTCGAAGCCGCCAATGCCCAGGTCAACAAGCGCGCGCCGCACAATGCCACGGTACGGCATGCTGGCCGGGTCGTCGACATACTGCGTGTTGAACGTGGCGGTACCGAGTAGCAGCGGCGGCAGCAATTCGGCCAGAGGCGCAAGGTGGGTCGGCCGCTGCGGTTCTGCTTCCTTTTCTCTTTCTGCTGCTGTGAGAGCCATTGCGCTGTGAGAATGTGGGCGTAAACGTGGACGTAGGCCGGGTTTTGTGAGTGGTTTTGCGCTGTATTTTGAATGGAGGGGCAGGCGCAGATAGCGAGTGAGAGCGATCGACAGGGTCTCAACGGCTCCTTCGCGCGAGAGACCTGTCAGTGAGAGACTGGCTGTGAATGTAAAACCTGCGATGTTGATATCTTGAGTTCCAGAAAGGATTGTATGAAGAAGGAAGACAATATGAATTGTGAAAACCGCCGAAGCGATTTCAAAGAACCCGAGATTCAAATCTAGGAGTGGCCGCCCGCGGCGCTTTCCGTACGGAAAAAGATCCAGAGCTCCTTAGCTCCTTTCCTTTTTCGCTCTTTGTTGCAGGTCGCCCCTTTCACTTTTCGCACGTTTTTTCGCTTTTGCTTTTAGCGTTACATCTGGGGCGGATGGCGCAATTCTTCAGCCTTCCGTCCCGGCCCCGATCGTGGTTACCTCGCAGATTGAGCGTTATCTGAGAAAGGCAGGCACACTCGTCACAAGTGTGTAGCTGTTGGCAGCTTCTGTTTTCGGTATGTGGAGATCATGATCGCTGCTTCCTTTTTTGAGGGAAACTCAGATCGTTCTTTCCTCAGCAGCAGCTTCCACCCCAACTCCTATTTGTCCCTATTTATCCGCTTCGTCTTCTTTCATTTCCCCGTTCTTGTCTTCCTCCTTTCCCATTCTCCAATTTTACTCCGACATCTTCTCTCGAAATTCACATCGTCTTCCTTCGCATCTCAACGTCAACACATTCTGCTGCTGCATTCTTGGTCGCATCTTGCTCGTGCATTTTACTCTCACTCTTCCAATTTCAATCACTCACGTCCCTTTCTCTCGGACCTTTCAGAATGCGCACCTTTTCTTCCCAGTCTCGCTTACTTCGCCCAAGGACGGCTGTTGAGTATCAATGACAGGACAGCCTCTGGGCTTCTCTCGGCCTCCAATTCAGCCTGATGTGCAAAATACAACAACAAGCGGCTCTCCGTTCCAGCGGAACACTTTGAGCACTGGGGTGCAGAGTACTGCGCTCTTTGTTCGTCCATGCCTGCCGTGTCCTGGTGTCCTGCTCGGAACAAAAGCCAATTGTTTCCCGAAATGGATACCATGAACACATTCGCCTTGATCACTTTTATTTTCGGGACGTTGGGCCAGGAGCCTATCTCCCTCTGTTTCCCTCTGTCTCCCTACACACTGCCCGCCAAGGATCACTGCCGAGCATAGTCTGTCAACAGAATACAAAAGCGGAACGGGAAAATGACTGAGCCTCGCCATTCACACGAGAGGTATATGTCATACATGCTATGATTCTACCAGACTCCCAATGGACAGTTTGGTCGTGATCCCCAGCGGACGGGCAAACACTCCAGATCTCCCCGCAACATTGCCAACTCGCAATCTTATTCTCACGTCTGCCATCTAGATCCGGGCCGTCTTCAAAAGTCTGGAGATGAGTACTTACAGCGAGAAGGTGCTGGTCAGCTCTTGGCTTGGATGCTAATATTGTTCATCTTCCATACTGCGAAGTATCTTGACAAGCAGGCCGACGTTCTAGCAGGGCTTGTTCTCACATTCTCTGCTCAACTCAATGAATTTCCACATCGTCACCATATTTCACCGATGATGCCGAGACTCGCCCTGCACCCCTCTTCACAATGGCTTCTCTTGGTTGTCTTTATTGCTTCAGCCATATTGGCACGGGATTGCAACTTGCTGTGTTATTATTCTCAACTATTTACCTTCTCTTGAATTGAATTGCCCCCGTTGGAAAGGTTACCTCCGCTTCCCCTGAATTGATTAAACAACGGAAACAACACGCCCCAGGTACCGGAACTATAATATATAGGCATCAAGCGGTTGTCTGTGTTTTGTTCTGTTTTCTGTTATTGCTTGCCAATCCCACCCAATGCCTGGCCCTCCTTTTCCAATCTACAGGTGTTCATACCCGTCATTACTCTATTCAATCTGTGTGGGCAATCTGGACGAGCAATCTGGGCAGCAATCTCGGCGAGGTAGATTACGGAACAAATGGGAAAAGAAGAGGGAAAGAACAGGAAACGAGAGAAGAAGAAAAAAAAGCATGGCAAAACAAAAAGGCATTCTACCATATTTGAAGTGCCTCGCCGCCCATTGACTGTCTGTCCTCTTGGTTTCTCTGCTTTTCTCTCTTTCAGTCTGCTCTTTTACCTGGAAGTGATTCTCGGAAGTGAACTGGTCAATTGGTCGCCTTGTTGATATCGATAGCCCGCCGTCTACAACTTACACTCGCCGACAACAACACACACATAATGCGTGGCTTCCTATCAGTACTGGGCGCCGTCGCCGCGCTGGCCGGCTCGGCCCTCGGCCAGTCCGACTCGACAAAGTACGTGGACGCCGACACGGGTTTTACGTTCTCGCAGTACGTCAACGACAAGGGTATCGCCTTCCGGGTGGCCTTCCCGTCCACGGCCAAGGTCAACGACAACTTTGAGGCCGTCGTGCAGATCGTTGCACCCATCTCCATCGGCTGGGCCGGTCTCGCCTGGGGCGGCTCCATGACCTACAACCCCCTGACCATTGTCTGGGTCAACGGCAAGGACGTTGTTGTCTCGTCCAGAATGGCATAGTGCGTTACCCAACCCCGTGTGAAATCAATTTGTTGTTCGTTACTAACCCTCGTAGTGGCTACTTTGTCCCTCCGGCATACGACGGCGCCGTCTACACGGTCCTGCCAAAAGGCACGCACGTCAACGCCACGCACTACCAGGTCACGGCCACCTGCGTCGGCTGCGCGCTCTGGGGCGACACGGACACGGGCATCACCGCGCTCGACCCCACGGCCCAGGGCACGCTGGCGTTTGCATACGCAGCAGCCCCCGTCACGGCACCGGCCAACAACGCCTCGTCCTTCAGCATCCACGACCTGATTGGCCACTGGATCCACGATTTCTCGGTGGCCTCCAACGCCGACTTCAACGCCACTGTCGCCAAGAACATGTAAACTGCAAGGAGGTGAAAATGGAGATGATCTGGGTGTGATGAAGGAGTGAGGAAGAGTCGGGGATAAGGTGGATGGGCGGAGTACATAGACGGGCGGTTTTACGCATCATCGACACCTCTAATGGTCAAGATAAAATGAATAAAATTTAACTGATTTTTCAACAAACATCGTCTCCTGTCAATTGAAAATCGCAGTTAAAATTGCTTGTGTGAAGAAGGGCGAGTTCATAATGTGTTTGTCCTGCTTTGGTGCACTTTGGTGTAAGTGCTCACCGCCTAAATTTGTAGTGGCGTCGCGTTGAAAAATACTGCCGCATCGCACCCATTTTGAGCTTTTGAGCTTTCAAGCTTCGACCTTTCACAAGCTTCCCACGACCTTTACCTACAACCATCAACGCAGCCACGGCCATTCGACAGCCACGGCCCTGCGGTAACGACGACTAATCTACACGACACATACGAATAATTCCCTTCCACCTACCCACAATGGCCGGCGGCCGCAAGAACAAGCCCTCGGCCCCGCCGCCGCCATCGCGCACCCTCGTTGTCGACAACGGCGCCTACAACATCAAGGCGGGTTTCGCGCAAGATGCGTCGACAGACGGCGTGCCCTATGTGATTCCCAACTGTATCGCCCGCGACCGCGCGCGCCGCACGTACATTGGCTCCGAGCTCAGCAACTGCCGCGACTTTGGCGAGGCGTCGTTCCGCCGGCCCGTCGAAAAGGGCTACATTGTCAACTGGGAGGCCGAGCGGGCGATCTGGGCGCACGAGTTTGGCGAGGAGGCCGAGGCGGGCATCGGAAACGGGCGGCTGCAGTGCGACCCGTCCGAGACGCGGCTGGTGCTGACAGAACAGCCCAACGCGCTGCCCGCGCTGCAGGCCAACTGCGACCAGATGGTCTTTGAAGAGTTTCGTTTTGCGAGCTACTATCGGGGGCCGGCATCGCAGTTTAATGCGTATTTGGACTTGGGGGCCGTCGAGGCGAAGCCCGACGGACCTTCTGGGGATACCAGCACGGAGACTGCCGCCTCCGCAAATACCGCGACTACCGCGACCACGACGGCGACTGGCTCAGCCGAGATCCGACTGATCATCGACGCCGGCTACTCCTTTACGACCGTCACGCCCGTCCTGCACGGCCGCCCTGTGCACCGCGCCGTCCGCCGTCTCGATGTGGGCGGTAAACTGCTGACAAACTACTTGACCAAACTGCTGTCGGTCCGCCACTACGACATGCGCCACGACACGTACATTGTCAACGAGATGAAGGAGAAGGCGTGCTATGTGGCGCTTGACTTTGCCGCGGACCTCGAAAAGACTTGGAAGGGGCCCCGTATCCAGCTTGGCGAGGCTGGCGTGGCCGAGGCCAAGCGCAGACGGCTCGACACGTTTCGGAGCGGCAGCGACGGCATAGCCAAGGAGTATGTCCTGCCGGACTACCATGCGCGGAGCGAGGGAATCGTCCGAGACTACGACGCAGCCGCTGTGGCGGCGCGCTCGAAGAAGGGCGCACAGGGAGGAGGGGATGACCTAGGAGGCGCCAGCAACGAAGACGTCCTCGTCCTCCGCAACGAACGCTTTGCCGTTCCCGAGCTTCTCTTCAACCCCGCCGACATTGGCCTCCAGCAGCCTGGTCTTGCCGACCTGGTCGCTCAGTCTGTTCACGCCCTCCCCGTCGGCCTCTGGCCCGCCCTGCTGTCCAACATTGTCGTCGTCGGCGGCTGTGCCGACCTGCCCGGGTTTGTGCAGCGCCTCCAGCAAGAGGTCCAGACGTGCATGCCCGACGATCTAGTCGTCAGAGTCACCCGTCCGGCCGACCCTGTCACCTGCACATGGCGTGGTGCGGCGCGGTTTGCCTCGTTGCCCGAAAACGCCGCGACCGTCAACCGCGTGTGCGTCACCAAGCAAGAGTACGACGAGCACGGTGCCAGCTGGGTGGCCCGCAAGTTTGCGGCCGGCCTGGGCGGGATTGACTGAAGGGCGGAGAGAAAGACGAAGAACAAAACAAAAGAACAACAGAGACGGCCGTCACCGCCCGAATCATCGACCGAAGTTTACGGAAGTTCTCTCCCCACCAACCAAACAGCAGGCCACGGCACTTCATGACGACACTTTGTGACGAGCTACGGTCAAGGACATGACATCTGGGATGGCATTAGAACTGAGACCCCTGCCAGTGCATCCAACCTCCGAGATGATATGCAGGAAGCTTCTTAGCGGCACTTTGAGCTGCAGTTGCGGACATGGAGTGACACCACGCGTCACCGGCTTATTTTCGTGTCAAGGTGTCAGGGCGTTAAGCATGGAGGCCAAGGGATGTATTCCAGAGCTTCTACTTGGGCTTCGGAGCGCAGACACATGTTCAGTCATCTTGGTTATGAGAAATGAGATTCGATATCATTTGAAAGCTGGATATGAAGAGAAGAGAACTATGGGCGAAGAGGGGAATGGTATACGCAGATACGCCAGAAGAGGGGAGAAATAGAAGGCAAGGTGCAGAAACACGGGAAAGCAATAAACAAACTCCAAAAGAAGATACAAAAAACAGTCCCAAACGTAAAAAATTCGCTGTAAATCGTGCTAAAAATGCAGCCGCGAGAAGTGAGACGTGAAAGATGGCTTGACAAAACAGCAACAAACCGCTCAAAATATGTTGAGAAAATTGCAGGAAAAGCACGGAAAATCAAATGTCGCTGCAAAAGTCGTTCACGTCGTTAGAATAGTTGAGAGTGGTGAGCTTGTTGTCGTGTTTTGTCGTCGAGTTCAAGGTCGTCGTCGTCGTTAATAATGGCTCTTGAGGACAAGGCGTGGGTTCTGCAAGCGGGACCAGATCGTTAGCGTCCGTAACCTCGGTTAGGGCGTGCGGGAACGATAAACAGGGGCGTTCCGACAGGGTAGTTTAGTGCATTTTGACGCAACTTTGGGGCTGTCTAGGCTGCATTTTGGTTGCCTTTTTGGCCCTTCCTGTTCTCTAGGCACCTGCAGGCAGGAGAAAACCGGGGGAATACGGCCAAGAAGAGGACGAGAATGGAGAGAAACAGTGTGATTGACACGAAAACAGAGACGAGAAAGAGGAAAAAGAGGAAGGAATGGGCGAGGAATCAAAAGACATATATAAACTCACCTGGACGTAACGGTACGAGGGAGGGGTGCACCCTTTTTCTGTTGTTAGTATTTGACAAAACTCAGGAGAACGAGAATCAACAGATTCACAAGAATGGCGAGAATCGAGAGAAGACGAACAATCACACTGAAAATGGTTAGCAGATGAGCATACACACAGATTCAACACACAGTAGTACGGCCGGACACGATCGAACGCCACAAATCGGCCACGCCGCTGCCTAATTGACGAACAACAGGCTCCCCCCAAAGCGACCAAGAAAAACATATCAGAACAAACACTCACATGGGTCAGGCTGGAGCCCGTGTTGTGCAGGATGCAGTAGCTCTGGCGGCATCGCTTGCACTGGCGCTGGACCTTGGACAGGCAGTCGTGGCACTGGAAACAGACAGAAAATGGTGAGCCTAGACACAGGGAGTGTGTTTGGGATATCGGCATGGCAACCTGCACAGAGAGAGTCTTACACTTGGCCCGCATTCGCGGCAGCTGTAGTCGATGAGAGTCTGGATTGGGGAAGAAGAATACCACTGTCAGAAGGTAACCAAAATGGAACGAACGAAAGAAATAGGCGACCGTCATACTGCCGGGCGTACCTCGCCTACGCCCGACTGATACCCAACAATGACAAAGGAAATCAAGACGACAGAAACAAGACTATCAAAGGCGACGCCGAAAACGACGACACCAAGAACAATACGACTATCCATTCAACGACCAAACGAGACGACTCGAGACGACTCGCCCCACCATCCTATGCCTATCTTTTGCAGTTTCGACACTTGCCGTCTTTGGTTCGTACCTTAAGAGAATGAGAAGTTGAGGAGGTCGAAGCGCCCGTCGGATTAGGCACCTCTGTCCAGGGAACGTCGTTTTGGCCGTCGGGCATGCACGCCTCGCACCACCAGCGATGACACAGCGCACACAGCCGCCCGCGCACGCACCACTCGCAGCGGGCGACAAAGCAGGAGGAGGGTGTGTCAGAAGAACTGTTGTTGTGAGTGTGAGTGTGGTTGTGAGAGGGAGAGTGCCCAAATCTGCCCGGATTGACAGACTCCCCCTCCGGACACATGGCGACGCGCGCATTGCTCGAGAGGTGCGGCGGCGGCCACAGCAAAGGGAACTGTGATATGTACGGGTCGCCGTCATCGCGCGTGTTATCCTGACGCAGGGACGGATCGCCCCAGGCCGTCCAGCCTTCGGGGGCACTTCCACAGCCTGCACATCCGTGCAGCGAGAAGCTGGCCATGGCCAACATCGAGCTAGGGCGGATGCCGTTGGCCGTATTAGTCTTTGTCAAGCCCTGCACCTTGCCAAACGCCGGCGAGTTGGTGTGTCTCGGCCCCGTGCACAGCACCCCGTCAAAGGCGATCACGCCCCGGCAGTCCATCAGCGTCCCCGCCCACTCTGCCGACGCCAGCGCCGCCGACCGGCCCAGCACGCGGCCGCGGCTGCGGTACCACAGCTCGTCGCCATTCGGGTTGTCGGCGTACGTCACATGGTGGGTGGGCGAGTAACCTGAGAGGGCACCCGTCCAGCCTGTCTCCGAGGCACCACCACCAAAAATGTAGAGCCCGCGCAGCTTGGGCGTGCCGTCGGGCCGGCTCGCGCGGCAGGCCGTCCTGAGAATATGGCGGAGCTGCACCTCGTTGCAGTGCTTGGCGTTGCGCAGCGACAGGATGCGCACATTGTAGTCGGGGCTGCGCAGGATCTCGTGCACGAGCTCGGCCGTCACCGAGACGTTGTTTAGGATCAAGGTGTGGACGCCCTTTAGCCAGCCCGTAGGTGTTGGCGTCGTAAACGTATGAATGCCTGGCCTGGTCAAAGACCGGAACGCGCCGCGCAGCGGCCCCGAGTAAAACTCATCCTCCGTCAGATTCTCGTCAATCTGCTCGTTGCGCCAGGTCTGGCCGCCGCGGTCGATCGGCTCAAGCAGCGCCGCCCCGAAATCGTCGCCGAGGCGGACGGCCGAGTACAGGCGCGACAGGTCCAAATACCGAAAAAGCGAGGGTGTGCCGTACAGCAGACTGCGGAAGTCCTTGTTGGTGGCTGCCAGCCTCAGCGTATCGCTCACAGACAGGTAAGGCGTCGTATGCGACAGGATGAGCGAGTTGCTCAAGAGCTGGAGCAGCGTAGTCTGGACGAGCTCATAGGCGGGCCCATAAGCAGGATCGTAAGCGGCCTGTTCGGGGAACTCGAGGTGTTCACAGAAGATGCCCGACTCGTGCTCGATGGCGTTGGTATTCGTTGTTGTGCATGAAAGTGTATTTGTATTGATATTGCTGCTCAAACTGTCTGCGCCATCGTTGCAGTCCGCATGCAATGTGGCCATGTGAAAGGCTGCGTTGAGTAAGTGGCGTGAGATGAGCTGTGAGAGATATGAGTGGGATGTGTTAAGGTAATTGTTGAGTGTTGACAGCAAAAGATAGTATGAGTCAAAAGTGCAAGTGAGGTCAAAAGGTCTAAAATAAGACGGTCGAAATAGAGTGGCAAGAGTGAGGAGACGGGAAGGGGGGAAGGGAGGAGATCAGTAGGACAGTGTGTTAAGTCAGGGACCAAGGGGAAGGTGCGATGCGGGATGGCGGCCGACAAAAACAGGGCGGGAAAAAGCAAACAGTAAGAGAGGCGAACAAGGCAGGCACGTTTCTCAGAAGTAAGAAAAATAAGATAAAATGAATAAGACAAAAAGATAAAGAGAAATAAAAGAGAAAAACGGCCGTATTATCTGGGGATCTGTTTGGATATTATTATTGTTTGCTGCCTTGCAAAAAGAAAGCAAGAATGGCCAAGATGGAGAAATGAAGAGACTGGAAAAATGAAGGCTGAGAAAAGCCAAGAAGTCGATCATGAAAGAAGATCAAATGAAGACAATCCTATTTTCTGTCTTTTTTGTCTTTATCCGTCTCCTCGTTTTCTTTCTTTTCTCTTTAACACTCACATACAGACATAAACACCTCATGCATCGATGCTGAATTCAGCGAGGATTTAGCGAGCTTTCTCCAATTACACGCAAGACCACGGACCCTTCGGCGTTGTCTCGTCGCCTTTTCCGTCTTCTCTTTTGTTTCTAGTCTCTGCTCTTTGTGTGACAGCCAAGGCCTAGTCTTTTGCGGAGTAATACATGATGGGAAAGGTGGGAAACCCCGTCTTCTGTCTATGGTCCTTTTCTGAAATATGTCCGATCTCTCATACGGGCAGTTTGCACTTTGGGCCGATGGACAGTCTTGAAGCAACGTAAAATAGAAAATGGGGTCCTGAGGGTCTCGCCTCGGCCCTGTCCTGCCGTCATGACGAGTGGCATGTCATGACCTGACTGGTGGAATCAGGTAAGAGATCAAAGTACGCAGTACGATCTTGACTGAAGCTTGCTCGTCACGAGCACTCGAAGGAGAGAAATGACGCTGTAGCCGGCTTTAGCGCTGGCCATCGCTTTATGGTGCTGCTCCATGGTCCTGGCGGTGTGGGGGTTCGTCAGGTTACGCCTTCCCAGATGAGCACCGGATTGCCGGTTTGGGTGAGGTTTGATGCTGGGACCAAAGACAGAAAGTGGGAAGAGCTCCCCGCGTTCCACGGCGACTTGGCGCCAAACAGCACCTATCGCCTCGCTGGACGCGCAGACCAGTGGGGTCACCTGCCCTAAACTCTTTGCAAAACAGTTACAAAACCAAGAGCAAAACCTCACGAATAGATATTACAGCACCCAAGGAGCTTGGACCAATTAGCGATCGCCGCCAGGGACAAGGCGGCGGTAGCTATTTTTCCAGCGTCACATCTTAGCTCCAGCCATCTCGAAGTGAGCTTCTGCATGCACGTATTACATCGTATTAGCTGAGCAACCACGACGACATAACAACGTACAAACGACGACGGCCACGATTATCACGATAACGATCTAACGAACTTCCATCTACATTGACTTTACCCAACGCATCTTGACGCCATCCACGGCGTGGCCCAGCGCCACAGGCGCATCGCGACCCTCCCTTGATTTAGGAGTCTCTTCTCGACACATCCTCTCCTTAACAACGTCCCCATCTCCACACCTCACCACACCCTCACAATGGCGTCCGAGGATGCCGTCTACCGCGAGTCGTCGCAGTTCCGGCTCTGGTCCTTCTCCCCGCCACAGCTCGAGACCCTCCGCGAACAGACCAACCAGCTCGCCCGTGATAGCATCGAGGAGCGTCGACGCGAACGGAGTGCCAGCAACGATTACGAAGGGACGTCGTCGGGGACGCCTGCACCCGGTGGCTCGGGATCTGGAGTCGTCTACCTTACACCCGCCGAGGAAAAGATGCTGCTCGACTCGTATACCGTCGAACTGCTCAAGGCCGGCAAGTTCACGGAACAGCCGACCGAAGTCCAGGCAACTGCGGCCGTCTTTTTCCGCCGATTCTACGTCACGCACAGCATCATGACCTACCCGCCGGCCCAACTGTACAAAACAGCCCTGTTTTTCGGCGCCAAATCCGAAGGCTATTACCACAAGCTCGACGGGTTTGCCAGCAAGTTTCCCAACACCACGGCGGCCGACATTCTTGCTGGTGAATTCTTGCTGTGCCAAGGCATTCGATTTGCCTTTGAGGTCAAGCACCCCTTCCGTGCGCTCGAGGGCGCTGTCATGGAGCTGCGGAGGCTGGTCGACATCGACGCGGCCGAAGGCCGCAACGACGACATGGACGACAAACGCGTCAACGATGCCCACCGTCGCGCACGCGAGATTCTCAAGTTTAGCCCGCTCGTCACCGACGCCTACTTCCACTACACGCCCTCTCAGATCATGTTTGCCGCCCTGTGGCTGGCGGACCGCCCGCTCGTCGAGCGCCTTCTCTTGAGGGAAACGTTCCACCGTCCGGCAGGGATGGGCGCCAGCGCGGCCGACGTCCCCGGCCCCATCCTGCCCGGCGGCGGCAACGCCTCCAAAAAGAAAAAGACCGAGGCCGCCGAGTGGGAGCGCGTCAACGGCGCCGACGTACGCGACCGCGTGATCGAGGCAATCCAAAAGTGCAGCGAGATGCTGGCGACAGAACCCCCCGAGCGCTATAACGAGTTCTGGGGCACGCCCGAGTCGACCAACATCATCAAGCCGCTCCTCAAGAAGCTCAAGCTGTGCCGCGACCCAGACCGCTTCAACCTTGTGGCCCTCCAGCAAAAGAAGAGACAAGGCGCCGTCAAGCCGTACAAGAAGGGCGGCGCCGACGAGGATGCGGCCGTCTTTGGCAACAATAAGGCAATCATTTCTGGTGGTGACACAAATACGCCCGACAGCCAACACGAAGCCAAGCGACGGAAAGTGGCCCAGCTGGAAGATCCGTTCGGTCCGCCCCTACGGTAGAAATGTGCTGTGGTAATGTTATGAAGTAGACAAAATTTAAACTGGCGCGTGTACGATAGACGTCGAAATCCTGGGATTTAATGAGCATAGATAAAGCAATACTTCCATCGACACAATTTGAGTGAATCCTCTCACATGCGAATGTTGACTCTTGAAAAATAATATAAAATGAGATGAATGGTGATCATGACTGCGACAAGGAATGCCAAGCGGGCGCAGTGATATGCTCTCTTATCTTTATTGTTTACTTTCTTTTTCTGCTTCCTTTTCGACTTCACCGACAAAGATCATCAGTCTTGGCAAATGCTCACAAACTTGGGGGAAGATCTTCTATCAGAGAAAGCCCTTTGTAACGTCATCTTATTACGTCGTGCGTTGTGTGAGATGATGACCATTCAATCATGCCAGATACATTTTGTGAAAATACGGAACAAAATAGGCTGGATTGAGAAAATTAAAATCGAAACCATTGGAATAATCTAAAAAAAAATCCGTTAATTGAATATGATGAAATATTGATTTGTAGAAATAAGAATACACAGAATTTATAGCAAGATAATAAAATAAAATAAAAATACCCTGGTTAAATCGAAGAGATCAATAATTACAAAAAAAATCTAGTTGACTGAAAATGGATATTGAAAAACAAAATAAGAACAACAGAACAAAAGAACAAAAGAACTGAATATAGAAACAAGAAAACAGAAAACGGCCGCTTATACATGTACCTCTCTTCCTCTATTTGAATTCACGGAAACGCGCCTCCTCACCAGCGTTGCCCTTGCTCAGGTACCGGATGGTCCAGTCCCACAGGTCCTCCTGCTTCTCCTTGTTATAGCTGTCGGTGCTCGACGGGATGGGCCGGCGGATCTCGTAGTACTTGCCGCTGACGCCCAGGACCGTGCCGTTAGTCTTGTCGACGTCCCCCGTGCCACCCGGCCCGACAGCCAGGCGCGCCAGGTTCTGACCGGAGGTCTCGACGGTGTGCACATTGTGCGAGATGGCGACGCGTAGGAGGGGCATGATGCGGGGCAGGACGTGGTTCCAGAGGAAGCGCTCGACACCCGAGCCCTTGCGGGCAAGACCGGTGCCGGGCATCAAGCCCGGGTCGAAGGCATTGGCTGTGATGCCGCCCTTTTTGGCGCCCAGCCGGCCTGCCGACTCTAGGTGGTCAACAAGAGCATAGGTCCAGAGCACATTGGCCAGTTTGCTGCTCGAGTAACGTAGGCGGCCCTTGACGTTGATCATATCCGGCGGCGGGTGGGCCAGGTCTTCAGCGGAGGTGTAGACGGCGTCGGGCAGGCCTGATTTCTGGGCGGGATCGTGGGTGCCGCTGGAAGTGACAACCACCCGAGCGCCCTGGGGAGAGGTTGTGTCAAAGTAGGGGACCAGCAGGTGAAACAGCAAAGCGTGACCGACGTGGCAGACGGCAAAGGTGGCTTCGAGACCAGTGCTCGGGATGGTTTCGAGCGCGCCAGGGAACTGCAGGCCTGCACTCAGCAGCAAAGCATGGATGGGCGGGTACTCGGCCGTGTTGCCAGCAGCCGTGCCCTCCGCCCATGATTTGGCAAACTGGCGAATGCTGCTCAAGTCTGACAGGTCGAGGCGTCGAAAGACGGCACGGTGGGGGAGGTTGGCAGCGCGGGCCTGCTTGTTGATCTCGTCTGCGGCATTTTGCTTGTCGGTGCGAGCGAGGAGGACGAGAAGATATTCGTTCTTGTTCTGGTTCAAGTCTTCTTTGCTGCCCGGGTAGTGGCCAAGGGCAATGGCACGGGCGGCCTCGAAACCGAGGTTAAGGGTGCCACCGGTGATGAGGATGGCTGTGCGAGGCATTGTAGAGGAGGGAGGATGGTCGAGGGTGTCGATGGTATAGAGGAGTGAGTTGGTCAAGGGAGGATGTTTGTCGAATATGTGATTTCTTTGAATAACGAGGTAGTTATGGTAATGTTATGGTAATGGATGTCTGTAGAAGACGAGGAGATATGCAATATAAATGTAAACAAAGATAATAATACTGTCAAGATGGTGATGATGTCTAGAAAGGAGAAGGGTATAATGCTATGCTTGTGTCTATTGATGATAAAAAAACAAGAATCAAATAAAAATATTATGTGCTCAAGCAAGAGACCTCGACGACCTTTTATACACTGATTTCGTGTCTCTATTTCCCTTTCCCAACCCCTTATTGTATGTGCTTCCTTGTCTCGTGGCCCCTTTCTTCGCATCGCCTCGTCGATTTTACAGTCCTGGTTTTGACATTTATTTCCATCGTTCCTTACCAATCTCGTACAGGCAAGCATGACGCACAGCCAAACAGCCCGGTCCATTGTCGTCTGTTCCCTATTAAAATTGAGTGCCAATTGTTCGCTTGTCGCGAGGTGGGCACCGGCCGCATCTTGAGGGTTGTGGTTTGGTAGACCTGGGCGCAAGGCTGCTGACGCCAGCACATGCCATCTCAACACAACCCGGACACTTGTTCGTTTCCGAAAGCGACTTCTTTGGCTGTAAATCCGATAGAAATATCCCCTTTTGGAATTAAGAGCGTCATCAAAAAAGAGACGACAGAAAACAACGTTTTTGATTGTTCAGTGTCAGTGTCCGGATGTATGATCAGATCGAGAGTGAAGTTTGAACATGGGGTGCCATTACACGCCTAATGCGCCGGTCCGGTCACGTGGCGCTTGCAGTCCCGCCGAGTGGCCGCGCCCGTCGGTGTCCGTCGGTGTATTCTGGGACGGAGCGAGGAATACTATGATAGCTCTTTAGTTGCTGCTGTTGTCGCCTTGTAGGGCAAGACGTCCACTCAAAAAGAGTTGTAGCCAAACAGTCACGAACACTTGTCTGAGTGCCAGCTACACAGTAAACAATCAGCGGCTCCCCCACACTGCGATCGTCCCTGGATCGTGTTCCTGGATGACGTTGAACCTTATTTTAGTGTGGCTTGAGTATCGTGGCTCGAGCTGTTGTGAGATGCACTCCTTTAGTCTTCGTTGGGACATCAATCTGACGTCTGACTTTAAATCCTTCTGATGCGACATACCTTTTTGCCACGCTTCTGTACTCCATATTTCTTGCATTATTATGTAAGTCGTCAAGTCTATCCGAAGTCAATTGCATACATCCTCTGTCGCTCTCATGATTCCAAAGATTGATGCTGCGATTATCTGGAGAAACGATGGAAATGGAGAGAAAGAGAGTTTCGATCTCGCCGTCCCCACAGCCCACTGAACGGTGTAATCTGGTTGGTGCGGGGAGACGCCTGTAGGTCAGCTGGAATAAAGTGGAAATACAGGGCGTATCCGAAGCCGATGCCCACTGGCGCCAGTCGCCCACCAAAGTCCGCTACTTTTGGTGTATTGCCGGACGATATTACCGTTGAATCGCCCAAGCACTGCGTCATAACCGTCTCAACTCTCCTGCATTCGCGGGGCATATTAATTCCACAGGTCGGTTTGCTTGCTCATCACACGTTGTGGTTTCCTAGCTCTGCATAAAAGTCCTCGCCAGCTTGTGTAGCTTTCCGAAGCTGTAGGAAGTACCCGTGGTTTGTAGCTCACCGAAAGTCTTGTCATACATAAATAGCTTCAGCTTCCCCTCCTTCCCTTTTGTCTCTCATCCCACAATTCCTCCGAGCTTACTACGTATCCTCCCACTCAATGCGGGCTCTTTCCCTTGCTGTTCGCTCTGTCAACACCTTTACTGCCTCTCCAGCATTGACACATTGTCGACCTCTGATCAATTGCTTTCGGCCTCCACTCCCAATTACAGCTACCAACCTCTTCTCCACCTCCAAAATGTCGGATGCTCCTGCTGCCAAGCGCCAAAAGGCGTCGACGCCCGACACGGACGACACCCCCTACAAGCTGATTTATTGGCCCGGTCTGCCCGGCCGCGGCGAGCACGTCCGCCTCGCCTTTGAAGAGGCCGGTGTTGCCTACGTTGACGGCTCCAAGCAGGACGACGCCGTGCCCCAGGTCCTCGCGCAGATCAGCACCGACAACCTCGCTGAGGGCGGCGCCCCCAACCTGCCGCCGCTCGCACCGCCCATCCTCGAGCACGGCGGACTCTCCATCAGCCAGCTGCCCAACATTCTGCTGTACCTGGGCCCGCGGCTGGGACTCGTGCCCACCGCCGACGACGGCGATGCCGATGCTATTTACAGAGTGAACGCCCTGGTGCTGACAGCCCTCGACGGTTTTTCGAATGAAGTCCACGACGCTCACCACCCCATCTGCACCTCTCTCTACTTTGAGGACCAAAAGGCAGAGGCCATCCGCAGCAGCAAGCAATACGTCAAGGAGCGTCTTCCAAAGTTCTTGTCGTACTTTGAGAGAGTACTCAAGGTGCAAGAGGAGCGCAAGGCCGGCAGCTGGCTCTACGGCTCCAACCTCACCTATGCCGACCTCGTCCTCTTCCAGTGCATCGACGGCACGACTCACCAGTACCCCCGCGCCATCCAGCAGCTCAAGGACGCCGGCGCCCACAAGCGCGTTTTCGGTCTGGTCGACGCCGTCCGCGCCCGGCCCAACATTGCCGCCTACCTCGCCAGCGACCGCCGCCTGCCCTACGGCGAGGGCATTTATCGGTACTACAAGGAGCTCGACGTCGTGCCCGAGGACAGTGTCGAGGAGAAGAAGGAGTAGGGGGGCTGGCAGACAGATTAGAAACGAAACTAAGGTGGAAACAAAAGGTGGCCAGAACTCCGTAGAAAATCAACGAGACGCTGTCATTCACGGCCAATTACTCTAGACGAGCATCAAGTGACGTATTGAGACTCGTGCATATTCGCAATAACCGTGATGCCAAGACGGCTGACGAACGACGAGAGCTCGAGTGAGGGTAGTTAATATGCTGTGCCTCTTGCAGTTCGTTGTAAAGTATGTCGTAGAGAGGGCTGCGTAAGCGAGATACATTAGCTGCATGGAAGCCGGTGAGGGATGCAAAAAACTGTAGGCGTGGTCACTATCAAATTGTCAGCTATCGTGACGAGAAAGTACAAGACCTTGTCGCGTCACGAATCCTGGTGATGCTAAGACGCGAAGTAAACACGCTTATTCTAGTCACGTGCACTGTACGGTTAGGAGGCGCAATACCAATCACAGAAAATGACACAAATGTGCCCTGAAAGTGGTCACGATGTTGTTGAAATACTATCGTAATTTTTGTCGAATTTGTCATTTTTTTCTTTTGAGGGTTTCCAGCTCTCAAAAAAGCAATAAGAGACAGCCGTTCGTTTGCTCTCGTTTGAAGCCGTGCCTTTATATTCCCCTTGCTAGCGATTGTATGGTGCCTGACGCGGTATGACTAACAGTGCGACTAACGGCTGGCATTGGCCGCGTTTGTGCTAGGCTGATTTTTGACACTGCCAATTTCCCCTGTCCTGCCATTGCCCATTGTGAGCAAGATACTGGCACCGTCCAGCCTTTGACCTCAGCCTCCTGCCCTCCTTTCTCTCTTTGAGTTGTTCCTTCTGCTTGCGGATGGGTCTGGAAGCAAAGAAGCGCAAAACTGCAGAGTTACAGTGGAGAAGGCGCAGCAGCTCTTTCTGCTGCTGTGGTTCTCTGGGCAAAAAAATCGACGCCAATTTTGGCCAGACACCAAAAAGAGCAAAAAGAGGATATTCGCAGTCGAAAAAAAAAAGCTGAAATAAAAAAAAATCCAAAATCGCCATGCTGGCTTCTTTGGCTTCATCCCAACGACGACAACGACGACAACGACGACAACGACGACAACGACGACAGTAGCGACGGCGACGACCATCGGACGACCATTCCATCGCGATATTCGTTCCTCCTGCGTTATTGTTATTGGGCGACTTTCTCAATCGGATTGTGCACAGCGACCGAGGCGCGTTTCGATTCGTTTTTTTGACCACGATTTTTGGCGACGATTTTCGACCAGGGAGCACGACTCTCGCGAAACAGCGAAACAAGCGACGGCTGCGACTCGATTGCGACCGCGACCGACAAACAAATAATCGCATCTGCATCACCACGACGTCTTTTTCTCTGTGCCTGCATCGCCGACTCGCGAAAACAATGTCAGCGACCCTCGCGTGCCTCGATTAGCCAGGCACCCATCTCCAATCTCCAGCTCGCATCGTTTCTTGTCACTCCTTTTTGGCATCCCCTCTGACGACGGCCGCCTTTCACGATCCAACGGACACGATCGCGACCGTCGACGCGTGCAAGAGCTGCTGCGATATTATATACTATTCCCACCACTACCGCGATTACCCCTATTCCCCGACGACTAAGCGACCGCGACAGCTATCGCGACGACGATCCTTGAACATCACCACCTGGATGAGCGACGACTGCCGCATCGGCCATCATCCCAAAAGGCGTCTGCTATCTGATCTCGGCACCCCCTATTGATCGTTGATCCCACCTTCCGTCAGACAGAAGAAGGCGCGTCGTCCTTCTCTGTCGCTCCTTCCGCAAACCGCCCAAGATGATGAACCTCAAGTCTATGCTGAACTCGAACGAGGACGGCAGCGCCAATGCCCCAAAGCAGCAACAGAACCCCCAACCGCATCCTTCTCAACAACAACATCCCCAGCAGCACCCGCAACATGGCCACCAACAACCTCCCTCCACCCCGGTCCAGCCCGGCCCGGGCTTCCGCGACAATAGCGGCCCCGTCCACGCGTCACCGCGTGGGTATGGTTTATCGGACTACCAGCAGGCGATGCAGATGCATCAGCAGCAACATACGCCAGGAGGCGGCCCAGGACCTGGCCCTGGCCCTGGACAAGGACCCGGCCCTAGCCCCTATGGCGGCCGTCCTGTCCCGCCGCCCCTCCAACCCCTGAACAGCGCCGAGCTGCGCTCACGGGACCCTGGTGGACCATCACCCTACCGCCATACGCCTAGCAGTTCTGTCAGTGGCGGCACCAGCGGCGGTTACCCCTTCCCTCCTCAGCAAGGACAGCAGGGCCCACCCTCAGCGTCGAGTCCCGTCCAGCACCACCAGCAGTACCCTCCTGGTGGGAACTACCCACCATACGGCCAGCAGCAGGCGCCTCCGCAGACTCCTCCCATCGGTCCCCCCGGCAGGGACTCGTCTGCTTTTCCGCCACACCAGCGCTCGCATTCGACCCACTCGACGCCGACGCCGACCTCTGCGCATAGCCAGCACGGCCCTCCTCTGCCCCAACAACAACAACAGCCTCCTTACGGACCTGGCGCGCCCTACGGCCAAGTTAGTCCCGTGGTCCAGCACCGCCAGGGTCCCGGATCGATGCACCAGCCTCAGCACCCCCAACAGCAGCATCCTCATCCTCACCAACAACAGCCCCCGTACCAGCAGCCGCCCTTTGACCCGACCCGGCCCTCCTCCCACTCACAGTCCTCTCAGCCGCCCACACCCCTGGGGCCTCCTTTGTCTACCCAGCAGCAGCAACAAAGGACGTCCCCCTATCCAATGCCGCAACAGGGTCCACCGCAGCAGGGTCCTCCACTACCACAACAACCGCCTACCCACATGCACCAGACCGACAAACAGCTACAGAGGCAGCAGCACAAGGAGCAGAAGGAACTCGAGAAGCGCCAGCTTAAGGAGCAAAAAGAGCAGCAAAAGCAGCAGCAGAAGCAACAAAAGCAGATGCTGAAAGAACAGCAGCAACAACAACAGCGTTCGCAGCCGGCTAGTCCCCTGCAACAACGCATGCCCGCCGCGCCTCCCGAATTTCCTCAACAACCTCCGTCTCAACCCGGCCAACCTCCCCTACCTGGCCAGCCTCCCCTCCCTCAACATCCTCACGACCACCGTCGCTCGCAGTCGCGTAGTGACCGTGCACCGAGCGTCAGTGTTAGTCCCAAGACCCGTGTGCCCAGCCTGCCGAGCGGCTCGGCGTCGTCATCCATGGCCCGGCCGACATCGTCAGCCTCGGCATCGGCAGGACCTCCCCTGCCTGGCCCTCCCGGCCCCAGCCCTATGGAGATCGACAGCCAGAGTCAAGGCCAAGGTCAGAGTCAGAGGGAAGGACCTGGCGGCCCTCCGGCCAAGCGCAAGATGGACGAGCGTGACCTGCACCCCGACGAGATCGACCGTAGAGACGTTCGTCGTCCGGCGCCGTTTGAAGGCGGCACTAACGGTGCCCCCGCCTCACAACGCCCCTCGACTCCCTCGAAACCGCCACTGCCGCACTCTTCGTCTTCAGCTGCCCGCCCGACCACACCTGCCGCGCCAAAGGATGCCACGCCGAAGCCCAAGAAGCGCAAGCGCTACACCGAGGTCCCGCCCTGGGCCTGCAAGTATAGTGGCGGCCCGCTGAAAAAGGGCAACATGATCGTCTTCAAGCCCGGCGAAGGCCATCGCGGTCATGTTAATGGCGGCGACCGCAAGGAAGGCGGTGGTGCAGGCGGAGGCGGCTCGACGACAAGTGCAATGCATAGCAGGCACACTTCTCGCCAGGGCTCGCCCGAAGCAGGTCCGTCGCAGCAAGGCGGGCCTTCTGGTGGTGGTGCTGGAGATGCACCTGTGGCACCGCCCAACCCCGCCGACGCCCGCACAGCCTTGCTCGGCCCCTGGGAAGAGTCCGTCACGGGCGACAAGCCGTACGAGGAGCTCTCGCGCAAAGTTGCCGATTTCCTGTTTTTGAATGTCGTCAGCAACCCCAATATGATTGAGATCCAGAGCCTGGGCGTGCAGTTTGAGATCGAGGCCAAGCTCGGCACGCTCATCAGCAAGGACACCAACCAGCGCGTCGAGATCCCCGTCGCCACCGAGTGTCTACTGCAGGACACGGGCCGCATCACGTTCAAAAGTAGCATGACCGAGGTGCAGCACAAGGCGTACAACGAGTTTCTGAACCAGCTCGTGGTCGAGACGGACGCGCGCAACCCGATCAATGCCGGTCGCCCCCGTCCGCGCGTGCCCGTCGCCTACAAGCACCGCCGCGAGATTGACCGCTTCTTTGAGCTGCCGATGGCTTTCCAGGAGAGGCTGCCGGCGTGCGTCCGCAGCCTGCTGCCCCACCGCTACCCGGTCAAGGTGCGCGTGACCTACGACAAGAAGACCAACGAGGTCCTCGCCAAGATTGTCAAGGCGCGCATTAGTGACTTGAACATCTTCTTCCCCGACGCGCCCTACGACTGCCGGCTGAGCGTCAACCTCGAAATGAACTGGGAGGGCACCGTCGAGGAGCTCGAGCAGCTGGCGGCCAGCATCCCGCGCGAGCAGCGGCCCGACCGCGAAAAGGACCGCCTGTCGTACAAGCAGGGCCACTACCAGATCGATTTGACGCAGGTCACGTACAAGGTGCACGGCCCGCAAAAGATGGAGCGCGAGGAGAAGGAGCACGAGCTCGAGATTGAGCTGGCGCCCGGCATTCTGATCGAGCAGGGCCGGCGGGCTCGCAACGGCGACGCACACGCGTACCCCGAGCTCGTCGAGGGCCTCGTGGACAATGTGCGCATCCTGGCGCGGCGGGCCAAAGCTCTGGCGATGGGTTGAGGGGAGCAACTTGATTTTGTTACTGTTTATTCACTTTGTTTTTGGTTTCTGATTTTTATTTCATATTCTTTTCTGGGACGGACAGACGGTATGGTTTATGGCGGGTTTGGGATTGTTACCAAATAAAAAACAATGGCGCTTGGGTGGATTCTTTTTTTTTTTTTTTTCAGTTTGTTTCTTGTTTCATTTTGACTCTCTGTTCATTTTTGTTTTCCTCACTCTTCAATCACCGCACTTGAGAAAAAAAGGATAGTGCGAGCATGGCCTCTTTTTTGCGTTTGGTATTTACTTGGTTTTTGGTCATTCTTCTTCTTCATTTCTGTTTTTCACTTCACTATTAGCCTTTTTGATACTTCATACTCTATTCTATTCATATTAATCTTATCATTTAAATTTAAGATCAATGCCATCCTTTTGTGCACTGTAATACAATCGTAGTCAATCGTAATCGTAGTCGTACATGTCCTGGTCGTTGTGAGCTGTGAGATGAGATTGAATCTCGATTTCTCCACACTCTGAGTGGCCCCACTAAGAAATCGACAGCCACATGAAAGGCAAGGACGTCAACATTTGTTAACACCGCTCAGCTCTACCTCACTCACGTGTAAACAACAACTCCTCAACATCAACACTCGTCGCCGCACACACACGATGGCCGCCCTCTTGCCCATCCTGCAGGAAATCCTGCCCATGCTCATGCCCGGGTCGGTGCACGTCACAAAAGCCGAGGAGCTACAGGGACCACCAAAAGACGCCGTCCCTGATCCCCTGGACTACGGCGACGATGAGGACGAGGAGGGCGAGTACGACGAGGCCGGGTTTGACGGAGAAGACGAGGACGACGAGAGCGATGAAGGAGAGGCGACGGAGACGCAGCCACAGACGCAGTCGATGCCGGAGCCGCAGTCAGTGGCGCGAGGTGTAGCGGATGGCTCGGCCGAAGGCGAAGGAATAGCCGCCGACGAGACAACCAGCAATCCAACGGAAGCAAAAGAAGGAGATGAGTCTGCTGAGACTATCCCTGAGGTAAAGGCAGACGGTGACGCTTCTACAGAGATACTGCCTCTCCGGCCAGCACCGGTTCCAATACAGCCGGCGTCCAAGGACACGAAGAAGGACAAGAAGAAAGGCAAAGTCAAAGGCAAGGGAAAGTCCCGCCGCTCTCACCTTACCAACCACGCCCGCAAACTGCCCCACTACGGCGTGTCATTGAGAGATGCTATTATCCACAAGAGCGGCTCTCTCTGTGCCTCCGTCTTGACGGTCAAACCGCAGTGCTCGACGGTCGTCTTCCACAATGGCGAGCAGGAAGCGATCGTCTACGCTGTCTCGGGAACGGCCATCCTCGCCACGCTCCCCGAAGACTTTGACGAAGTGGACGAGGACGACAACTCTTCTACGTCTACGACTGCCAGAAAGCCACCAGCCACAACTACGATTAGTGCTGGCGATTTTGCATTCATCCCCGCCTGGACAGAACACCAAGTACGCAACGAGGCTGCCGCCGACAACCCGGAGAGCAAAGATGTCGTGTGGGTGGTCGTGCGGAATGCAGGAGAGCCGACTGTCGTTCCCCTACAAGGCTGGGGCGGCGAGCAGGCTGAGTAGGAGCAGCGTACGGGAAGGCAGTTTCACATTCAGGAGGCATGGCTTGGTTTCAACTTGTTTGATTTATCTATAGAAGACTACTGGACGACTCGACTCTGGCTCGTCGTTTACTTCTTGAGAATGGCCGACAGAGTCACCTTGAAATCCTCCTCCTGGAGCCCCAGCAGGGCATTCCCACCAGCCGGATCCTTCAGGTCGGGCGCATGGCCCGCGCCGTCGGCAAACTGCCACACGCTCAGCAGGTCCACAAACGCCGAGAAGTCGCCCTTGCTCAGCTTGTCGGCGCCCGCCTTTTGGACATCGGCCGACTTGATCGAGGTGACGGTCCAGCCGTCCGAGCCGCCCGACAGTTCTTGTGCGGCGGCCACGAGCTCGTTTTGTGTGGGTGTAAAGGAGCCGATCTGCAAATACTTGTTGGCGGTGGGGTCATTCTCAGAGCCAGCCAGCTTGAGAACACTGGCAACAGCCCTTCCCACCTGCGCCAGGTTCGACGCCTGGAAGCGCTCGTTGCCGGAATCATAAACGGTCGCCGTCTTCTTCGCCAAGTCAATGCCAAACAGGTTGCGCTCCAGGCCCCAGTCGAAAAAGTGGCCGTTGCTGATGCCGGTCCAGGTCAGCGACGGTTTGGCCTTACTGCGCTCATCCAACAAATCGACCAGCTTGGTCTTGGCGTCCAGGATGAGGCCGATCGGGTGCCCCGGCGTCTGGCGCGTGTTGATGCCAAACTCGGACGGGATGAAGCGGCGGACTGTGCTCTCGGGTGCCGTGGCGGCCTCGGCCAGCGGCAGCTGCTCGCCAATGACAAACGAGCCCAGCACCGACACGACGGCGTCCTGGCCCTGGATGGCTGCTGCCAACGACTCGACGGATTTGTAGTTGACGGGCTTGACGGCGGCGACGCCCGGCGGCGGGGTGGCGGTGCTGTCTTCGCGGGTGAGGAGGGTGACGGTAAAGCCCTGCTTGACGAGCTCGGCGACGACGGGGACGCCAAGGGCGCCGGTGCCCTGAGTTGTTAGTGATGATCAATGACAAGGACGAATGTGGACTTGACTTACTCCTGCTACTGCGACGTTCTTGATAGACATGTTGTCGGCTGTACCAAAGAAGTTCTAGGTTGAGTTAGATGGGTGGTGAGGAGGTCGAAGTTAAGTGTGGTGAGATGTGGTATGTTGGTGTGTGGAAGAGTGAGGTGAAGATGTCGAGTGATGATGATAAGATGTGAAGAGTCAAGACGTGATCTGGGAAGGGGGACACCCGTTTATATATAGCTTGGCTAGCGCAGAGGAGGGGTAGTTTGGGAAGAGCAGATAGAAAGCAATAGAATAGAAGTAATGGGGAATGGGGAAATGAGAAATGAGGTCAACGGCCAGCAAGCACGGCATGGACACGCAAAGGACATGTGCAAGCACACGGCCGGTACATCAACGGCTAGTCTAGGAAAGAGGGGTGTGCAGAGAACTTGGAGTGAACTTACCATCTTCTCCAACCAGGCCAGGGTCGCGTTTGTCAGGAACATGGGCACACCCACGGCTGCAACGAGAGCAACGACGGCTAGCAGCAAGAGCTTGACGTTTGACCCGACACTAGCACCCTGCTGGACAGCCTGTCGTTTTGCTCTGGGCCTTTCCATTTTGAGGAGGTATCTGCGAGTTGTGTGCGCGTGTGAGTGCAGAAATGGCGAGGCTGATGGCGTCAGAGCTGGGGGTGTGCACAAAACAAAGTGGTGACTTTGGCTTGTAGACTAGCTCGTCAAGTGGCGCTCGATGGATTCAGTTGTAGTGAAAGTAGTCCCGGATTAGTGATAACGATTGACAACAAAGATGTCAGGTGGAAATACGGAAATCAAAAAGGAAATAAAAAAGAATTTGAGAGTGAACTTGGTCAGCTTTCAAAGATGCAGCTTCAACCAAGCCAAGACACGGAAGACACGCTGGCTCTCCACGGACCTCCAAAATGAATTGGAACATTAAACACGGCTGGGCCGCTTGGGACGGTGTTTCACCGGGAAATAGGAGCAAAGATACTCCAGTGTGAGTAAAATGGCACAATTGCATAAGTACGTTGTAAAATCAGGCACAATTCAACGGCCGGTGGCGTGGCGTGGTCGTCTCAGTAGTAAGGGCGTAGCGTCTGTTGGTTCTTCGTTTCTTCACCATAATTATTCAGCTTTCTGCTGCTTTGCAATCGTCTTGGTAAATTCCGTCAACAAGTATACTTTCTTTCGACCATCCGTACGGAATCCGAACGGATATCTGAATTCAAGATCTAGAATGTTGTCAAAATACTTTTTCGTTCACCTTGTTAGATGTCATCTATCCTCATACTCTGTCTCACCTGTCACCTGTGTAATGTCTCACGTCTGCCTCGTGTAAGTGGAAAGTGGAGACACACATGAACTGGTCAGAACACTAAATGCACGAGAGACAGCTTCTCCCACACAAATAGCCCGCTCTTCTCCAAAAAAGACGAAAAGACACCACCGGAAGCATAAATGATGACATGGAGGGGAAACCACAGACGAAAGAAATGCCCCTCATCGGCACTTGATATTGTCAATATATTTACAGAGAGACAAAAAGCAATGCATCCGTGAGGTTGGTGACATAATATCTGTAAATATGCGTCTTGAATGAACATCATCACAGTCAACAATTGGCAATTGTAACAGTCATTGCAATTGTCTGTCAACACATATGTTTGCCCATCTATTCTTGGAGCTCTATTCATTCAGTCTCGCTGTCATGAAGAGCCTACAAGGATCAACGGATATACAGATCGTCTACCATCTCAATTGACATCCGAAGTCTCACTCCTGACATGGGGCTTTTAATCCTTTACAACGGAGTATTCCACCTCGAGCTCCTCGAATAAATTCACCGAGGAGGTTTTCGTCTGGGGTTGCAGGGCGTGGGTGGATCAAAGCAATACAAAAGGGGACACGGTCAGATTAGATCGAGTGCCGTGCTGACAAACTTTTGTGTTCTGGACCATGTTTTCTTCTCTTATTTTCTGCCAGCTTAGCAAAATCGCGGGTTGACAAAATTCCTCGACCCTTGCCGTCTAGGGGACAGGTCCAAAGAGAGTTCTCACAGCGAGATCCCTCGCCAAATAACCACTGTAATTGACCGTTTTCGCCGCAACGCTGCAGAGGGACAACATTATTCCTTAGTGCATTCTGCCCATTCGAGATCGGTCAGCAATGTTGTCGGTGAATAGCCACCGAGGAGAAGCAACACCGCAATCAACGGCGTAGGAACAGTGAAATATTTATGAATGGATAATTATGAGACAGTGACTGTATGTCATTCTACAGTATTACATCGCATATGAGGACAAACAAGGAAAATTTAGTAAACGAATTGGCAGTGAGTAAAGATATGAGTATTTTGTAAGGATAGCAGTTGACAGCAAATTTTCCCACGTTCGTTGCTAATAACACTGTCTGCTTCCCCAACCTAGCGCCTCAGACCACTCGGCCAAAAAAGGTCCAAAACGGTCCAAAACGGTCCAAAACGGTGGATACAACCAACAACTCGGATCATTCAACAGCATCAGAGAAACCGACGATAACAACTATATGCACGACACATTTAAATGTTTTTTACTTTTCTTACAGTGATGAAGTATATTTATACCTTCTTTAAGCTCAAAAGTTTTATTTTCGACCTTGCGTTCACCTGAATGCCTTTTATGCGATTACTTGCTCAGACTCAGCTGGCCGTCCATATATCATATTACCATAACTTTTATTAGATTTGATGCTAACGGCACGGCTCATTCCCCAACCATACGCCACAAACCACTCGGCCATTTCTTGGCAGAAAAACGGTCAACCACAGTCGACAATCAAACAGAAGCTTGAGTCCAATATGCTCAACATAAACAGGGCGCATTTCTTACTACCGAGTACAACAACCACAAATAATCCCAATAAATCTACTGTATATTAAAATACTAAATTTTGTACATTCACAAATATTTAAATAAATAAACCAAAAGTGTATTGTTATGTCCTCCTCTTTTACAAAATTAAATGAACTTAGTATAAAAACGTCGTTCTACTGCCTACAAACATAAAATCAACACAAAGAATACAAATATAATACTTGCAAGATCAGCCGTGTACTGATCTTACAATGTCTTTAGAGAATAGGGCCTTGTTTGAGCCGCAGGTAGAGAAATGACAACATAAGTCGTTGTATGTAGATAATAGCCATCAGTGTTCATATCCATAAGTAGCATACTACTCCACAGTGTAGACTATTGGCACGGCTTGTTCCCCAACCTAGCGCCTTCGACCACTCGGCCATGTCTTGGCATGGAAACGGTGGAAACGTTTCCAAATTTGGTGATACGGTGAAAACGGTCAACAACAACAGCACAATCACAAACACAACTGCAATTTTGTTTAACGTAAATTTGTCTTTCCATTATGCGTCCCCGTCTATGGGTATCTAGTCATAAGTCGTTATTTTGCGGGCAAACTATTATACTATTAAAGTTTCCGTCTTCTCTCCCCTCAACGCCCCCCCATTGGATCCACAAACTTGTCAATGTCGACGCGGTCAAAGTAGGAGACGTGCCCAAAGCCGATCCAGTGCATGGCCAGCTTGTCGGGCGAGATCAGTAAGAGTCGCGCGTCGATGAAGCGGTCGTTGCGGAAGCCGGTGCCGGCGACGTGGCCCATGCTGCGGACGGCGCGGACGCCCGGGAACAGCGAATCGTTCTCGCTCAGAACCATGTCGAGGCCCGTGACATCCAGGTCCGGGGCGACAAACGACTTTTCGCCGCGGGGGACGTTTGGGTCACCGGTCAGCTTGATGGCCTCGAGGCGGCCGCGGTAGATGCGGCGGTCGTTGAGGCGTTGACGATAAGCGTCGTCGGTCTCTCCATCGCGTTTGGGGATGGCTGCCGGGTCAAACGGCTCTGGGTCGTCGGGCTGGTGCACCAGCAAAAACTCGCAGCCGTGGGTACTGTAGTCGCCGACCCAGATGCCCCGAAAAATCTTGTCATCGGTGGGTGTGTAGTAGTAGGGGTCGATGGTGGCGTAGGTCTCGAGGGTGTCGAAAGTCATGGGCGTAAAGGGCGAATTGCCCATGCCCAAGTCCATCCATGTGCGCGTGTGGAATGCCCGATCAGATATCTCGGACCGCAGCCGCGGCCGCCCAATCTCGCCGCGCGGGTAGTGGTTGGCGCTGATGCCGGTGCCGCGGACGCGGTGCTGGGAAGGGATGGCCGGCGGCGGCCAGACTGTGTAGAGCGGGAAGGGCAAGGGGGAGGCTGGTGGAGACGGTCGGCCAGGCAAACGGATGTCGGGGAAGCCCGCTTCGGGCGCAGCACCATACGCAGCCCCGTTTGTCGTTTCGTCGTCGTTTTCGCCATCCTCATCGTTCTCCTCGTTGGCCCATGCCCCCACTGCAGTACTCGCACCTGCTACACCCCCCGCGGACTGCCTCCTTGGGGTGAATGTCGACCCTCCTCTCGCCGCATTCGACCGCAGCGGCCGCGCATACACAAATTGTCGCCGCAGCTGGCTGTTCGTGACAAAACTGCTGCTGCTGGCGCTGCTCGGCCCCACACTCTCGAGGACGGCCACCGGCCCGTCGTCGACATCATCTAACCGCTCGTGGCCAATGGTGCCGCCCTCAATGTGCTCGTGCGTCAACAGGACATTATCGCCGTCGGTGGCCATGAACACGGGCCGGATGCGCGGGCAGATGGGGGCGTCGGCATCGGCATAATCCCTGGAGATGTCGTCGTCGTCGGCCAATCCTTCCCTGTCACTCCTTTTCCGCGTGTACTGGCTAAAGGAGAGTGGCGCCGGCGGCCGGTACATTGTGATTTTTGGGCCGCTTGGCGGGGTTGTCTCCTTGGCTTCTTCCTCGTCGTTCCTTGGAGGCGGCCGCGCCTCCAGCTTGATGACGGGCTGGTCCGCCCACAGCGACACTTGAGGGGCGAATGTGTCCACGACGACGTTGGGCATGGTCGGCCAGTCGATCTGCCGCGACGCCGTCGAGACGGCCAGCACGCGGTACGCCTCAATGACGGCGCGCCGCGGATCGTACCGCGCCACCAGCATCTTGCCCACCATGTCGTGGCCGCAGATCCAGAGCTTGTACTTGGGCAGGAACCAGCGGGCTTCGTGGGCGACATACAAGTGGTAGTACGAAGAAACGTGTCGAGGCAAAGGTACAGCGGTGCCGGGCGCCAGGTGCTTGTGCACGACTTCTGGGAGGTTCTCCTGGATAAAGGGAATCCAGAACCGGTCGGCCATGGCGTGGACCCTCAGTGTCTTGCTGGCCTGGGCGACGCGCGCCAGATCCCGAGGGCCCAGGTGCTCCAGGATGGCGTCGACGAGCTCGCCGGGGAGCGGGAAGGAGTCGTGGGAGGTAGGCGTCGTCATTTTGTCGTGGAGAAGGAGGGGAGGGAAAGGGGGTCGGAAGACCGGTTGGTCCAGTTTCTGGTGGCCAAGCACGTGCTAATCGTCGAGAGCTTGCGATCGGGCAATTGAGCTTGCAGGTGTGCGTTTGGGTGTGTCAGGAGGTATCGCAAGCTCGGCGCAGGTCGTCGTCGAAGAATTGGCGTGGTGCTCTTCAGACACGAGAAGGACGAGTTGCATTGCAGTTTGGAAGAAGGACGAGATGTCGTGACATCAAAAGGTGGGGACCGAACGGGGTGTTTTTGAGAATCGTTCCGGCGGGCAGAGCTCCCCTCTTCGATGTCTTACAGGCGTTAAACAACAAAATCTTAGTGGTAAAGGCGGGGTGGGGGTGGAATTCTCCAGGGGACGCTAGTGGTCTGGTCCGGTCCCCGGAGCTGCCTAACACCGTGTTTCAGTGCTTGGTGTAATACTGATAACAAAACATGTTGATAACATCAACACAACAACACATCATGACAACATTTTGAATCTACACGACAATTATCGCTGGTGAAAATTGTTTTGATATTTTTGGGTAGGTAGACTGCGCGGCTTATTTATTTTAGAAAAAATTACCAACTTCGCGAATTTTTTTTAACATTTTTTTATTTAAACGCGAAGGCAAATAGGTGTCAATTTTATTTTCTAATAATATTATACCATATTTGAGAAACACGCAAAAAGCTAACATTAATATAAAAGACAGAAAGTGCCTAGGAACGATACACGCGAGAGAAATAGTCAACTTTAACTTCCACCTGTCGACTCATTCAATAGATGTGAAAGGGTGTAAACAGGTCCATCATAAAGCGCCGCACCGACGAGCAAGTCTGAAAACAAAGCAGACAGTTTGATTTTGCGGCCGCCAAGAACATACTCAGTTGAGTCAATATTCTGTGAGTGCATCGAGTGCGGAAGAATGCCGATTTCTCTCAGATGGGGGAACCGGCCGTTGCGAATGGCGGCCAGCAGCGAGCGGGCCAGGCACTCACGCTGGAACCAGAACCGGGAGAGAGTTGTGGACTGAGGGCTACCGTCAATGCAACTGGTGGTATCGTGGATGGATGTGTCATGTAGAGCATGCGTGACGTTGAGCGACTCGAGGTTGGGCGGCAGGCAGGCCACAATATGTTCGGCGGCGGCGCGGGTGGACTTGATATTGCCGTTGTCGTCTTTGTCTTGGTTGTGTTTATCAACCCGCCAATCCAGCAGGTCAATGCTGATGGTAAAATGCCGGAGGGCGACAAAGTTTTTGAGTAGAAGGGTGGATGATGTACCGAACTGGCTGGTGGCAGAACAGTCCTCGTCGTCTTCGTCGTCGGCGTCAGTGTATTGAATTTCAAGAGAGCTGGGCGGGTACGAATAGTCGACGGTGCGGCGGACGTCGAGACGGGTGAGGGACGTGGCCTGCCACGGCTGTAGAGCGGCGAGGACGTCGTGCAAGGTGGCGAGGGAAAGATATGGAGGTTGATTGTTGAAGAGAGGGAGAGACTGATGCTCAAGCGAAGCATTGAACGAAGGCCGACATGTCTGACGTGTCAGCGGTACAGAGAAGCTGGTAAGCTGGGGCCCAACAGAGTCGAGCAGTGTCTGGATGGACGGGGTGGTCAATAAACAATAACCGTCGATGTGGACGGTGGTGAGGTGAGCTAAGCGCGGGCGTGGCCGTAGACACAAATCTTCCAGAGAGGACACCGGCTCCAGGTCTGCCTTTGACTTTGACGACACAACGGTGTTGAAGCCCTCTAGATGCAGCTCGGCCAGATTGGGTGCCGCGTGGAACAGGGCATTATCCACGTCGAGAACACGGCTGCTATCGCTGTACGGGTTCTCGGCAAGTTTGATACACTTCAGACGACGCAGACATAACCTGGAGAGACCCGACAGACTGAGACTGGCTTCTGGTTGAATCAAGCCGACCCCGTCAACGGAAGACTCTAGTCGCTGTAACAACGGCACGGCCGCCAGCAATATGAGGATGCACGTCGCCTTGTCGGGCCACGCTGTCGTGTCTTCGATGCCGTCCGAGTCGCCATTAACACTAATGCTAGTGTCCGCCACGCCGAGGGTGAGCTCCCGGACAAAGTGACCAAGTGTGTGTCCAGGTTCGGAGGCAAAGTTGTGCGGACAAACACTACTGAGTACGGTCGTGCTGGCCGCAAAGTGTACCATAGACCTGTCGTAGTCAGGATCCGTCGGCAGCGCCATCTCGAACCGCATCTTGCGATGCAGCTCTTCAAAGGCCACCTGGCGCACCGCGGCTGAGCTGAGCGCATCGTCCTGGAGGCCCTGCAGGGTTTCAAAGGTGCTTAGTTTGTGCTCTTGTCCATCCTTCTTCATCAAGAACAGGTCCTCATGCGTGCCGCAGTCTTCGCCGACGTTTTTGAAAATCATGCGCAGCACCACGCTCGGGAGCGTGTCCAGACGAGATTGAGACTTGGGAAGCATGGTGAAGATGGTGGTGGTCGGTTCGGTGTGATCTTGTGTATTCAGATGTATTTTTTTTTGATAATGGCATATTCTGAGGAACACTGGAAATGTTCGAAAAGCACCCAAAACTGCTTAAATATGAGAACTAGGGACACAAAAAGTAAAAGTAAAGACGTGGGACAGATGTATTAATATTGAATGGGTCGACAAAGAATATTTTGCAGAAAAAAAAGGCGTTCAAAGAGGAATCTCAAAGGATGGTCTTTCAAGGGTTAATTTTGGTTCAATTTCCCTCCCACTCTTTGTCGTAGATTTCTGTTTGCATCGAAAAAATGCGTCGCAAAGAAAACAAAGGGGACCTTTTGCTCCTTTAAAGATGTTCAGTTGGCGGCGAACGAGATCTCTCATAATTCACATCTATCCTTTGAATTTCGCGGTTTCAGCCGCACTGCTAATTTCTTTGCTCTGCCCCCTTTTTTTCTTTGTTTTGTTTCCATTGTTCTCTATCAGGGGCCATGCTCTTCAAAGCAGCTAAACTTGAGAGCAGCGTTCATTGTCTCTGGAGATCTGGTTGATAGAAATGCAGAGGAATTGAAGTGTATAAATGCGTATACTTTTCTTTTTCAAAAAATTACCTGGATCGTAAAATCCAACAAGCAAATCCAACTCAACGACTAAGCAACAACCATGAGCACAATAAAAACAACACACATAACAGCAAAACCAGTTTTTCATTTCCAAATCAACAGGGCGACCACCAACACCAGTATGCCTCTCCCTCCCAAGTCCCGGCTGGATATGCTCCCAGTGGGCGTGCTGCGCACCATCTTTGCGCAGGCATTCCAGAGCGTGGCGGAAGATGACATTCGCGAAGAGAATCGCATTCGGGAAGAAGGGAAGCAACGGCCAGTGCTTCGCAAAGAGCACGCCAAGCGCAAGACGCTGCTGGGCATGCACAACGACCCGCTCAACTCGGCGCTGGTGCGCAGCGTTGCCCTCGAGGAAATGCACCGCGACACGTGTCTCGAAGTGGAAGTGGCTGGCCAACAAAACTCCCACAGCATCCGGCACGTCATGGAAGCACGGACGGCCACGCTCCAGGCGGACCCGAGTCTGGGGCGGTGTGTCCAACGGCTGACGCTCGTCGACGGACAGAGGCTGACGGACGTTACGGGCGGCGTGGTTGACCCGCGGGAAAGGAAGCGGCAGCGAAGCAAGCACGAGCGGAAGCAGCACGATGGGCGCCTGGCACGGCTGGCCGAGATGTTTGAAAGCATGTCGACAAAGGCCGAGTGGAAGCACATCGATTGGGGAGGCGTCTCCAGCAGACCCTCCATCCCCTACCCCCGCTGCATATCCCGATCCGGAGAAGCACCAACCAAGCCGCAGCTATGGGCCGAGAAGGCGGCCCGAATTCTGGACCTCCTGGAAACCATGCCCGGCCTCCAAGAACTGGCGTGGACGGCGCCTGAGCTGGCCCTTTTGCCGGCCGAGGCCGCCGGGGATGGGCTCCGGCTCCCGCGTCTACGGACGATGAGGATTCGCGAGAGCGTGGTCGATCTCTGTGCCCAAAGTGTGCTCAACATGGACAATGCGCTGTTCCACGCGGCGCCCGGCCTAACGGCGCTCTTCGTGAGGAAAGTCCGCCACATTCTGTCGACGGCAGAGCATAGACAAACGGGAAAGGAAAAGGAAAAGGTAAAGACGCTGCCCAGTCTGACCACACTCCAGGTCGGCACCTACTCCTATCTGTCGGCTGCATCCATCGAGACGCTGTTCGGCGCCATCGGCCCCCAGCTCACCAATGTCTCGGTCCAAGTACTGCGCCAGACGTGCCTGCCGTCGGCCGATGATGACTTGGTCACCCCAGAATGCCAGCGAGAGCAGCGCGCCGCCTCATTCTACGATGTGCTTGCCGCCCTCGAGCCGTGGAAGGCGTCGACCCTCCGCGTGCTCGACGTCCGCCGCGAATCGTACAGGACCACCGGCATCTACGACGACCAATGGAACCACCTGATCGAAGACGCCGAGCGTCCCAAAGGCGACGGCCAGTCCTCGACGGCCCTGCTGGCCGGCTTTACCACCCTCCGCCGCCTTATAGCCCCGATCGACCTGCTCGACTGGCGCACGGCCTACGACAACGACCCATCCGCCATCCGCCGCGCCGCCGACAGCATCGTCGCCAGCCTGCCGCCCAACATCGAGTACATCGAGATCCACGCCGCCCTGGGCGAGGAGCGCCTGTTCGAACAGTTTCAACACCCTCAAACATTCGTTGGCCGCGCGGCCCAGGCCGGACACCAAATCGAAGACCCTCCCGCCCATGTCTGGTGGCCCCGGCGGCAGGCGCTGGCCCGCTCGCTCATTGCCGCCACCCGCGCCGGCCGTTTCCCCAACCTGGGGCTGATCCGCCTGCTGCCGACCGAGGGGGGCTGGACAAAGTACGTTGTGGCGGATAAGCGGGATGCGTGGGCTAAGCGTGGTAAAGTCATAGGAGCAGGGTCGTTCCGCCTGGTGTATCTCAGCGCGTTTTGTGCCCGTGAACTCGTCGTTGCCGACGCCGACAACGTTCCCATGGTCACCCCATCGCCCGGTCGCCGGCGATATGGTGTGGACATGAGCAGCAACCGCGCGGGCATCCTAAGGCAACCCTGCCACAACCCCCACCTCGGCATGTTTCAATTCGACGCCACTGAACTCGACATGTTGCTTTTCAATAAGACTTCTGGCCTGAAGCAGGCAGCGGCAGGGACGTGAGGCGTGTAAACCCTAGGGGCTTTTGGTAATCTGGTGATTTTTTTTTTTTTTTTTTTTAGTTTTTTTTTGTTGCATCTTTATGGAATGGTCTTGTGGTAATAATTAAAAAAATCTTGAGATTTTCGTCTTTTAACGTCTTCCTGGTGCCGTCGTAAATGTGATGACCACGAGATTGTGAGCATTGTTGCCATTATTTTACTCTCTTTACTACACTCAAACTCCCGCGTGTGAACGTTAAAGCCATCTCAAGTATCGTCTTCGGCCCCGTTTGCTATTCTCAATATCGTCATTGATTCCTTGGGCAAGGTCCGCCGTCCGTCGACATCGTGGCCCACGTGCTCTTCTTTTCCATGATTTTTTTGTCTTACACGTAACCGCAACACTCGGCCTTGAATATCTCGGCCTTTCTTTCGTTTTTGCTTCCATCTTGGCACGCTGCTTGGCTTGTTGTTCCTTTTCTTCTTTTTTCAATCTATTTTGCCCCCCACAGATGCTCCTTTGGGAGTGCATGGAGCAAAGAGTGAATGGGGCAAGAGCAATAACGCGCCGGCTAAATTCGCATCGACCACAACCAAGGCCACCAAAGCCTTCCTTCAAAACAGCGCCTTCCACTATTGTCGACGGCATCCGTGGGCCGAAAATACAATGCCCTGATATAGGTAAGTGGATTAGGTGCTATACGAGCCGTTCCGTGGGCAGGCAGGAAGTATGTGAGGACATGCGAGGGATGCTTGAAGACAGTAAACATGATTTTCGTGATTGACGATTTCATGCTTAAGATTGACCATATGATTTCCTCGCCATCGCCCTCCCGGGACATGTGCTCCTTCGGTATCGCGGAATGACGAGAACTGGCGTCGTTCTCAACCATGGATGGCACACTTTATTTGGCGCATGCGACCGAATCCCGAGAACGGCGGTGGATGCCCCAGATTTGTGATTGTAGACTGCACTCTGTAAAGTAGCGCAATATCGAGCCCGCAATTTTGGCAAAATGCAGCCTTCACGCGCCCCGGGACAGGATGCTGCGAGAAGACGAGAAGATTAGTACGGGATGCCAGAACGGTACGTGAGCAAGTAAAGAGAGTGCTCGCAAATTATGTAAAGTGATGACTGTGGAGACCATCAAAACAAAACAGCGCACTCTTGTTATTACTCTTGCTATTACTTTGCAGGCCTTTGCAGTATTTGGCATGTGTTTGTAAATGACTACTCTCGACGCCGTCACGAACAGATGTGCCCAGCACAGAAATGACAGCAAAATAAATTGCACAATGGATGGGACGGCAGATGTGCTTGGCGTGAGAAACCCGGGGAAGTCTGGGGAGGGAGGCAACGCCAGAAGTAGACGAACTAGAAGAACAAGAGGACAGAAAAAGAGAAAAGGCAGTAGACGAAGGAGAATAAATACATATATGATCCCTTGGCCTCTTTTGATTTCGTTTTTGATTTCCATTTCTTGGCCTTCTCACCAGCATCTCTTTCTTCACTCACTTTTTTGTGTTCCTTTCCCATCCACCCATCTCATCACATCTCACACCCAAAATGCTGTCAACATCTGTCCTTGGGGCTACTGCCCTGCTCGTCGGCTCGGCTGCTGCCCACGGCGCCGTCACCAGCTATGTCATGGCCGGCACAAACTACCCGGGCTACCAGGGCTTCTCGCCGGGCAACTCGCCCTCGGTCATCCAGCGCCAGTGGCCCGACTACAACCCTATCCTGTCGGCCGACTCGGCCAAGCTGCGCTGCAACGGAGGCACCTCGGCCAAGCTCAGCGCGCCCGTCAACCCGGGCGACAAGGTCGCGGCCATCTGGGGCCAGTGGACACACAGCCAGGGCCCCATCCTGGTGTGGATGTACAAGTGCGCCGGCGACTTTGCGTCGTGCGACGGCTCGGGCGCCGGCTGGTTCAAGATTGACGAGGCCGGCTTCCACGGCGACGGCGTCAAGGTTTTCCTGAACACGGAGACACCCTCGGGCTGGGACATTGCCAAGCTGGTCGGCGGCAACAAGAACTGGACGAGCACGATCCCCCCCGGCCTGGCCGCCGGCAACTACCTGATCCGGCACGAGCTGATCGCGCTGCACCAGGCCAACAACCCGCAGTTTTATGCCGAGTGCGCGCAGGTGGTTGTCGGCGGCTCCGGCACGGCCGTGCCCGACGCTTCGTACAAGGCGGCCATCCCCGGCTACTGCAAGCAGACCGACCCCAACATCAAGGTGCCCATTGACGACCACTCGATCCCGCAGACGTACACGATCCCCGGCCCGCCGGTGTTCAAGGGCACTGCCGCAAAGAAGGCCCGCGAGTTTGAGGCATGAGCGATGGGGGAGGGTGAAAGTGTTTGAGTAGGACATGTGGAAGGGCGAAGCCAACATTGCATAGCACGTTTACGGAGTAGATTATTCAATACAAACTCATGCGTTCAACAAGAGACAATGAAGCACAAATTAAAATGACTGACAGGCGCCTGTGACTCTCTCTCCTCCTTTCTCTGCCTCTCATGTTGTTTCGTTGCACAAGCGGCTCGCTACCCGCCCCGGCCCCCTCATTCCCGGTGCGACAAAACACTGCCCGTTGCGTGTGTATTTTTGTGTGCTCACAGCTCTTGACGCTCTCGTCTAAGACTCTGTCGTACGGAAATTACGACTTGGTAAGGAAAGAAACAGTCGCTTCTTACGCACTCCAGCTGTCGTTTTTTTTTCTTCTCTTCTCAATGTATCCAAAACACATGCTGCAGACTGCAGATGAAAGGGTCTTTGTTTCTTTGTCGAGGACAGGGATACAGGAATACGGAGTACAAGGATGCCAATCCACCTGTCGGTTGACGTCGTACAGGGCGGCCACGAAGAACGAAGAAAAGAAAACGTGCACAGCACGAGGGAAACACGAGTAGACGCCCACGCGAGGACGACAAGGAAGAGGAGAATACAGACAAGACTGTACACAGTACGACGTACAACTGTCACGACATCAAGGAGCCAGCCGCCGCCGGGCAGATGCAGGAACAGAGACAGGAAAGACATGATGGACAGAACACAAGAGGCCGGAGAACGACAAACAAGACGACATATTGTAACAAGCCCTTGAAAGGCAGGTCAAAAGGCTGGCCAGCACACCGGAAAATCCTTCCATCACGGCTGCCTGCAGATGCTGGTTGGTGCTGAAGGTCGTACGGTTGTCGCAATACTTCTTTGTCAACACGGTTCCCTGCCATCTCCTCTTTCCAAAACATCTCACTGCAGGAGTATACACAAGCACGTATACTCACACTTCTGCACATTTAGACAGGATATTCCTGGACAGGGCGAAACAAAAATGGACGTAAAAGACGTAAAAGACCCAATGACCCAAAAATAAAACAAGCACAGAAACAAAACACACCTGCCAACTCACGGACAATCTACAACCTGCGCACTACAGAGACATTCCTACCGGCCGGCAGACAGGACCCAAGACCCAAGACCCGGGCGCGTCCACGTCCACGTCCACATTCACTCTAAGTTCAACTTCAGCTGACAGTCGAGCCTCTTATTTGATTTTGGTCAAATTTAATATTACCCCCCCTCCTGTTCCTTTTCTTTTGTTTGTTTACAATTAACGCCATCATATCGCAAAAACCATGTCAATATCACTATCATCAGTATGGTGGTGAATGTTGAAGATTAAAAGTAAGCGAAATTTAACTTCCTCTGACAACATTCCGGGCACTTTTCTGACCCTCAGTGCCTTCCAAAATACCAGTGCCCTTGACGGGCTCACCTTGCCGAGAACGGGAACGACACTTGTCACTCCAGCTCTCGGCCATCCCTGAAGAAGAGGCGCCATTGCCATCACCAGCCATTTCACGCACGACAGTGCCGCCCTCACTTCTGTCACTGTCACTGCCGCCACAATCACCACTTCCACCACCACAAATACCTCCACCATGGGATAGGACATGTGATGCCAGCTATTCGAACACGGTGAAAATAGACGACCATGATGAAGTCGAGGCGTGGCAATACTCTGTTTCTTTGATGTACTCCATCTTTGGCCGAGAACAGCCACGACCTTCAGTTGAGCCAGCACCACCGTGCCTTTTAAACTTACCGCCGGTCATCCGTTTCCGCATCTACAGCTATGTCGTCTCAACCGAATCTGACCGCCCAATACGGCTCAACCCACAAGTTTTTACTCGAGCAGTGTGGCCCATGGACGCGTTCGAAAGTCTGGCAGTGGCACTTGCACAGTTACAGGGTGCCCTTAACGCATCATTTTCACTCCGTTCAGAGGTCCTTGCAGCATTCTGGCATTCTCGCCGTGTCCATGTCGTCTTCTCTCCATATGTACGACCTGCCGTATGCCCACTGGCCACTCTGTACTTCCAGGGATATGCTGCCCTGCTTTCGACATCTCCCAACATCACGATCGAGCTCGATTGCACGCGGCTCGGGTACGGCATGCACCCAGCAGCAGCAGGTCTGCAGCCAGAGCTGTTGAGTATGGGTGCTCTGGTCGATGGGTTTGTCGAAAGGATGTTGGAACAAAAGCACCCACTTCAAAGTTTGACTGTTCTATGCCGACGATACTATGGGAACCGGCCGGCTGGACCGACCGCAGAAACCACAGGAGAAGTGCCGTATGTCGGACCAGAGGTGGAGCAGGTGGCAGCACAACTGGGTCAGCTGGCAGGAAGAGTGATGTCGGCACGCTTTGTCGGCTTCTCGGAGTCTTTCACCACCGGCATTCTCGAGACACTCGGCGGTGCAAGTGACGACTCTTCATCGACGGCCATCCAACGTCATACACCTTCCGATATGTACCCGCTGCTCCCCGGCCACAGTGCATTTGTAGACTGCGGTCCCGCCTTGGGCATCTGTCTGTCGACACACTCGGCACTGGCACCGTCCATTTGCGTAAAGGTCATGGTTATGGAGGAGGATGCGAGGACCATCTCGTACGTCGCAGAGGCGCCAGATGTCCAGATGACTTCATCTTCGACGTCCACATCATCATCTTCGTCCTCGATCTTTTCATCCACCACATCGTTGGCCCTCCCTCTGACACCACTCAAGCTCAACTTGCCGTCCATTACTCTGTCGCTTGACTTTTGTCCTCGTCTGGACGTCACCCTTCCACCACTTCCAAACTTGTCAGGCATCAAGAGAGGCAGTCACAACAGAAGTCGGAAACGGCCACCTCTGTTGACCCTGATGGGTTTCTGCAGTCGACGACCAGGAAGCTTTGTCGCTGAGAGGCTGGCGGCGGCGGGCCTGGCCGTCGGCGTTGTTGGGTCGCCTCTCAGGCTAGGCGACGCGAGTGACGGTATCGTCAGTCCAATGGCGAGTGTCGTCGATATTGTGAATGAAAAGATGGTCGAGAAGATGGACTTGTATCTTGAGGAAACTGTAACCGGGCAGGATCCTGGCCAACCCCTCACACAAAAACAGCATCGTCAGTCATGGGCTGGATCCATGATTGGCAGAGACCGGCAAGACCGGCCGCGGAGGAAGCTGCAAAAGAGAAGACACATGGAAGCGCCTCTTGTGTGGTGAGAAAAGTGGAAGAAGAGGCGGATAGAGTAGAACAGTCGATACCCGAATTCATGATTATTGTTTTGTTTTTGCCATGTCGCGACTCGGCGACGCTGTCCTCAACTGTGATCAGTGTACGTCGTAGAGAAAAAGAAACAAATCCTTGTATCGGAAAGCGTACAATCCTTGACTGTTTGCCCGCCTGCGACTGGTTAACAGTCGCCCAGCTGCTGAATGTCCAGCGCATGATTCGATTCTTGCATCAATTCGCGCTTTTTGCATCAATTCTTTGCAGCTCCATCGCGCTTTCCCGACAATGTGGTAAAGTGCCCCCCGTTTTCGAGGCAGCAACCCGTCGAGCCCATCTTGCCATATTTGGGTCCTGTGTTGTATCCGCCTGGTTGGGAAGGCAGGTGCGATGGGCGACAGCAAACATTTCGGGAAGCGACGTTTGTCGTATCGTGTGCAGACGGTCGCGCCTTCTGTTTGTTGTGCAATTCTGTTCTCTTTTTCATCTTCTCCCCTGATTCGAAAAGGGGCACGCAGCAAGGTATCATCAACAAACCATTGTCCATCGCTCATCACCGACACAATACCAATGATCGCCAATCAATACCAATACCAAATGCACCAAATGCACCAAGTCGCGTCAATCATTGCCGCCCGCCCGGTGACCCACGTTCACGTCCACATTCATGTCCGCAATCACATCCAGAACCACGCCTTCACCATGTGCTTCTTGCTTATGTATTTCCCTTGCGTCGTCACCGAACTCGACCGAGCTTGTTGGTCAGCAGAAAGGCACCGCTGTCGGATCTACATTAGGTAAGTTACCTCGCGCCTCGTCACCAACTACCAAAAGTACAGGGCAAACCCCGCCCGGGAATAACGAAACAACGCGAAAACGGGGACGCTTACAGCGGTCCGCAACCAAGTGCCAACAAGTGCGGGCAAGTGTGTACCAAAGCCCAATCACCAACTACTAATCCAAGCCGACTTTTCCAACCAACGACACCGTCCCTGTACCTATGTGTACTTGGGGGCATTGAGCCGGCAATAGCCCCAACAGGCCGCTGTTGGTTGTCACTCGACAATACTTTCCTGCCCTGGCAGCATCCAATCGCTATTGTGCAGATACACATTTGTGCAGCAATTGCAACAGGCTGCACCAGCTGCAGCTGCAGCCGCATCGGGAAACGAATCTACAGATGTGCAGATGTGCAGGACGGCGTCGTCCACGGGTAGGGTACCATGGACAGGGTGGCTGCAGCAATCGATTTGGATTCAATGCGTCTGTTGGGTCGGGTTGGGCCTTGATATCGCGTTGGCCGTCCCGTCGACATTCGTTTTCGTCGTTTTCTCGTTTCTCGTTCTTGACGTGAATAGCACTCGATATTGTCGACATTCCTCCAACCCTCATCACAAAGGATTTTACGAGTATTTCCCAAGCATCTTGCATTCGGAGTTCCGCGTGCCGCCCCACAAGCGGAGAACACACGGGGCACGGGAGTCAAGCTTTGAGGGGGAAGAAAGAGGCGAAACTGGGCAGAGTATGGGCAAAAAATTGGGACGGAATAAGGAAAAGAAAAAGAAAGCTCAGGCGCCAAAAGGTTTACAGGATTGGCTAAGAAATGGCGAAACTAACACAAGCTCAACTGGCCGAACATTGACGACATTAACATTTACTGGAGATGTTTACAGCGAACTACCTACCCGTCTCTCGCCGTTAGGCCTCCATACAGGCAGACAGGACCCTGTGGCACGGCTTTTCCAGGAAGATGAATATGTCCACGGCTTTTGCTTCCTTTGACCTCTTTTCACACTCCAAAAGATGCGGATCCCGTCCCCTCTCTCGCCTCCTCTCTCGGGTTAGTGCTCGGGCTAGTGAGCGGGTGCCAAGTGGGTGCGGCGCCGGCCTTTAGCAGGGGATTGCAGTTTCTTTCCTCTTTCTGCTGTTTGTCTTCTGATGGTGACTCTTGAGTGGCCAAGAAGAATCGCAAATTTGCGAATGCTGCAGGCACATTCAAAGCAAGGACGGCATCGGCACGCCGCCCGAAGGTGTTCAAGTGGGCGTACTGCAGGGTTTTGTCTGTCTTTTCTTTCTTGTCTCGAAGCAACCTGCAAGAAGCAAGGGCCTTTTTTCTGTGCTTCCCCATACTTTCTTTTTCTTCATTTTCTTTTCTCTGCCTTGCAACTAAAATCTTTCCATTTGCATCCACTTTGCTATTGTCTGATTGGCTCCTTGCTCGCGTCTTCGGCCTCTCAAACTCTTGACCAGAGCCTCTGGCTCACGGCCCTGCAACTCTGACTTTCTGACTACGACTGGATCCAGACTTTTCGTTGATTCGATCATTTGTCCAATTGTTCATTTGTTCACCTTCGGTTTCGTACAAATTGTCTATTGTTATCTCCATTTCCCGCCCGCCCTTTGGCATCTTCTTCGCTTCATCTCGGTTCTTCGTCTGGTTCTTACCAATCATTATCCCCTTGACCCTCGTGTCTCCGTTGTCGTTTCCCCTCGTTTCTCCTCGCCATACATCCACGAAGACAATTCCGCACGGAGATGATCTCTGCGGCCGGCCCAACGCAAGGCGGTTTCGGGGACGGCATTGTCCATTTACATCTACGTTTGTTGATGTAATCAGCGGGCAAAAATTTACACTGACAGAACACACTTACACCCTTCTACACCTTTCGTTGACTCACCGTTACTTCTCCATATTCTGCATGGACCTTCCTGATTCTGATTTTGATTGTTGATTTACTCCCCTTTTCAGCTTCTCATTATCTTATCATCCTCCTCCATATTTATTGCTTTCACTTCTCATCCTGGACCATAAATATCATAACGGCCCTCCGCATCTCTGTCATATTCTTGATGGCATAACATCAGATCACATCACAACTTCAATACAGCGCCGGCATCAAACGCTGTCATATACGGATATCAAAACTACACGCCCGGATATCTCATACACCACCACTTTCGGGCACACATACTCTCATCAAAGCCATGGCCGCATCACCTCCGCTCGGCCGGGCAGACGGACCCTCGCGGTCAAGTCTAGACTTTGGCATTGAAAAGGAGGACGAGAAGACGGCGGTCGACGGCAGCCGTGAGGAGTCTGCGTTTGACACGGCTAGCGACATCCGCGTTGAGGCCGTAGCGCCAACATCGGCATCTGCGCCGAGACGAACAGACGGCAGCAAGGTCGACCCGTCAACGCTCGACATTGAGTACCGCTACTTTACTTTTGCAACAGAACTACCAGCGCCAAATACAGTGCCCTCTGGCGAGAAGGTGAAGACAAAAAACGACACAGATATCGTTGCCGCACCACCACCACCACCAGACCTCAAGCCGTATGCCGACCCGCACACATGGCCCAACCGGCGAAAGAATACGCTACTAGCCCTGTCGTGCATTGCCACGTTCCTGACAGCCTACTCGGCCGGCTCCTTTTCGCCGCCAGCACAACGCATGGCGGACGCCTTTGGCACGTCGCTGATCGTCGTGCTGTTCGCGGGCATCACAATCTTCTGCCTGGGCTTCGCGCTGGCGCCCATGCTGCTCGCGCCATTGTCAGAATACAACGGCCGGTACCCCGTGTTCGTGTGCGCCGGCTGCGTGTTTGTCATCTTCCAAGTTGTCAGTGGCGCAGCTACCAACATTGGCGCGATGCTCGTGTCGCGGCTGCTGGTGGGTGTGGGCGGGTCGGTGTTCAGCACGATGGTGGGCGGCGTGATTGCGGACATGTGGCACGCCGAGGGCCGCAACACGCCAATGACGCTGTTCAGCGGCACCGTACTTTTCGCGACGGGATGTGGGCCAATGGTGTCGGGCGTCATTACATACCGCACAACGTACCCGCAAAACGTCAACGACGTCCTGACCGACGCGAGCCCGCGCGCGCCGTGGCGGTGGGTGTTTTGGCACCAGGCGATTGCTGACGCCGCGCTGATGGTGGCCCTTGTGCTCTTCTTCCACGAGAGCCGCGGATCGGTGCTGCTGTCACGCAAAGCCAAGGCGATCAACAAGTGGTACTCGGAGCTGGAGGCGTCTGGGTTCTTTGGCGTGTGGCTGCCGGCCGACGATGCCGAGCTGCCCCCGCTGGCCAAGCAGTCGCAACAGGCACAGCACTCGCAACTTCACTCGCCGCACCACCGTCCGTCGGAGGACAGCATTGAGGGCGAGCCAAAAGCCATTGAGGCTTCTTTACCCGAGTCGCCGAAGTCTCCAGCATCGGCTGCCCCCACCTCCATTCTCCGCCGCGTGCGGTGGGTGGTCAAAGACGACGAGGACCGCACGACCGTGCTCAAAATGGTGGGCATGTCCGTGTACCGCCCCTTCCACATGTTCTTTACGGAGCCCGTCGTGTTCTTCTTCTCGCTGTGGGTCGCCTTTGCATGGGCGGTGCTGTACCTCACCTTTGGCAGCATCTTCTTGGTGTTTGAGACCGTGTACGGCTTCAACATTGAACAGGCCGGCTACGCCTTCTCGAGCATGCTCGTCGGCGCCAGCGTGGCCACCGTCATGGGCCTGTACCAGGACCGCTACCTCCTCAAAATCTTGCCGCTGCCGGCCGCCCTTAAGGCCCGTCTCCAGGCCGGCGGTGTCCCTGAAGCCCGGCTCTGCGGCGCTTGCGTCACGTCCATCTTGCTGCCCGTCGGCCTCTTTATTTTCGGCTTCACTGCCCGCCCCGACTACCACTGGATCGCGCCCATGCTCGGCATTGGCATCTCGACCGTCGGCATCTTTGCTGTTTACCTGTCGACGTTTAATTATCTCGCCGACGTCTACCACCGCTTCGCGAGCTCGGCGCTAGCCGCACAGAGCTGCTGCCGCAACGTACTGGGCGGCATCTTCCCGCTGGTGATGCGCCCGCTCTTCTTGAACATGGGCATCTCGCGGGCGGGCGCGCTGCTGGGCGGGATTGCCATGGGCCTGACGCTGGTGCCGTGGGTGCTGCTGTACTTTGGCGAGACGATCCGGAAGCGAAGCAAGTTTGCGCAGTCCCTGACTGTGTAGGCGAGACGGAGTCGCGAAGCGACGATGGCGAACACATTGGTGTCGTCGCACAGCGACACAAAACCTCACGACATCATTCAGATGATACCCATAGAATAGAATTAATGTAATAGTCTAATAGAGTTGTCCATATCGTATCTAATCGTACAAATCGCCAGACAAAGAAAAAGATATGTCTAGTCTACATCACCGCTAATGTCCTGGCCGGACAGCTTCCGCCGCGCCTCTTCAATGATCTTGTCGTCGTCGACGTCGGCCTCCTCTCCCTCGTCAGCATCCTCCTCGTTCTCATCCTCATCTTCATCGTCCTCACCCTCGCCCGGATGCGACCTGACCAACCGAAACACAACCACCAAGTAAACATGCCCCGTCTCGCGATGCCGCAGCACATACCGCAGGCACGTCTTTTCGGCCTTGTCGCTGGCGTAGTACTTGAGGAGAGGCAAATGGAAGCCCGGTAATCTGAGTGTCAGGTCGGCAAAGTCGAGGTACCCGTTGTAAAAGTCCAAACCATAACCCTGGCCGTACTTCCACACCCACTTGGACTTGGCGTCCGCGCCCAGCGCCCACTTCATCCGTGCCTTGCCGTTGCCAGTCGCGTCGCCCGTCGTCGCGTCCGTGTCCTGGTCGGGCGCGCCAATATCCTTCCGCCACGCCTGCCCGCCCGCGTTGCCGCCCTCGTCGAACCACAGGCCAACGTCGTCTTTCAGTGGGGGCTCCGTATGGCCTTCTTCGTCCTCGTTCTTTTTGTCCTCGCTACACTCGCTCTTTTTCTTCTTGTCCTCGCTGCGCTCGTTGTTGTTGTCGCCGCTGGCGTCGTCCTCCTCGTCATCCTCGCTGCGCTCGGATTCCTCGGATTCCTCGGATGACTCGCCGAGGGCAGCATACACCCGGTTAAAAGAGCTTAGCGCCGGCCCGTACAAATACGGCCGGTCCGCATACGGGTCGCCCTCCAGCCCAGGGTCGATCCACCACTTGACGATCCGCAGCGCAGCGCCAAAGCCGGGGGGTAAGCGGTCACGAAGCGGTTCATCGAAATCGTTGCCCCATTGCAGGTCGGTGCCAGAGATGCCGTCGTCTTCAAAGTCCTCGTCCGTTTCGCTGGACTCGCTGTCGTCGTCTTCAGAGTCCTCGCCGGCTTTGCCGGACTCGCTGTCGTCGTCCTTTTGGTTCTCGTCGCCATCTCCGCCCACCTTCTTCGGCACAAACCACACGCCAATGCCGTACGTGTCGTCGGCCGTCTTGTGCGGTTCCTCGTCAAAGTACGGCGACGTCTCCGGGTCGGGCTCTTCGCCCAGCTCGGGGTGGTTGTCGGGTCCGCGGTAGTTTTTAATTCTGACGTTCAGCCAGACATCGCCGCCGGGGCCGCTGAACTTGAGCGGGGTCGCCGAGTTGACGCGCACGGGCACGTGTGTCGCCGGGTCGTAGGCGGTGCCGGCCGACACGATAATGCGGTATTCTTCTGGGGAGGGCATGTCGGCGGTTGTCACGGGTGTGTGTTGTGAAGAAGAGAGAAAGAAAAATGACACTGGGCGCACACAAAATCGTCTACGACATTGACGTTGGCGGCGTGAAAAAACCTGACGTCACCGCCCAATCGGGTCGCTAGCGCGGGTGGGCGGCGGGCAGCGCCAGAGCGCCTAAGAAAAGTGCCCTAAAAGTGCATCCCGCTACAGTGGGCCGAGGCACATGTCAGCCTTTGACTTACAAAGGAAAGACGACTTTTGTCACACAAGGCTGTGTTGACATTGTTCATGTTTCTATTTCTTTATAGCTGGTTTATTGTTCACCCTTTTCTAGAAATACAAAAACAAATAGGTAGAGTTGCCGGAGACGAATTGAGATGAAACAAATTGAATAGTATACAACAATGAAAATGAATTGAGAAGAGAAACAATAAGACACCCCTGCAGAAACGAGCTTCGACAATGCTGAAAATCCTCTTTGTCTCGTGGGCACAACATTCTTTGTTGTTTGCTGCATCCCCTGGGCAGTGTTGGTTTCACAGTTCACTCTCTTTGTTTTTATTTTATTGTACTCATTGTTTGGGGCTTTCTTTCTCCATGAATGCAATTGTTCAGAAAGAAATTGTAGACCCGCATTGTGAACAACATCAAGTTCATGAACACAACATTGGACATCTGCAGATGCAGGATGCATATATAGGAGTGGACTGTGTGTCTCGATTGACAAGAAAATAACAATGAACAACAATCAACAGACATCAAGCACCAATAACAAACCACAAGCGAAATAGAAAAACCAAAAACAGCAAACCAACCACACAAACAGCCATCAATATGTCTGCCACTCCCGCTGCCCCTGGTACGGCCACTCCTGTCAGGACCAGGCTCGACACCCTTCCTGTCGAGGTGCTGCGCAACATCTTTATGCAGCTTGGCGACAGTGCACCCAGGAATGACTCCAAGAATCACGAGTACGAGTTTAGCCCCACCCGCACGGGGCCTGCCGCCCCCGACACCACGGTCCGTGACACGCTGCAGGGCATCCAGGACGACCCGCAGAGTTCGGCCGTGCTGCGCCGCCTAGCGTTTGAGGAGCTACACCGCCGCAAGTTGTTTGAGCTGACGCCGGCACGCTTTCCGGAACACAAGACGCTTCTGGACGCCCTGTCGGCCGGCACGGCGCTGTTGAAGACGGTGAGTCGCGACGACAGGGACGGCGGGAACGCCCTGTCGTGGCATGTCCGCGAAGTGCATCTGAGCATGGCCGAACGAATCACAGACTATGGGCACTTTAACTTTATAAACCCGCTTCGGGGAGAGCCCGGGTACGACCATGTCCCGCCGTACGAAAAGGGCGATGCGGTCCGCCTGGCGCGGATCGCCCGCCTGGCGGCGTCGTACAACGAGTTTATGGAGAGCCGGTCGGCTGGGAGAACAAAAGTGCCGCGTATCTACAGCTACGACCATCTACGGGTGCCGCGGGCCGAGACGTGGGCCGACATGGCCGTGCGGGTGCTCGACCTGCTGGCGGCGGTGCCGCGCCTGAAGCGACTGGAGTCGACCATGGACGAGGTCGCCATTATCCCGGTGGAGGAGAGCACGGAGAGCACGAAGAGCGCGGGGAGTCTGTCGCTCCCCCGGCTCGAATACATCAAGCTCGGCGAGCCGTCGGGATATCAAGACACCGAAAACATCCTCGACATTAACTGCATCCTGTTCCACGCCGCGCAAAACCTCAGGGAACTCCATCTCGACGAGTTTTACCGAATTGAGACGTCCTCGTCGTCCCCTCCAGTTCTGCCCAAGCTATCCACCCTCCACATCGAAGGCTACTGTTACCTTACCGCCACGTCCATCAACACGCTCCTCGGCGCCGTTGGTCCCCAGCTCGCCAGCGTCACGCTGCCGCTCGCCCGCTCGTCCTCCCAGGCCTCCTTTGCCGGCGACGGCGCCAGTTGCCCGTTAGCCGGCAACCTGCGCTTTCTAGAACCGGAGAGGCGCAACATAACCACGGCCACGCTGTACGACGTCTTGACGGCACTCCAGCCGTGGAAGGCTTCTTCCTTACAACACCTCGACGTCCGCCGCTCCGTCGACTTGCACTGCCCGCCCGACATTGACGAGCGCCACTGCAACGAATGGCGAGGCTACAGAGGCCCCAAGTACCCCGACGTCGAGGCCCACGACAGCCGTGCCACGAGCCGGGCACCCCTTTCGTCAGCTAGTCTCCTTGTCGAGTTTACCGCCCTCGCCAGCCTTTCTATTACTATCGACCTCTTTGACTGGCGCACCGCCGCCGACGCCGCCACGCTGTGCCCCAAGTCCATCCGCGCCGCCGCCGCCGATGTTGTCGCCCACCTCCCGCCCAATTTGGAACGGCTGACCGTCCACCCCGCCCTCGCCGAGACTAACCCCAACACCCACCGCCGCAAGCCCGAAAACAGCTTCTGGGCCCGCCGCGAAGAGCTCGCGCGCGCGCTGCTGGTTGCCGTCCGCGCCGGTAAGTTTCCGCGCCTCAAGGCCGTCACCATCCTCCCCGAGACCGACGAGACCACCACTGTCGAGATTAACGTCCCGGGCTCCGACAAGACCCGCACCCTCACACTGTCCGCCTACCTTGCCGGTCAACTGGCCCGTGCAGCGCCCACCGACGACTACGTCTGGCCGTATTCGATGCCGGGCGCCGCAATGCCGGGCGCCTAATGCCGGACGGTACCGTGCTGCCGGTCTTCTTTGAGCTCAGACCGGCTCCAAGATCCGGCCCCCAAAGGCGGGTGCCGTTCACTGGCTGATAAGTTTCGGTAAGTCGTAAAAATTGTAGGCCCTCAAAAGAATAAATGCTCCACAAGAGTCGTATTTCAAGTATTCATCTATCGTTACTGTCCCCGCCGTCTTCCCTCTTATTTTAGTGACATCGTGATGTTCTTAAACAACAAGAATGCAGGATAGGAACCAGAGTCACGCAATCACCGTAGACAGTATACCCTCTTGTCCTCTCAATTATGGCACTTAAAAAATCCAAACAACAGATTCAATCAACAAATTAAAATTCACAAGAATAGTGTCGATATTTTCCATGATTGATTTTCACTCCCGTCCTTGTATTTTACTGTGACCTTTGTACGTTTTTCATTTCTTTGAATCCGCTGCTCCTAGTATAAATGAATGGATAAACAAGACAAAGAAAAAGGGGGCGGCTGAAACCACGCAAATGAAAGAGCAGATAGCAGTCAATGAAATATAACATTAAAGAATCAACTAATAAGAGAGACGAGAGAACGACGCGTAATTATATATGTAAATAAAACTACAGCCCAAGGAAAGAGAGTTTAAAAAAACAATAAACATGATTCACAAGTTTAGTTGCTTTAAAGTACACAGCTCCTAACATTAAACAACGAAACCAAACAAAGAAAAAGGGGCAGTGTGGTTAAAACAGCTGTGTGAAAAGAACAAAGGCCGAAGAAGAAGTACATGTAGAAAGCAAAGCGACTGTTCTGAGACTTTGTTTCTTTCTTTAGTTTGCTCTGTATTCTTGCCTCTCATTGACGGTCACTCCGTTTCAAACTTGAAAAAGACAAACAAAAAGAGGAAGTAAACAAAGGCACTCAGGGGCTTTCAATTAGGGGTCCTGTATTTCGGCGCTAGCGCCCCGGGACGCGGCACTAGACCGCTAAATTTGGACCCTTTTAGGCCCACACGCCGATTATCCAGTTCAACATCCCATCATGAGTATGCTCCGAATGTATTCTTCCGTTGAATTCAAAGCATCAATAAGACTACGGGGCAAGTACCTTTTTACAGGGAGACATACCGAAAATCAAAGTTTTTTAAAGGCTACGGGTCACGAGTTAAAGCATTTTTGGGCCATTAAAGTCAATGGAAAAGTTGGTTTCATTCTGGAAAGCAAACGAGAACTAATTTTGAAAAGAACAAAAGAACAAAAGAACAAAAAAAAAAGAAAGTGGGCTATATTCCGAACAAAGACGAAATATGAAAAAGAAAAAGGCGACTTACCTGCAGCCTACCTTGACCCACTCACCTATTAGGCAAAGTAGTTGCCAGGACGCAGCATGCCGTCGTAGTTCAAATTGGAAGGTTGGTGGACACTTAGGTAAGGGTTCGCCGGGCGGCCCGCCAGAATGTCGGAGATGCAGTTGTTAGAGATCTTGACGGTGCGCGTCTTGGCTTGGCCGTCGGCGCCAGTGGTGGTAACGGTGTAGTCGTGCTCCGGGCCGTTGCCAAGCTCGATCTTGGTCAGGTTGGGGAAGCGGCCGGCGCGCGTGGCAGTCACCAAAGCCTGGGCCAGGGCGGCATGGCGCGGCTCCCAGGCAGTCTTGTAGCGCTTGATCGTGTAGAGCGGATGCGGGCGGCCGAGGCGGTTTTTGAGGATGAACCACGAGGACAAGAAAGAAATGGTCTCGATGTTGGGCGGGAGCTGGGCGACGATCTCGTCGGCCACGGTCTGGGTGGCCGGGGTAATGGTCGTGGGGAGCCGGTTGCCTTGCTCGATCTGGTCGTCTTCCTCGCAGTAGGGGCCGGCGCCGTTCCAGTCCAGCTGCTCGATGTTGATGGCAAAAGTGCGCAGGCTGGTAAAGGCAGGAAGAAGCGCCATGGCCGAGCCGGAAGACGAGTTGCTGTTGCCGTTGCTGTTGCTGTTGGCCTCCTCCTCGACCGGCTCCTCATCCCAGTCGTAGCCGGTGTTTTGGACACGGTCGCCGATAAAAGGCTGTCTGAGCGTCAGAGACGTCAGCGACGTGGTAGCCCACGGCTTCAGAGCCTTGAGAGCGTGGTAGACGGTAAAGTCGTGACGGTGAGCGAGGTCCACGATGTCGCCGTTGTCGGCTTGTTCCGAGGAGCGGCACAGGCGGCGCGGAGGATGAATGTCGGCCTCGGCAAGCTCAGGACCAATAACACTCATCAGGCGGTTGAGCGACCGATGGTTCATGGGGCAGTAGAGGATGAAGAGGGACTTGAGGCGAGGGAAACGGACAGCGGCAGGGCCCATGGTGCCCTCGGGCAGCTGGACGGCCGAGGACACGACCATGCCGAAGCCATTGATCTCCAGCTCCCGCAGGTTCGGCGCGCTCCGAATCAGGGCGCCGTCCGTGTCGAGAACGGGGCGGTCGAAAATGGCGTACGGGTTGTGCGGCTCCTCAATCTCAAGCTTGTCGAGACGGCGGAGGGTAATGGGCGTGGGAGCGCCGCTCCGAACACCCGCCACCTTCTCTTCTTCGATCGGCACAACACCGAGGCCGGGCGCCACGGCTTGCAGAGACCGGAGAGCCGGCACCACCTCCAAGAAGTCCAGGAACCGAATTGCGGTGCGTGCAAAGTAGGCCGCCTTAGGCATGAGAGACGGACGGGAGTAGTCCGAAGGCCACAGGTTCGTGTTGCGGAAAAAGGCCTTGTGCTGCTTCTCCATGCGGTCGATGCGCTTGTTCTGCGCCCGCGTGTTCGGCACGCGCGCAGCAATCGTTTCGGGCCGCTGGCTAGGACGGAAGGACAGTCCGCTCAGCGCGGCGCGCTCGACAACACCGGCCAGACCCGGGTTGCCCTGGAGAGTGGTAATGTGCTCGTTGAGAACATCGTACGAGCGTGGCTCCAGGTCTCGGTACAGCTGTTCGCGGGCCATCTCCTGCACATAGGCCGAGTTGAGTGGGTCGGCCACCATGCCGGCGACGATCTTCTTGTAGTCAAAGTGCTCGCCATTGTCCTCGATATCGCTCTCATCGTCGTCCTCGTCGTCCTCGTCGTCGTCATCGTCGCCCTCCTCGTCATCCTCGTCATCCTCATCATCATCGTCATCCTCCCAATCATCGTCGTCATCGTCACCCTGAGGATGAGCTGGCACACCCGTGTCATCGTCATCTTCCCAGGCGTCAATGGCGCGGTCGATAGCCTCGTCGCTCATACCCTCAGTCGCGTCTGCATTCTCCTCGTCGCCGTCGTCTCCATCATGCTCACCTTCGCAGCTGCAATCAGAGCCGCACTCCGAAATGTCGTCCTCGTCGGAAAACGCCATGTTGAAAATCCGTCTGAGAAGCTCAGGCGGAAGTGTATCCAGACGCGACGGGAGAGGAAGCTGAGCAGCCATTGTAGTGGATGGAGTTGAAAGGCGAAAAGGATGTGTGTTTTGTTTTGTTGTGTTTTTGCTGTTGCTGTGATCTTTGATCGTTGTTGTTGCTGTTGCTGTTGTGTTTGATATTTTTTTTTCTTCCGTCAAAAGCGACACCTTCGTGAGATTTATATACCAGTCGGAGGAATATACAAAATGTCTTTTATTGTTCATAATTTAATTCGTAATAATGTTCATGAAAACAAGTTCTTGTTCATGGTGGCCGTGTATTGTGAACATGGTGGTGAACCAGACGCCGTGTCCAGTACATCAAATGAAATGTTAACAACGAACAGCTCTGCTGAACAGCTCTGCATTGTCCACGGTTTTCGTGTTTGAAGAGACAAAGAAACTCAACAACCATAAACAATGGTAGGACACCGCCGAAAAACAACAAAGGGAATAAACAAACACATTGTCTGAACTTGGTTACAAGGGTATCTTTTGTTCAATGAAGCCCAAGTGCATTTTACCCTTTTCCATAAAAAAAAAAAAAAAACATCGCAATGTCAATAAACAGTTTATCAAGAATACACCACCCAAGAAAGATTTTATTTTTTTCACGCAAATTTATTGTTATGGTACTAATTAAAAGGTTTTTGTCAGAATATCAACCCGATTTTACTAGTAGGATTGAAACTGCAACATAGAATAAAATGTATGGAATTTGTGATAACAACAGTTTTCATTGACTCGGCATAGCTTCAATTTCCCCCCTCCGTCTCATGAACAGTACTAGATTTGATTATCAGACAAATGGCGGACTCCGGCCTTGTTCATAAAGTACGAGAATAGATATTGTGAACGTTGTTGAAAAACCAAGCTACAGATTCAGAAGCGCCGATGTTCAGCCAAATCCTTGGCCGTGAAGCAAAAACGGAAACAAGACTACAGCTTCGTACCATGAACTGGTTGAAGAACGTGTGCACATATTGTTCAAATGACGTCTATTCATTAGGTATATAATGACTGCTTGTATTCACTCTAAAGGACATGAATTCACATCATCACCAACACATCTCTAAGAAGAAGAGCAAGGAAGAAGCATCCAAGCAACTTCCACCTCGCTCATTGACCATTTGCTCTTGTCCATTCTACAACTTGCATTGCACCCTTGTATATCACGTTCGCAGAAAGACAGACACGATGGACAATTCGGCCAACTCTTCTTCTAACCCTCCCCCCAACCCCCCTCCAAGCCCCTCCTCTAGCCCTCGTCCTAACACGTCTTCGGGCCCTCCTTCTAGCCCTCCTCAAAACCCTGCCGTTAACCCTGGAGGTGACTCTGCAGGCGATGTTGCAGGCGACCGTCCCCCATATGATGTCACCAAACGGCTCCCTGCCGAGCTCATTCGTCGGTTCATGGAAGAGGCATTTAATGTCAACATCTATGAGCCCCAGCCAACCAGGACCTCCTTCGAATTCCCATACGACGTGGTCCAGCTTTCCGATCTCGCCCATGATTGGAGGCTGCCCCGAAAATGGCTCGACCCTGCCCGTGAGCTATTCGACCGTATAACACCGTTGAATCTTCCCTTGAACGACCGGCTGGCGGCGGCCGCTGTTGACAAGTGGGTTGAGTGGCTATCGAAGAACGGTAATGCCCGGGGCAACAACGTTCAGTTTCTTCTGCTTGGCCGTGATACAACGGACTCCAACGAGGGTTCGGACGCGCCAAACACTGACGAAGACAGAGTAGACTTGGCATACTCCGTCATGGATCTGTTGCGAACCACGCCCCGCCTAGTTCGCCTGGTCTGTTTCGACATCGATGATGTTGCCAGGGTTACAACTACGCACCCGCAGCCGCTCCTACTACCCAATGTCTTATTGATGCAAATCAACAACAAGTCCCAAGGCACCATTACCCTGGACCTGGATGGAACTCTGTTTTCGAGCGTCCCCCGGCTCGAGTACCTGTTGATCGATCGAGTCTCTCATATCGAGCAGTCTTCCGGACGGCCACGCTCTCGCTCTCAGTCGCCTCGGTCCCCGCCTCCTCCCCGCGCGATTCCCCAGCCGCTTTCTATCTTTACTTTGCAGACGCCTCAGACGTATCGCGACGAGTTCCGGCAGGCGCCACCTCGTCCGACCCGCTTCCCCAACCTTAAAGGTATGGGCATTTTCTTTTGCCAGCTGCATTGCTCGGAGCTCTTGGCACTGATGAGCCTCGCCGGCCCCGAGCTGATGTTTGCATTTATCAGCACGGCCCGTATGACCAGCCGGCCCTCTGCCGCCTGGGACCCAGAGTCGCCCGTCGATGGATTGCCCATGTTCACCGTGCATGATGCGGTCTGCGCCCTCCTTCCCTGGGCCAGCACGACCCTCCGTATTCTACATCTGATCCGCGAATCTTATGTCGGTTGGGAGGACATTATGTCGGTCAACGAGGACAAGGACCTGGCCTGGGCCTTTGGTGGCGCCCCCAGCAAGTCGTTTGCCAACCTCCTGCCGCGGTTCACTGCCCTCAATGAGTTTCACATCTTTATTGACCAGCTGGACTGGCGGTACGACAGCGAGCCCGGTGCCGAAGACGGCATCCACCTCGACACGGCTGCCGTCCACAAGATCCGCGCGGTCGCCGACCGGATCGTCGAGTACCTTCCGCCCAACATCAAGGAGCTGGTCATCAAGCCGTGCACCGGCGAGACCGACGGCAACGACTTGTCTTATTATGAGAACAGCAGTGCTCGCGAGGATGCCATGGAGAATTTCGACTGGTGGCCGCGCCGCCAGTGCCTGGCCATGGCTCTCTTGGCCGCCACGCGTGCCGGTAAGTACCCCAACCTAACCTACATTTCGCTCAAGGGTCCTGACTTTGATCAGCACAACAAGGAGGCCCACGATCAAGACGAAGCTGGCGTCGGGCCGGCCATGAACGGGTATGGTCACGAGTCTTGTGAATATTACACTGTCCCCACGCCTGTCCCCGGCCAGCCAGATGCTCTTCGCGATCGGGAAATTCGACTCGAAGTCCGCTTCGCCCGGACGCTGGTGGTTATGGACCCGGACGAGGAGACCAACGCTGGCACAATTTTGCGAGTTCTGCCATTCCTTAACGACAATTAAACCTAGCGAGGCAAGGTAAGTGACGCTCCAATAAAGTGCATCCTCAATTTCCTTTGTTTTGTTATTACTACAGATTGGCTCTTTTTCTTTTTCTTCTTTTGCTTTGTCTTTCGTAGGATTCAATATACGGGTAAGTTCTCAAACCATTAAATATCAAATGTCTATCCAGACTAACTTCATTTCTAATGACCTATAGTTACGTGAACAAAGTAAAACCAATGTATCGTTTCAAACAGCAGCCGTATCATGTAAATCTTGACACAAAATTGTTGACGAAAACAAAAATGGTATCATTTAGCACCGTTTGTTTACTAGCCCCTTTTCCATATTTCGCTCCTTCCTCAGTCGGTTCATGATTGTGGGCGCTGTATTGTGGATACGGTCAGACCCGCCCTTAGCCTTGGGACGTTCCTGCCGGAATTGTATCTATGCTTGCTGGACTTCAACACTGGCCTCCCCCTCCTCCTCTCGACGCTCATTTTCTTGTTCTTCCATCTCCATCTCCCACTTCCGCAACTGTTCTTCTTCCTCTTCAGCGCTCTCCTTCTCGGCCCTCTCCATGTAGTCGACAGCCGACCGGACGGCAGACTGAACAATAGTTCGGTCGTCTTCGGACAGGCCATCGTCTCCGGCAGTTTGTGCCAATTTTTGGAATCGCTCTTTCCAGAATAACCAACGTGCTCCCGATAAGCCCGCCCTGGCATCCGGAACTTGTTCACGGAACAAAGGGCCAGGTGGTACATCATTGTCATACTCATTGGTCGTGTCGTCTTCCATTTCCTGCAAATCTTCATAGTCTTCATCGTTTTCCTGGGCCTTCGTAAACAGTGCTTTGCCGCTGTGAACGATCCACTCGGTGGCAACCAGAACGGAGCACCACTGTGCTGAGGTGAGAGTGTTATCTCGGTCAACTTTGTTGCTGTCGCTCTTCCCCTCCAGTGCATCTCGCAGCGCATACACCGCCTCGTCATACCAGGTGGTCAGACCGGCCTGTAGACACCGTGCGGAAAAGGCGCTTTGGTTGCGCCAATGCCGGATGGCTTCGTCGGATATTGATATTGATACATTGGTATTTTCCACAATGACCCGCGGTCGTGCGCTGCCTTCGGTCCAACGTGGCACAAACAATGGCAGGTCGCGCCAGAGCTGCATGTCGCTGTTGCCCCAGACGGACACGGTGCCGCGGGGCAGCTGCCGCAGCTGGTCCAAAATGGCGACCAGTGTGGCCTGACCGGGGTGCTCGGTGTCGTGGGGCACGATGCGAGCAATCCCCAGCAAGAGCGTCCAGAACGACCAGAGAAAAGCTTCCATGGTCACTGCGGTATCTGCGGTGCCCTCGTCTTGGCCCTTCTCGTCCTTGCTCTCGTCGTCGATGGGCGGACAGAGCATATTGAGGGCGATGGCCGCCGCGGTGCTCACATGCTCAATATCTGAATTATCTGAATCGTCGCTTGAGGAATCCTCTTTTTGTCGCAGGGCATCGCCAAAGACGGCGAGGATGGCCTCCTCGTGCGGCAAAGGCGTCGACGACTGTACCTTTTCGATACCGAACGGTAGTGTCGATGGCGCGGTCTGTGGTGTAGCAGACGGGCCATCGTCTTCCAGTGGCTTCAGAGATTTCGGTGATGGTGCATTTAATTGGGATTTTGATGGCCGTGTGTCGTCTGACTGTGCTTTTTGAATAGGTGGTTGCGGCGATTGCGGCGACCCTGGTGTTGATTGAGGCCGAGCTTCAGTGCTTGAACTGCTGTCAGTTGGGCCAGCAGCGACAATGTCGCGGTCCGGAGATGCAGCCATCGCAGCAGTTTGCGATGCGTGACGAAATAAAGAAATTGATGATTGGTAGGATGCAGTTTTCGGAATAAAAGAAAGACAGTAAAAAGGCAGTTCCCGTTTGATATCGAGTTTGGCATGAGTTGAGCCGCAATGCACCAAATTCGGACAGCTAGGTCGAGCGGGGTATTGCGCCACGCCTCAGCCTCGAAACAGCCATTGGTCTGTAAATGCAGCGTAACGTTGAAACCGCCGGGCACGATGCGTTTGCAAATGCGATAACTGTCGCCTACAATGTCCTTTTTGAAAGTGCACTTTTGATATTTGCACATGTTAGGCATACCATTTTCAGCTGGTTTCAGCCACAACTGCCAGCGAATAGATATTTTTAAGGCGCCCTATCATGATGCACGCTGAAGCGCCTGGGAAGCACACAAGCCTGTAGTGGCACCACCCTAGGCCAGATTTTGGGCCACACTTTGGGCCAAATGCACAGCCTGCGACGGACCGTCTGGTAGCATCGTGGCCGCCAGCCATTTTATCCTCCAGTCCCTCAAAGGCTTTGCATATTAAATAAGGAGACTGCCCTGTCGAGCTGTTGCGATATTTTGTTTTTAAGAAATGTAAGAAGCTCAGTACCAAGCGCAGTTGGGTTCCAGTATATCCATATTCAAAATATCTCCACACAACATAACAGGACTCCGAGCGAGAAGGCATTTCGCAACAATCATGAATGGCGGATATGATGCCTCGTCCTCTGGCAGCTACTACAGTGGTGGCCACGATGGCAATCAACTCTGGTCGGGCGCTGGGTCCGTGACGACGGCGGACAGCAGTATGGCCCCCGCGTCATTTGATGCATTCGTCGCAGAGACGCAAAAGCAGCTCCAGGAAGAGCAGCAGAGGTCAACGAACATGACCGCGCATTTCAATGATTTCATGGGCTTGTCCCCGTTTGTGGCCAACGGCGATCCATTTGTAAGTAAATCTCACGGTCGTTGGCTACCTTTATTTACTTATCTTTCTCATTCCATGTATACGGAAGCGCTAACCGACGCCCACTCCCAGTACAACGCTCATGAGTTGCCGTCGACACAGCCAAGACTGATTCGCGAGGCCGACTTTCACAGACAGGCCGAGGAAGCCCGGCTGGCATACATCAGCCGCATGTCAGCTCCGTTGGCTCCCGCTCCGTCTGGCAAATACCCCGAGACCATGGACCACACCAGGTTCAAAAACGGCGTCAACATACCCGCGCCGGCCTATGGACACCCCATCGTGGACGGCGACGGTTCGTATGTCTCTGGCAAGCCCGGGCCTCTGAGGGTCTGGGGCAACGAAGCCGGCGCTGTCGCACCGCAACTCATGTACCACAACACCGAAGAGGGCCGGCGCCAGCACCGTCAGGAGCAGGCAAAGGACCGGATGATTGAGCAGAATCACATCAAAAAGCTGGGCATCCTCAATACACAACTAAAGTCTGCAGAACCTGGCGATCGGGCTGCGATTCGGCGCATGATTCAAAAGACGGAGGACAGACGCGACCGGGCCCGGCTGCGCAGCAACGCTCCGTTTGACAACCGCGCACCGTTTACAGAGGCGGCGTTCATACCGTCCGACCCGCAATGCGCTCCGCTCGTGTCGGACCTTGCCAACCCCCACCAGCATCAATTCGGAGACGGAGAGAACCAGAGGGTCCTCAACTGCCGGAGATGTGGCGGGCGTGCTGTGATCGGCAACTTCGCGGTGGTGCAGCGCTGCCACTGCAGCGGAAATCCTACCGCGTAGTATTTTTCCATTTTTATTTCACGTATTTTCCTTTTCATTAGCAAACCTTTTTTTCATCAATTTTTGCAAATGCTCTTTAGTTTGTCATAGTTCTCCAGATTGTCAATTTCAACTGCTCCGTCGCATACGCTTTTGGCTTATTGTGTTTTATACCTACTAAAGCAGGCCAGGATATACCACGTTGAGTCTGTTGATTGTTGTTACATAAGACTCAGATTTAACTCGAAAAGGTGCGATGAAAAACAGTCAGTGGGGAACATGACATTTAAAATCTTATAATGGCTTTCCTTTTGATATGCTGTGTGAATTGATTTATGGTATAATATATTAACAAGTTTATGAACAAATTTTAGTAAAGAACAGAATGTATCAATGTGAATCTCCACAGATGCGGGTATGTGTTAAACAAGGGAGGAAATTTGAAAAGGGGAAAAAGGGATGCGAAAGATTGTCAATAGTATGTATCTTTTGCGTAGAAGGGGGTCTGTCTTGGACAGGTTCTATTATTGAAAAAGCGGAAAGCGGAAAACAACAGCTCCAGACGTCACCCCTTACGAGGTCAGGAAGTGGGGAGCGTTGAGGAACAGACCGACCAGGCAGCCGGCGGCGGTGCCGGCAATGGGGATGGTCAGGATCCAGCCGGTCATGAGGAGGCCGACACGCTGCCAGTTGACGGCCTTGATGGTGCCGTTGCAGAGGCCGACGCCAATGGTGGCGCCGGTGATGCACATGGAGGTGGAGACGGGCAGGGAGTACTGGGCGGCGAGCAGAACGGTGATGGCGGCGCCCATCTCCATGGAGCAGCCACGGCTGGGAGAGTGGTAGGTGATCTTGTTGCCCATGACCTTCATGATGTTGTAGCCGTAGGTGATGAAGCCAATGGCGAGGGTGATGGCCAGGACGGCCAGCTGCCAGATGGGGACGTTGTTCTTGCCGTCGGTGCTGACGGTGCCAGTCTTCCAGGCGGCGTACATGGCGGCCCAGGGGGCGGCGGAGTTGCCAATATCGTTGGAGCCGTGGGCAAAGGAGGCGGTGCAGGCGGTCAGGACCTGGATGAACGAGTACGAGTGCTCGACCTCGTTGGGGTAGCGGCGGGCATGCGAGTAGACGCGGGCCATGCGCTCGCCCTCGGGGGTGCCGAGGACGCCGGTCTGGGCGGCGTGGATGTCGTAGTTGACGCCGTAGAGGGCGCCGCAGACAATCATGGCGGGCAGGCGAACGAAGAAGGTCTTGATGTTGTGCAGCTCGTAGATGGAGCCGGCGCCCATGGGGTGGTCGCGCAGGGTGCGCATGGCCCAGCCGAGCGGGCCCGGCTTGGCCTCGAGGCGGGCGTTGAGGCGGCGCTTCTGCTGCTCCATCAGGTTCTTGTAGGTGGTCTGGGTCTTCTCCTCGTCGAACTGGGCCTCCTTGCTGGCGGAAACAACGACGCCCTTGGCGCCGGCCTCGGCGTCGCCGGCGGTGGAGTCGGCGGAATCAGAGGCGGCAACAGCAGCGACGTTGTCCTCGTCCTGGACGACGTTGTAGTTGCGCACCTTGATGCTCTCGCCGGCCTGGACCTCGCGGCGCAACAGGGCCGGGCCCTGGAAGATGTGGTACCAGCGCAGCGACTGGTCCTTCTTGATCATGAGGCAGTGGAGGTAGGGCAAAAAGAAGAGGGCCGACAGCAGGCACACGCCCGCGGCAGTGCCGACAATGACCGAGGCCACCCACCAGCTGGGTTTCGAAGTCAGGTGGTACTGGGGGGCGCCCTTGTAGACAATGGACAGCGTGCAGACGGCCGACGCCAGGAAGAACCAGAACGGCGAGGTGTAGACGGCCCACTTGGTCGGGTTGGCGCGCAGGAGCACGACAAACTTGATCAGCAGGTAGATGGCCGAGGCGAAGCCGCCCGAAATCAGCGGTGCGAGCGCAAGGCCCGAGAAGACGGCGCCCAGACCCTTGCCCTTGTTCCAGCCCCACTGGACCTCCGAAGCACCGACCGTGGCAACACCGACACCAGCGACGGCCGAGATGATCGAGTACGACGACGAAACGTGCGTGGAGTGAGCCGTGCACCACATGACCCACGACGAGGCGGCGGCGATGGCACAGGCGAAGGCGAGCAGCTGCACGCCGGCGTTGCCCTGGAAGGCGGAGGCGGGGATGATGCCGTCCTTGATGGTCGAGGCAGTACGGGCACCCGTGGCGACGGCACCGGCAATCTCACAAACGGTAGCGAGGACCATGGCCCAGCGGTACGAGATGGAGCGCGACGACACACTCGTGGCCCACGAGTTGGCAACATCGTCTAGAAGAGAAAGTTAGTGGACTTCATCGTGGAGGAGAATATGAAAATAAAATGATAAGAGCGGGTAGCACGTACTGGCACCGTTGTTGAAGGCATCGAGCAAGGCAAACACGGTGCCAATGCCGAAGACGTAGTCGTATTGGTGAAGAGTAGGCATTTTGGCGGTTGTCGGTGGTCAGTGTCAGTAGTCAGTTGTCGAGAGAACTGCTGGAGACTGAAGGGGATGATCTGGAAAAGGAAGAAGAGAAGATCAACATGGAAAATCAAATGGGCAAGGAGGGGGTAAATATGTACTCCTGTCCGTTGCACGCAGTTGTCAGTCGACTGCACTCGACTGCACTTCTTACACTCGACATTCGTACCCGTCGCATGCGGCTTTGCATTCGACTGTGGTAAGCCTCTACCAAGAGAAATAAGCTCCAAAGAAAGCTCCAAGGAAGAGGCCAAGGGACGAGGCCAAGACCTCCTGGGGCACCACCCTCGCAGCTAGGCTGCTTGGCAGGTCTGAATCGTCGACCGACGCAGGCTGCTGGGCCTATGAGACAGCACGCGACAAGCACCTGCTGCGCGGCTGGACTGACTTGGAGCCACACTTGTCTGTCTTGGATCCGCCCCAAGAACGACTTATCGAAACCTTGCTCGGTCGCCCAAACGGGCAGGGGTCTGGATTGACGACTCGACTGACACGTGCCTTGGACAGAGCACGCGAGCACGTTTATTCTCTGGTTTGCATGGCTTTTATGGATTTTTCTGGCTTCCCTTTTTGGAAATGGAGCCGTGTTAGTAGCATGGAACGCAGGGTACTCCGGAGTTCCCCTTAGTCTTTTATTAGTCCTTTGTGTTGTTCTTCTGGGCTAGGTTTCTCGTTGTTGAGCTACAGACCATCTCCAGTCATATCTAGACTCGCTTGAAGTCAACAACCTCAAATGTTCTTCCATCCTTCCTTTTACCTTGGCTTTTTATCCCAAGACTCCGACAAGACGCTGAAAAAAGCTTGGATAACTTGGATGTGAAAGCCAAGACTGACACCGAGTCCCAACTGCGAGGACGGTCTTCCTGATGCTTGGAAAGGGAAAATTGTCTGACCTGTCTTGTCTGCTCCTCGCCCTCCTCGTCGGTTGCCCTCCAAGGCACGCAATTCTTGGTGCAATGCTTATTTACAAAGCCGGGGATGACTCTGATTGGCCCGCTGAGCCGTCTTTCACCCGCGCTAATGTGCGTAGTGCTGAACGCCACATGGGATCTAGAAGGAACCTTTCCCAATATGGTAATATTCGGTGGGTTTTCTTTTTGTTCGGCCGGGTTTTCGACAATCCGTACCTGAGCCTTGCGTCGAAAGAATGAACGAAAAGAAGAATCAAAGAAAGAATTTTCGACAAAAGATGCTGCCGATATTCTTCGTCCCATTTCTAGCTCTTTTCTTCGCCTTCCACGCCGTCAAATTTGCTTGCGACAAAGGCTTGCGTGGTGGACGTCGTATGTCGCACTCGGTGTCCAGTTCACACTCTTCCTTCCCTTGCCTATCCACTCCTCAGCCTTGGCGATACTCTTGGCTGGTCTTGGCCGTCTTGGCTTTTGAGCACAACATTCAGAAAAGCTCACATTTAGACAAACGTGGTCGAAACGACGATTTCTATTGGCCAGAATGGCAGAAGGCATTGATAGAAAAGAAAAAAAAAACGAATTTCTCACGAGTGCATTTGATGAAGAGTCAAGCAAGATGTCTGTAGAAAATGGATGCCTCCAAAATAAAATTCTGTTCCTATCTTACTATCTTACGACCCTTTTTCTTGCGTCCTACTGGGCCACGGTGGCTTGGCACTGATTTCCCAGGCCGCGTCCACCAACCGACGTCCTCCGTCTCTCCCGACAGGTGGCTACCTGCTCAGCTGGGAAGGAGCATACTTTTTGGTGTGGCAATGTTTGCTGTGTAGGAAAGAAACTCCGAAGTAAAAATAATACGAGTCGACTTGTTTTGGTCGTGCACATGGCCGCAGATTGCTCATTGTATGGATTGCATTGTATGGGTTGCTACAAACGTATCCACGACCGTAATTGCCCGTAATTGTCCGTAATTGCCATCCTGCGCAACGGAGACCGGCTACCTGGTAAAGAAGAGAATCGGACATGCCGTACGTCGTAGTTGTACGGCGTATATTGCGTCCCTTTCGTTTCCAGATGAAATTCGTGTCGGATGTTGTGCTCCCAGGCGTAACGCATTAAAAGAGCTTGATGTAAAATGTTCAACGTGAGGTGTTCGACGTAAACCCTTTAGCAATATCAAGTTTCGATGCCCAGAGAATCAAGCATCCGTGCCTAGACAATCAAGCCTTCCCAGACAACCAAGTTGAGATGCCTAGACAGTTAAGCCTTGCTGCCCAGAAAGGACCGCACAAGTTTTGATGCCCAGACAAAATATGGACAAGCTTTGATGCCCAGATGCCCAGGTGCCCAGGTGCCCAGACATGTCCAGTATGACACACTTTGGCGAAGAAGCATTCAGGATGCATTCTTTCCCCGGACTCAAGACTTCCAAGAAACCCAAGACAACCAAGCCACCCAACCTGCTTAAGTGGAAGCCGCCGAGACCTTGGCTGCCGTACGTCTTGTACCTTTGGCTTGGGCCATGTTGCGCTATCATGTATCGTAGGATGCAGGCTATAGGATGCAGGCTGCGTAGCCGCCGCGACTGGTCGGCCGTCACGACGGTCACGAATGGTCATGTCCGCCCACGTAGTAGCGCATTGGTACTGTCCGCCGCCTATTGTGGCCTTTATTCTGGGCAATAATTAGCCGAGACAGCCATATACATCAACTGATAGTTATGTGACATGAAGTAGACCACTTGGAAAAGCCGTCCAGACACCATACACCAGATAAAGTTTTCTGGATAGTAGTGGTTTTGCGCCTATATCTAGCGTTCATCGTGAAATGCCATAAAATTGTGCTTCATCCATGACGTATAATCATTGAATTATTTTAAAAAAGTGAATTTCTTGATTAAAAAAAAATTAAAAGAAAAAGAAAAAGAAAAAGAAAAATGAGCATAGTGGATGAATTTTGCAACATTTACTAGACGTTTGAATTAAAATATAATATTTTTGTTTCATTTATAACCACGTCGTCGATGATAGAGAAGGATTAAAAGAGATATAGAATTAAACTCCAATGGTTCACAACGACAACTCTTCATAGGTCGACTTTGAACGGATGGCGCCCAACTGCGGCTCGCCTTGACAAGAACAGCTCACCGCAAAATGCAATGACAACCTTTTGTATGTCCCCATTGTGTCATCTAGTGTTGCCGCGCATGAATGACGGGCATGCCGTTTGCGTCACGAATGAGATCGTCCATCTCGCTCGCATCCGACGGCAGCACCAAGTTCAGGAAAACACCAATGATGGCGGCAATGATAAAGGGCGTCTCGACGATCAGGTTGATGCCCTGCTCAAAGCCCGACAGATGGACGTTGGGGCCGCTATAGGCAAGAATCTGGCTGAACCAATCCGGCTGGAGGGAATCCATGACGCCGATGCCGAGACTCGCCGTCAGGATGAAGCGGTTCCGGCGGGTAAAGGGCACCAGCCCCAAGACGCGGACACCAGCGACGACAATAGTCGAGTACAGAAACACCTGCATGCCGCCGAGGACGGGGGCGGGCATGGCGCCAAAGATGGCGCCAAACTTGCCAAAGATGCCCATCAGAACCAGGAAAGCACTGGCGCACCAGCCGGCGCGGCGGGAGGCGCAGCCGGTCAGCGAGATGACGCCGTTGTTGGCGGCCTGGGAGACCATGGGTGGGCCCGTACCGAGAGCCGCCACCAAACTGCCGAGACCATCGCACAGGATGCCGCCCTGGATGCGCGAGTTGAACTCGGTGCCCTCAATGTCGACGTTGCTGATCTCGGCGGTGGCCAAAATGTCGGGGATGCACGACACAGCCTCGCAGACGAACATGATGAGCAGCGGCAGCACTAAAGCGCCGTCAACGCTCAGCGGGAACGTGTGCACCCACAGGAACGTCACGGCCGGCGCGGCGTGGATGCTGTCCATGGACCAGTAGCCCGTCAGGCCAGAAATGAGGCAGCCGACCAGCAGGCCGAACGCGACTGCCGCCGACTTCATCAGGGGCGCGCCAAACTGCTCGACAATGACGACCGTAACGAAAACGCTGAATCCGAGGCCGATCAGCTTGGGGTCGCCCCACGGCAGCGGCTTGGGCGCGGCCGTGTTGGGGCACAGCGCGTAGAACCCGCTGCCGCCCTCGCAGTTGCTGCTGCCGCCCCAGTTCTTAGCGCCGTTGCCGACCAGGTAGATGCCCACTAACAACAACAGGCTGCCCGTCACGACTTTGGGGAACAGGCGCTGCAGCGTCCGCGGCGGGATAAAGCTCATCAGCAGCTGGATCCACACCGTGCACAACATCGTGCCCAGCACAGCGCCCCAGGCCTCGGGACACGGCAGCGGCGTGCCGTCGGCGGCCGTTGGACAGGTGCCGTCAGCGTAGCGTTTGGAGGAGTAGCTAAAGACAATGGCCAGAATGTCAAAGGTCGGGCCGACCACGGACAGCAGGCCCGTGCCAATGTAGAACGGCGATTTGGCAATGTGCAGGCGCGTTACTTGCAGCGCTGTGGCGAGGCCAGTGCAGATAAAGGCCGCCGAAACGAGGTACTCGGTCTGTTCGGAGTCGAGATAGAAGGCACCACCGGCAATGGCCAGCGGCGGGCTCACGATGGACCCGAGCATGCAGAGCGCATGTTGTAAACCAAGAATGATAGTCAGGAGGATGGGGACTTCGTCGTTGAGGCCGTAAAAGGGCGCTTTGTAGTCTTTGTACTTCCGGTTCAGCGGCCAGATGTTGGGCGTGATGAGGTAGAGGTAGTCCTATCATTTTTACGAGACGTCAGCAAACGAACATGTTTTAAAAACAAAGGCTCAACGCACAGCTACTCACATAGTCGCCCAACCACCCCTCTTTGGTGGTAAAGTACCGCTTAAGGTGCCTTGCTTTTGCCCTCCAGTCGTTCTGGTCCTCAGCGACGACAAAGCCCACGTCGACCGGAGCTTCGTCGATGACGGGTTTAGAAGTGGCCCCTTTCTCGAGAGGTGTCTCGAGAGACGGCGTCATGGAAGATGCCGCCATAGCCAATGGAGAATAAGAAAAGGAAAGAAAGGAAAGTGGTCGACTAAACGAACTTAAGAAATGATGAATATGGAATGAAGAAAAAAAATATGAACGAAACGAACGGAATGAACAGCATGGATCAGAGCTCTATATAGGATGCCGAATCCTTTATCCGTCCCCATGCATCATTTCAGCCGTCGCAATGTCTCGATATCTCAAAATGGACTACATTTTATGTGGCAACCGACAAGGGTGGGTTCCATTTCCACGTTGTCGACGAGGCTGCAATCCATTACAGAGTACCGAATGCGACATATTGTAATCTGTATTAGCAAAATTCATTGATAGGGCAACAAATCAGCGTTGATACGTCGATACGTCGATACGTCGATAGGCCGACAGCTCGCCTTATCATTTATCACCAACCGGCGGCTGCCGCCTGGGCTTATCTTTAGGGTATCTTTAGGGCCCGCAGCTGCAACGGCCGCTGCACTCCGCATGTGGGTGTCGCATTTGACAGCAAATCGGACCAATCATGGCTTCGCACAGGACCCACCCACGAGAACGACGAGAAGGCCGCATATACGGGGTGCAGTTATGAAAATAATTGTGCATCTTCAATCGCGATATGCAAGTGTCGTTGGAAGCAGTTTGGCACTATTGAGAACAATGCATTGAGAGTAATTGTCATGAGAGTAATTGTATTGTATCGTGGTAACTGAGTAATCTGCTTCACATAGCCATTCCCACCGGCTCACTACCACCTCACTCGTAGTGCCATGCATGTTCGTGCCTCGGTGCGACCTTAACGCCGCTGCGCGCCTGGATACCCTTGATGGACTGGCGGGCGGCGGCGACCAGGTCAGCTTCGTCAAGCCCGGTTAACGCGCCGCCCTCGACCAGAATGGCACCGTCGACCATGACCAGCTCGACGTCGCGGCCGGTGCAGGTGCCGACCACAACCGTAACAGGGTCTAAGCCGTTGCCACCGTCGTCGGTCAGCGACTGAGGGTCAAATGGTGCCGCCCAGCAGCCGCGCACGTCGAGCACCACCAGGTCCGCCTTCTTGCCCACTTCCAGGCTGCCAATGTCCTGTTCTAAACCCAGCGCCTTCGCGCCGTGGATGGTGGCCATTTCCAGGGCCGCGTGCGCGCCCACCGTCGTGGCGTCGAGGCTACGACCCCGGTGCAGAATGGAAGCCAAGTGCATCTCGCGCAGCATGTCGTACGTGTTGTTGCAAGGAGCGCCGTCCGTGCCGAGCGCGACGTTGACGCCGGCTGCGGCCATCTCAGGAACGCAGGCGACGCCCGACGCCAGCTTGAGGTTGCTGGTGGGGTTGTGGCTGACCGTTGTGCCTGTCTGCGCCAAAATGGGCAGGTCAACCGGCAAGTCCAGGTGGCACATGTGCGCGAGCACGACGCGGGGCCCGGTGATGCCAGCTGCGGCGCAAAACTCCATGGGCGACTGGCCGGCGTACACCTCCCGGAAGATGGGCAGGTCGCGCGGCGCCTCAGCACAGTGCATCGTTATGCCAATGTTCTGAGTCTTGCACACCTCGGTCACCGCCTTGTAACCCTCTACCGGCGCACCCCGTGGCGTGCCACACGCTGCCCACACCTGCAGCCGGCCATCGCACGTGCCGTCGTGCGCCGCGTGCGCCTCCAGCAGCGCCGGGACACTCATTGCGTCGACATCCCGGTCGCGCGCGTCGGCTATCTTCAGGGCCGAGTTTGTCTCGGTAAACTTGACCAGCTTGCCCAGGCACGCGCGAATGCCCGTCTCACCCACTGCGCGCGCCACGTTGTCGAACCCGGCGCCGTGCGTCAGCATCGCTTCGAGAAAACACGTCGTCCCGCTCTTGAGCATCTCAGCGATTGTCAGCCGTGCCGCCACGTAGCCGTCACCGCCACCGTACGCGGCCTCCAGCGGCCAGATCCGGTCGCACAGCCAGTCGTGCAGCGGCAGGTCCTCGGCCAGGCCGCACAGTAGCGACTGTGCAAGGTGCGCGTGTGTGTTAATTAGCCCAGGGATAATAATGCGCCCGGACAGCGAGATTATGCGCGTGTTTTCCAGCAGCGGGCCCGGCGGCGGCTGGGCACCGACATGGGCGATGCGAGAGCCTTGGACGAGTAGATAGCCCTTGAGGATGATGCGCCGCGTCGCGTCGACGGTGATGATTGTCGCGTCGGTGAACAAGACGTTTTGTGTCGCGTTTTCTGCCATTGTCGTTTCTACCATTGTTGTGTTTGTTGTGTGAACAAGCAAAATGCCAAAAGGACAAAGGGCGTCAGGTCCGATGTCACGACATCTTCAAATTGAAAATGCGTCTTGACGAAGGTTTACCCATTGTCCCCACGTGTCAACTGTGTCAGAGTGTTGTGTCACGATAATCGATAATCTGCCTAAGACGTTTGATGCTTTGGAGGAGGGGAAAAACGACGCTGCAATGGAGCCCGGAGGTCGCCGGCGGCGATTGGACCTGATGGGGCGATAAGCGATAAGTGTTATCTCATTGGGGCCGAGAATGGTACATTTTTCACCCCTGTCTTGTTGGCTTCTGTTTACATAAGTCAACAAACGCACGGTCCAGACAGAGGAATCGTATGTGTGACGCAACAAATAAAAGATACAAGTTTCCCCACACACTGTGTGTGTATTCACAAGTATCTGTGGGTCGAAGACAGGGTATTGGACCAATTAAACTGATTTCCCCAAAAAATGTACCATTCTCGTCCCTAAGGATTATTTTCGCGAGACTCACAGGACTTACGCCGTTATGTGGCTTTTGGCAGGGCTCATCGTGCGACTAGAGTGCAGGGACTTTGGAGGAAGGAAAAAATATCCCCCCTCTACCTCTTATTCAAGCCAAAATACACCTATTTTTAATTATTACAGCGTTATATTCGTTCACGTATAGGTGATTCAACCACTGTAACTTGCGGCTCTATAAGGGTTCACACCCTAAAGTTTAACAAATATTAATAGGTTAAATTAATATTTTTAATAAATTAAGTTTAAATATATAATATTAATATAATTACCATATAATAGTTAAATTCAATAGTTAATAAAATAATTTTATTTTTAAACATTCACTAATGCTATCCCTACTCTAACCTACTTAAGTGTACCCTTTTATACCACCGTGTATTACTTTAAAAGATTATATCGGTTTAATACAAGTGTATTATTATTACAAAAGTACTTCCCAAAAATAAAGTAAAAGTCTCTGTTAAGTAATCAAGCTAAGGGAGGGGTTTTTATTTTTATAAAACAATAATAAAGTGTAACGGTCGAATAATACTTAATATATATAAAAAATAATAATTATATATAATAAAAGTATAAAAATATAAGTTTATATAATTATATATTTTAAATAATTAATAATA